>JANZLQ010000095.1:42645237-42694337 GCA_026212715.1 Elanus axillaris
GGGGCATTGGTGGTGGTCTTTTTTTTGTTTGATTGGGTTTTTTTGTTTTCTTTTTGCAACACTCTCTTTATTCCTGGTGTGTGGTGGCATAGCTGTTTGTGCAGCCACCTGGCAAACCTGACTAGGATACTTGTCTCTCTGGGGAGAATATCCTGCAGAGCCTCATCTTGGTCTTACACCACTTACTTTTATGTAGGACCACATTTCTTGCCTGGTTACTATGCGGCTACAGTGTACAGATGGGTGATTGTTTTGAGTGTGAATTGCAGCCTGATGTCAAGTGTCAGCTGGTGGTATATAAAACCACTTTAGACTTTTTTTGTTGTTGTTGTTCTTAGTACTTTGGATATACCACTGGTTTTGCACATGGAAGGTTATCAGCCCTCTTTTTTTGCCTCAGGTTTTAATAGATCCCTAGTCCTGGGTTACACATGTAGGTCTGCTTATGTCATTTGGTGAATTGTTCACTTTGATTTGTCTGACTTCTTAAAAATACAGCAGACTAAGTACCTATGCAGAAGTTCATGCAATTCAATAAATTGACACCTTTTAAGTCCAGGAATATCGACGTGAACATGCTGTTTTGTGAAAAGCTATCCTAATCTTAGTTTGGGCTGCTGAAAGATGATCCTTCTGTTTCTTGTGCTGGCTGTACTGCTGTGCAGCTTCACGGTCAGCTGGTCAGAGGACCTGGTTCTTCTGGCTGTGTAGGTGTGGTAGTACCAATGTGAAAGTGTGTAACAGGAGGAGGGCAGGACTGCCACTTTCAGCAGCAAGATAGGTTTAGAAGGGTGTAATCTGCTTCTCAATCTTCCCTGAAGTGGTGTTTTATAGGCAAGTGAAGAATTTGCATGTGGCCTAAATCCTAACAAATTTTTTTCTTTACCAGGTCTCGATATTTCTAATGAGTTCAGAGTTTGCAGCTTACTTGGTATCTGGGGCCACTGCTTCTTTTTGTAAACTGAAATGTTGGTAAACGTGTTGATGAATTAAGTTCTTACATAGTGGTTAGTTTTGTTTCGGTGGGGTTTTTTGGGGTTTGTTTTTTTTTCTTTCTCTCTTGGCTAGTACTTCTGCATTGATTGGGAAAGATGTACTTAAACCTGTATTTTCAGTTGTAGTTTTGACGTGAGCATATTGAGTCTAGTTACAGTACTTTTAAAGAAGCTTGTGTCTTCTAGGTTTAAATTTTAACTAAACGGAAAATCACTGTTCAGTTTTCTTGAATAGCTGAATTTGAGGATGCTCAATTAAACTTGTGTTATTTGACATGCTTAAATTCAGTAAACTGCCCTCAAAAGCTTTGAAACTGCACTCAATTCTTCCAATATAGGCAGCACAGTACTGAAGCAGGGTGCTTCTACTGAGTATTTGGCTCCTATGGCAAAAACTAATGTGTATGTTTTGTCAAATGCAAGTATCGATCATAAACATGTTTTGCATTCTTGGAGAGGAAATTCCTTTTGAACTATTTAAAAATTCAAAAGAGATTTAATCCCTCAGGGAAATTGTTTAGGGTGTGGCTGATTTTGACTTTGTGATTCAGTGGTGGGTTTCTGTAAGGTTTTTGTTGGTGTCAGAACACAGGAGCTACAAGTAAAATTTTGTCCCCATCTACTTTGTCCAAGGCTATTCCCTCTCTGTGTCACAGCCCAGTATAAGGTCTGCTTTGCACGCTTTTTTTCCAGGCATTTTTAAGTGTAAGTCCCTAAATGTGCAGTGCAGTTCACTGGAACAGCTAAGGCTTCATCTTCTCTCAGACGCTGTTATTGTATGTTTATAGTGGGACATGGTCCCATGAATTGTTAGTGGTGTTCTTAAATCAGCGTAGCTTGATTTTTAGGGTAATATGTCATCCAAATACTTTGTTTACAGCCTCAGTGTGTCTGTCTTATTCACAGTAATCTTCTGTCTTGCAGATATTTCATGCATGGAGTTTGCAAGGAAGGAGACAACTGTCGCTACTCCCATGACCTCTCCACTAGTCAGTCTGCCATGGTGTGCAGGTATTATCAGCGAGGATGCTGTGCTTACGGAGATCGCTGCAGGTAAAGAAATGCATTTGACCATGTTGTAGGGGAGTAATTTCACTCTGAGTCCCCGAGTAGAGAGCTCACAGAAAGGCAATAAATCTTAAAAGTGTTTTCCTCTCTCGCAGCAACTTCAGAAGTCTGTAAAAATGCCTTCTTTTCACAAACTGCCTTCTCTTGCTAAATACTATGGTTTGCTTTGCTATGGGAATAAATAGTAAAGGCAAGGCGAGAAGAAAACTGATAAATATGGTAGTTGTCAGGGGGTGTGTGGCTTTTTGTTTGTTTGTTAATAACAAGCATATAAATTAATTGAAATCTGAGACTACATTCAAACTAGCTGAACTGATGTAATTGAGTTGCATTTGGTGAGTGGTCATAAAAGCCTGAACAGGTAAGAATTTTTTTTTTTTCTGATTGTATGTGTCTCTTCAGGAATAGCTACTCTTGACACTTGAACTGCCAGTTTGGAAAAGTAATGGAGTGTAGTTACGTAGGTTCTAAAATACTGCCTGTACAAAATGGCCCTGCATTATGAAAACATAATATGACTTAACCTATACCCCTGAAATTATGAAAAAGAATGTATGAAGAAAGGAAACGGATGCTTTCCTAGTGTAGCAAAGCTTTACAAAGGCTTAGGGATGTTTGTGTCACCTTAAGTTCACTTTATTAAAATTTATCAGCGGTTTTAGCATTCTCTCTTGTTGCAGTTCTAATGCATGATTAAATATTTGCATGGTAACTTCATATGGTTGTTCATAATTAGCTTTATTTTAATGTTTAATATATGGTTACTATGTATAAGAAAACAAAAATAAGCCTCTCTGTAGCCTTTTATGTGCCAATGGTGCTTTCTTGATCATGTAGATCAGTGGTCCCCAAACTTTCGATCGTGTACCCCATCAGTGAAAAATATTTTAGCAGCTCCCCAATGTATATATATTTATAGAATATATATATCTACTGCTGTCCTAATATATTATGTACATTATAAAACATACACAAAAATCAGAATTTTAAAAAGGATCTAATAAAGATGAAATAAACAATGCTTTCTAAATATTTTATTAACAGTCCAGAACAATCTTTGCTCTCACTAAAAGCATTATTAGTAACTATTGTTTTACTGACACTAATGTTGATTTAATATGCTTCATTATTTTTTAAAATCTTAGTTTAACATTTTGTAATATGGTCATTTGAAGGTCTTGTTCTAAGTTCAGTTTATTTCAGTACTTAGTTTTAATGGCTGTCATAGCTGAAAAAGATCTTTCACAAAGATACGTAGATCCAAAAGGAGGAAGTGTCTTGTTGACTGCGCTTACTAATGTGTGATGCCCATTTTTCAATCCCGTCTACCAATTGTGCAAAGATTTTCGTTGAAATTTGGCTAGTAAATTTCCATCTTCCCCTGATGTCAATCAGCTGCTCTTGCACACTAACTGGAATGTGTTGCATTTTTATATTTTTAACAAATGGGTCCAAACCCCACTGAAACTCTTTGGAAGATTTTTTAAAAACATGTTAAGAGAATTCTGCTTCCAAGTTTTTTATAGTTGACACACTTGCATCATTCTGGCAACAAAATTGCATAATGGTGGAAGTGTTTCAGAACAGCCATTTTCAAAATGTTGTCTCCATATACTGCAAGTTTATTTCAAAAAGCAGTTACTTGTTCTTAAAGCATTGTCTTTACCTTGAAGGGACAGATTGAGTGTGTTTGGGTTTTTGAGAATATTTGCTAGGTAGCATACTAACTGACAGCGACTTGTCATCACAGAGAAGGTCAGCAAATTTGGAACACTTGTCTCTGTGAATGAAAAATGCGTAACTCTCTCTGACAACTTTTAAGTGCTTTACCATGAGATAACCAGCAAACCTCTGTACCTCTCATTAACAAAGTGTTGTAAAGATTGGACTATTTAAAAGTCTTGGGTTTTTAAAATTAACCATATTGATGACACTCTGTAATACTTTGTGCACTTCTGGCTCCATGTTTGCTACAATATCTTGTCTGTGAACCATGCAGTAAGTGAATTTCTGGTGTGGTGCTATCCCTGTAACCTTACCCAGGAATCCCTTTTTTTTCATTGTAGTCAAAGCAGCAGCTCCATCAGTGGTTACACTTGGTTACAGTTTTTCCATGAAACATTGTTTTTATTAAAGAAGTAACTTACTGGTGAGAGTACATCTTCTCCAATACATGTTTTTGTTTTTATTAAAGAAGTAATTTGTTGAGAATGTATCTCTTCTGGTACATCTTTTCTTTAGTGGCTCACAGAAAGTTGTTCTTTGTGTATTTCATTATTGAAACAGGATCTAGCAAATATCATAAGCTGAGACATGTTAGAAATATCTCTACATTCATCCAACTGTACAGCAAACTTCCCACACTGCAAAATTTGTTCTAATGCTTGTTTCTTCACATGTTCAGCAGTGTTTTCTACGTGTTTCCCAACAGTATTTGCTGAGAAAGGAGTGTGTTTTATTTTGTCACCATATTGTTTTCCATGCATTATTTCAGTCATTTTTACCACAGCAGGAAGAACAAGTGGTCCAATGGTATGTAGCTTTTTGTCTTTTACTATTATATAAGAAGCCTCAAAAGAGGCTTCTAAACATTTATTGTGAGGTTTTGTAAAGTATTAGATTGAGTATTGCATGACTTGAAACATCTCTGAAAAAACTGTAGAGATTTATCTTCATGTTCTGGATCTTTAGATTTTAAATGTCTTGCTAACTGATGGCTTCATAACACAATATACACTGAGGGCAAGGTTCATCGTTAATAATAGTGGATGTAAATCCATGTTTCAAGTAGTCTTCTTGGTAACCTCAATTTATTTATCCCCTCCGCCAAGTTCTTTCAGATCTGATTATGCTGGCATTGTCTTTACCTTGTTATGAAGAGCTTTGAGTAGGAGAAGTGTTAGTTCCGACATTTCCTTGTTGTTTGCTTGTGCTCACATTATCAGTATTGTCATGAGTCCACAGTTTATTTGCAGGAGTCTTTTTAAGCCACTTGTTTGTTTTGCCAGTTAATTTAGGTAAAACAAGATAATATAATCTCTCAGTCCATTTAATTGGGCACAGACCAACTGCAGTGTGTTGAAATATGCTGAAAGTGAGTGAACAAGTGAGGTTGCCGCTGTCAAGGTTGCTGTGTGGTGGAACACCCACTCCTCCTTCAGGATACCTTGCGCATGCCATGTGTGGGACCCTCTGACATACAGACCGAGTGAGGACACCGTTGTCAGTCTGTGTGTTAAATATTAGTAAAACTTAATTCTTGGTTCTTTTTTTTAGAAAAATATGACAAGAAGTTCTAATGTTTTCTTCCTGCACCCCAGTGGATTGTCTTGCGCACCCCTTAGGGTGCGTGCATACCACTTGGAGACCACTGGTGTAGAGGTCTGAAGGTTTGACTTTTAAATTTGTGCTTCATAGCTTCCTTAGGATTTCAAAGCTGACATTTGTTTGGGAGCATTTCTTTAATATGCAAGAACCGTGATACTTTGTTGTTTTCAGTTTGACACAAGGTAGATGAATCGCAGTTTCTTAAAAGCTTTGTATGATCTCCAAAAATTATCTCCATTTATTCTTGAAATTAGTCAGCAAATATCTAAGACTTCAAAGGTACACCTGTAATTTATTTTCCACGTAGTTTGCTAGTTGCTGCAAGACAGATTTTTGAGGGAAATGGTGCTTTCCAGTTGCTAGTGGGATCAAAGGTAGGGCTCAAAGTGTTCCAAGCATCATTCTCCACAGTAAGTTGAAAGAGGCATTAGAAATGAGTAAAATTCAACATAAAACCTGAATAAGGCAAGATGCTCAGATACAGAGGAAGAATCACTTATGTTGGTGGAGATTTCTGGAGCCATGCTGAATACAGAGCCAGCCTAGGTCAAGTTGCCCAAGGTATTGTCCAGTCAAGTTCTGATTATCTGCAAGGATGAAGATTATGCAGCCTCTCTGGGTACCCATTCCAGTGTTTGACTGCCCTCACAGTGAATTTTTTTCCTAACACCTCATTGTAACTTCTCATCTTGGACTTGTGTCTACTGGCTGTCATTGCTGCACCTTTGACAAGACTCTGGCTGCATCTTTCGTGTGGCTTCCTACAAGGTAGTTGAAGACAGCAATATCCGCCCCTAGTCTTCTCTTTTTAAAGCTGAATGAACTAATTTATTTCATTCCATACTACTGCACATGCATAACAGGTATGTGACCAGTTTTGGACATAATTGAAGTTCATTTTATGTAAGTTAAGTAAGAATTGTGCATGCTGCTCTGTTTCTGCAAAAATAATGGATGCTTTCTGTTTCCTTAAGCAGTGCTGACATTACACAAGTGGAAGTGTGTCTGTATAAAGAATCATTAGTGGCTTTCTCTTTCAAACCATTTCTAGGTCCTCCTTCAGAATAGTGTGTTTACATATTAATCAGTTTATTTCTAATACCTTGGGCTGCTTTATAGAGGTATCTTTTTGTGAAGAGTTGACGTGATATGTCTTAACTGTTTAGATACGAACATACCAAGCCACTAAAAGAGGAAGAAGTGACTGATGTTAATCCAGATGCAGAAGTTTATCCCTCAGTATCCTCAGACTTTGCATCGCTCCCTGAAATGGTTGAAGAAATTATTGCTGAGATAGAAGATGAAAATATAGATTTGGCAGCTGCCGGAGTAGGTGCTGAAGACTGGGTGAATGCTGTAGAGTTTGTCCCTGGGCAGCCATACTGTGGACGTGGTAAGCTGATCCTGGGATAACATTAAACTTCTGTCATAGGTCAAGAATTTATATGTAGTCCATTTATTTTAATGCTTTTGTTTGTTGAGTACAACTGTTTATATTTATTAATCACTTCATGTGATCTGTCCTTAACTTATGTTTGAATTTTCTGATGTGAATAGTTGGACCATTCCATGTCAGTTACTACTGCTGTCCTGATGTTCTGAAACCAGGTATACTTAAAGACAGTCTCTGCATAACTGGCTCCTTCTTGTTGTGGCTCTGAATGACTTGGAGAATCTCCTTTGAAGTTTAGTTTGCATATGTGATGGGAGAAGAAGAAAATACTGGTGATGCAGTTGATATCACTACTCCGGAAAGATAACCTGGTGCCTTTTGTTTTGTAGGGTTTTTTTTTTTTTTTTTTTTTTTTTGAGTGTTAGTACCTTAATATTTTTAACTGAAACTATATTTTATCTGTTCTGGCACACAGTAACTTGGTTTATTAATAGCTGTTTATAGGGGCTGGGTGGTGCACCAGGAATTCCTGAATCTGAACACCTTTTTTGCCTTTATAGAGGTTCTGCAATCTCAGTGATGAGAATAGGCAAGCTTGCCTTGCCTGTGCTTTACCTGGGGCATGGTCAAGGTGTTTTGATAGGTATAATCTCCCAACTTTTACTTATGCTAATGTGTGCAGAACTTGGCTTTGTTTTTTTATTTTTCCTGGTATAGGTGGTATAGGCAAAAGCCCCTTCCTGCAGCAGGTGTACCAAAGATTTCAGAAAGCAGCTTGGTGTCAATACTAACCTCACAGATGGCACAGGCTGTAGTCCTGTAGGACTGTAGTCCTTCCTTTGCTTATAGCTTGTAGGGTGGGCATTTTTATTTTCCCTCTCAAAAGGGATCATTATTGAAGTAAGCTGAAACAATGTCTCTTAGTATTCAAAATGTAGTTTAAAATTTTTTTGGTAAGAAACTCAAGATAGCTACTTGTTACCCAACTACTGTGGTTTAACCTCCTCAGAAGTTGGGCAGTCTGTGGTTCTTCACAGTGAATGCTCTGCCTTGGAAACCACTGTGTTTCAAAACACCTGGTGATCTAATGACAGGTGAAACCTGCTGCTGTTTTACAGCTTATTCTGTGAAGAAGCATATGATGCTTTGGGGAAATTTTGCTGATGTCTGTTACGTCTTAGATGTATAGTATACCCAGGTCTTAGCAACCTGATCCACAACCAACATGTGGATCCTTGAAGTCATAATGTAAGGATTTAGTTCATCTGAGAATTTTCTGCCTGTCTTTGACTGGTACCCCCTCCTCCTGACCGCTGGCCCCCACCCCCTTTTTTTCTTTTTTAATGCTTTTCAATCTCCAGGCCAATGCAGTGCTGATCCGGGAAGTGGATGTAGAAAAGGTCATGACATTTGAGCAGCCATATGTAAGTGCAATTAAAACACTGTGGAATGACCCTGGAATACAAGAGTGTTATGACAGAAGAAGAGAATATCAGCTTTCTGACTCAGCTAAATAGTAAGTATATAATCACTGGCATGCACTGGTAGATGGTAGTGATGATCTAACAAGTAATACCTGTCCAGTTTTTTTACTGAAGTCTAGAGTTTGTTTCAAAGCACTGGAACACTGCTGTAGGTTTCACTACATAGTTTGTTTAAAGTGCCTTTTATCTTTTTCATAAAGGCAGATGAGTCTTGCTAGTGTTTTAGACAAGCTGCACAGTCTCTGGCTACGTGTGTTGGGATAGACACACATATGTCTCATAGACATATGAGAAAGGCACTTTGCATCTATCAGCCAGAAGTATGCTTAGGAAAAGTTAAGATGAAAGAGCAGTGGGAGCAGGTAACTGGTAACTTGTTTGAATCTGGCTCCAGAAAGGCAAAGAGCTTTGCTGGAGAGGGGGGAAGCTATGTTTATTTGGCGATAGATTTGGATCTGGAAATTCCTTACCATTTGCTACTTTTCATGAGGGTATGAGGTGTTCTGGTTGAGTGATACAGTTGCTCACACATCTGCTTCTGGATATACCTGAAGCTAGAATCTCTACCTTATGCTGTCTATGTTGGTCCTGGTTTGTAGGCAGCAGAAGTGTTGCTTTTTCTTCTCAGGTTTGTCCTTTGGCCTACAGGTGTACATGGATATATAACTTAATGGATTTATTATTAATAAAATCTAAGTCTGGTGACGTAGGTTCATTTATAAACAGAAAACCTCAGATGAAACTTGATTCTGAAACAAAAGCATCCACTGTACTTAAACTTTGTAGTAAAGATTTTCTTCCACAGTCTTACACAGAGTTGATAAAGTTGTCCTTAATATGGCAACTTAATACGATCTGTTTATCCTCCAAAGGGGATGGCTGGTGAATTACTGTTCCCCAAAGATGTATTCTGTTATTTTTCCACATCATATTGTAAATGGTTCAGGTGACTTCTGACTTCCTTGTTATGCTAGGGAAAGACTAAACATAGCAGTGTTTAAATCTGTATATTTATGTGCTGCAACCTAAGGTAGTTTTTTTTTTTTTTTCCATTGTGCTTCTTGTAGCTACCTTAGCGACGTGGATCGTATCGCTACCCCAGGATATCTACCAACTCAGCAAGATGTGCTACGGGTTAGAGTTCCTACAACCGGTATCATAGAGTACCCCTTTGACCTAGAGAACATTATCTTCAGGTACTGAAAAATGTATTCATGTTACAGCTGAACTGAGAGAGGAGTGATATTGTTTCAGGAAGGATGAGTCTGGATTGCTTTAGAGTGTCCAGGTGCTTAGTTGTGAAGCCTGAGTGGATGTATGTGCTGTGATGTTATGAAGTACTGCTGACAGGTGCTCCTGTAATGGAGATGGTGTAACATTTATTCTGATTAAGGGAAGACTCCGAGCTGAAGCATACACTGTCACAAAACAGAACATGCTTTTGAATCAGTGACACTTAAAGCCCAGCTAACGAACTTGCAGGAATTGGTGTCCTTCCTGGGAAGGATTGCATTGATGGCATCTGAGGCTGAAATGGTGGCTTGTGAGGCAGCTGAGTGAACCGTTGGTAGCTTAAGCCACCAAGGGGGGCGGGCGAAGCTTGGTCTGGGCAGTGCTGCTTGACTTGAAATGTATTTCCCTTTAAGAATGCTTAGCTCAAGCAACTTTGACCATTTATTTCTTCTTCAAAAAGAAACCACTTTTTTGTGCAGAAATAACTTCCTTGTGTGTGATATCTAGCATCTGCCTTCAGAGATGATTTTCTGTGCCTACCTTGTGCTCCCAGGACAACACCAAAACTTGCTGCCTATGCTGCTGCAGCAATAGATGATATTTGGAGGCTTAAGCCAGCAATCGAGCATGGCAAAAGGGGCACAACGACATGCCTGTCTATGGCAAAGCAATTTTCTCTCTAGCTCTCTGGTACTTAGATGCTCTCTGCCCTTCTCTACTGCAGTGTTGACATTACAAGAGAGGAATAAAGAAGCCTGCATGCTCTTTCTTAAACCATTTAGTTACAGGTATACAGAAAGTTAATTTCCCTGTTCTGGTTTGCTGACCTATGAAGTAGGTTTAGGGTTTTATCAAAGGTGGACCATGTGTGTCACAGTTTAGGTGAGTGACAAAATTTTGGTGTGCTATACAGGTGGGACTTTGAAACTGAGGAGCTGAAGTGTGTAACTGTTAAACAGCACATTCTAAGAAAAGTTCAATAACTAAAGAAAGCTCTCTGTGCAAGAGAAGTTTTGAGGCAAGCAGATGCTTTAATAAAAAACAAAAATAGTTTGCTCATTTGACAGAACAGAGTTTTGAAGGACTTGTCTTTTCAGACTCAGGACTGCTACTTAGCAAACCAGAGCAGAATGCAACTAAAAATGGTAATGCTGATATTTGGGATTTGAATTTGGTATCACTCGCCTATGGCCATCTCTCAATTTGATGTATTTCTGGAACAGGATATCTTGTAAACTTGATGATTTTGTTAGCAAACAAGTATTATTATGTCTCCATGCCAGTGAACTTGAATGGTAGAACTGCATTCGTTCTCATCGTATGCTGGCCCTTTGCATTCAGATAGGGAACTGCAGCTACTTCTGTGATACTCTTATGTATTTCTCTTCCTTAGAATGGTGGATGTCGGAGGTCAAAGATCAGAACGAAGGAAGTGGATCCATTGCTTTGAAAATGTGACTTCCATCATGTTTTTAGTAGCACTTAGTGAATATGACCAAGTTCTGGTGGAATCTGATAATGAGGTAAGCCAAAGAATGGGAACTCTGCAGGAGGGTGGAAGGAAAGGAGGAATGTCTTTCTAGCTTCTTGGAGGTTTGTACCAAACTGCTTGGTGCCAAGTTGGATTAGCAAGTATTGTTGTTTTTGGCCTTCAGTTCTTCCTATTGCAAAGGGAACATGAGCCTCAGTGGGTCATGATGTCCCTGAGAATGGAAAATGCACAGTGCATTCAAATCATCTGTGCTTCTCAAGTAATACTGAAATACTCTGAAATTGCTGAGTTCTGTGTGTCTTGGAAGGTACTGTGCAATGTGACGGCATGATCTTAAAAATCACCCATTCCTCTTTTCTGCACTAAATTACTTCGTGCTGTGACTGCTCTCTTCTTAGATAGTGACTGGTCTCTTTGAAGGTGCAATACTGAATTTTTGCACTTGCTAATACATTTAAAAAATGCCATTAGGAAACAGCAGTTACTCCTTTTCTACTAGACGAAACATGTTCACAAAGCATTGTGGTCAGTCCTCTCACATGACTGTCAAAGCATAAAATTACTTTTAAGCCTTTAGATATGAATGGCTTGCCAATTAGATGAAGGTTGAGTCCATCAGATTTTGCATTTCCTTTCCATTTACTGGCGCAGCTTGAGCCAGACCCTACCTGGGGCCAAAGTATTCTGTGTATGGTATCTGAGATGCTGGATCAATACAGATCTGAGTATGTGTGCAGGTAGCAGAAAGGCATCTTGGTGCTCATTTGTGAAAACAAGGCTTTCTTTTTATTTCAGAACCGGATGGAAGAGAGTAAAGCTCTCTTTCGAACCATTATCACTTATCCATGGTTCCAAAACTCTTCTGTTATCCTCTTTCTCAACAAGAAAGATCTGTTGGAAGACAAGATCCTATATTCCCACCTTGTTGACTACTTTCCAGAGTTTGATGGTAAGTAGTTTTTAATGAGGAGCACTCTGTAGCTAGAAGAAGGGGTGGAGTTTTGTTTGGCTGGAATTTTTTTGTTTTTTAAAGAAAACTCAGATATAGAGATGGGGAAATTACTTAATTTGAGAAGGAGTACCTACAACAATGAGAAAATGTCACAAAAATGTCTTAATCATATGTAGATAACTAGTATCTGATCAAATGATCAAATAATGAACCTCTCCTAGATGAAGAATTACACCCCCCCCCACCCCCTGCCTCAATATGCATTTCAGAATATTAATTAGTGGAAGTCTAACTTCCCTACCTGTTTGCTTGTGGATATAACCCATTTCATAAACATGTGATGATTCACTGGTATACTGAGCATTTTTAACCTTCTAGTCAAGAGGTGATTTGAGTCCTTGTTCTGAGAAACGTGACTTGTCAAATACCTAAGCTGTTCAAAGGTGCTGAAAAATCTCATAGCATGAAATTCTTGTTAGTGTGCCATCCACAGGTGTGGAAAAATAATATCTATGGGAAACAGAGAAATTCCTATCTGAAACAAAATTCCTTAGCCAAAATAGCATTTCAAGCTCTTCAGTTGAGTGCATTTAAAGTTGGCTGGTAACACATCTGTACAGGGCTGAAAATAAATATAAGTAGTGGAGAATGAGATCAGGCAACACACTTCGTTCCATGCTCTCATGTACTAACTCTGTCATTATGTGCTTTAAAAAATGCAAGGTAAAGGAAGAATTGCCATTTTGCAAACATCTTTAATCTTTCAAACCTAATGAAATTGCTCCTTATTAGTTGTCCTCCCACTTCTGGAGTTTCATGCCCCCTGCTGTCTGAAAGCACAAGCACTCTGAAGTTGTCAGTGGTGGAAAACATCACGTTACAGCAGGCTAGGAATGGCTGGTGAGCTTATCAGTCAAATGGTGCATACTCCTAATATAACTTAACAGCTAGAGACAAGATCGCAACATCAGGAAGTGTCATATACTTTCATTTTTTTCATATAAGTATTTACTGTAGCTCCTCCAGGGATGCTGCATGGCTTGTGAGTGGGAGGTAGCCCATCAGACCACCTCTCAAGCGATGGTCCTTGCCACGGAGAATGTGACAACACCAGTACTGTGAAAGAAATATCAGTAGGTGACCTTTTTCTGAGTTGTCATCAGCAATATGAAGTAAATACTGGCAAAAATTCCAGTTTTTTGCTCCTGTGAGTTGACCGGCCAGTTAGGAGAGACTGTGGTTTTGACTGAATATGACCCTTGTTTGCCAAATGTATGCTTGTGTCCTTCAGCGCATAAGACCCATCCATGTATTAGGAAGAAATATATATCCTGTCTCCAGAGGAGAGCATTGTGTTATGTATATCCAGCATCTGTCACTGTTATCTAGTGAACACAGCACATGCAGGGTTATAACAAATGCTGTATTTCAAAGCATGGTCTGAAATGACGCCTTGGTGTCTGTCAAAACTCTCAGCCTTGGAAAAATGCCTTTTGTAGGTTTTGGTTAGATAACTGAAAAGCATAAGATGCTTCAGCTCCTGGGACTTCTATGCAACAAATGATCTTAATTTCTTCTTTATAGCTCTGTAACCCATAAGAAAAAGTGCGCTAGCAATTACTCTGATGGATCAAACTGGGGGATGCGCTTAGCATAAATCCATTAACTGGCTTCTTTGTTTGCTGCAGGCCCACAGAGGGATGCACAGGCAGCCCGTGAGTTCATTCTCAAGATGTTTGTGGATTTAAATCCTGACAGCGATAAAATCATCTATTCTCACTTCACATGTGCCACAGACACAGAAAACATCCGTTTCGTCTTTGCAGCTGTCAAGGACACCATCCTACAGCTCAACCTGAAGGAGTACAACCTGGTTTGACCTGCTCTGCTCTTGGCCCCTTGAGAGGCTTCATTGTGAAGAAAAGACAAAAAAAGAAATTTTAAATATGACAGGAAAAAAGTTTTAATTTTTGATGATGTAATGATTGCAAATTGTCTGATCTGTGGAGTGGCAAGTGCTCAGTGTTATCCTGGAGTCTCATGTCTCTGTCCACAGAGTAGTTGATTTCATATTTTTAACAAATTGCTTTTATTTCACAGTTAACGGGGATATGCCTCATTTCTTCAGCACCTTGCTTACTTCTTAATTTTTGCCAAACAGCTAAGGCAGTCTCATCTTGAGCTTTCCTTTGTTGCTTAGCCACTTTTTTTTCCCCCCTTTTCATTCCCATGGTATATATAGAAAAACATAACTTTCCAGCTGAGATTGTGAATTCACTGGACTGTGGGAGTACAGAATGCTACTGGTCCCTTTGCCTTGTGCTATAGGGTGCCTCTGGTGTAATTTGCTAATCCTGCTTGCTTCCCCCCTCTTCCCTTCCCTTCCCCAGGACACGCTCCATGGTTCACTGTGATGAAATGTTGGGGAGGAGCAATTGCTCTCCAACTATTGTGCAAAAAAAGAAAAAGGCAAAACAAAACAAAAAAAGCCATCACTTTTCCATTCTTTATATGTTCTAGTTATGAGTTATTTTTTCTTATCAATTATAAAAGGTATGGAGACTGTGATTTTTTTTTTTTTTTAAATTATTGATGTTCTATACATAGTTTGCAACGTGTTGCTGTATTTTGTTCATGGACTACAAATGATGGAAGCTCTTGGAGCAATAGCTGCTGAGCCTGGGGAAGTGCCTGACTGTAACTGTTCTTTTTTTATTTTATTTTGTTTTTATTTTTTTCACACACATACACACATCCACCCCCATACCACAAGCGCATGTGCACATGCACGCAAGGCTCAGTTTGCAGAGAGAAACTATGTTTTGTTGAGTAGAGTATATGACATCAAGTGAGCAACTTCTCTATGCAGCAAATATCAAAAGCACACTGAGTAATTGTGGCATTTAAACATCAGACTTTGGCTGGATTGAAAATCTTAGTCTCGTGCCACCCTCTAGTTCTTTTCTTGCTGCTAGTAGCAAACAAGCCTTGTTTATTGCATTTTGTGTCAGTGTGTTGAATGACTTTGTAAGAATTCCTTGGTCCTGCCCAGCTTGCAGATTTTTAGAAAGGACCAGACTTGGTGGGTGACAAACTTTGGGATATAGGTAGGATTCTTACTTGAAAAGATGGAGGGTAGCTCTTGGAGGGAGTGGCAATTCTCTCTCTCCTGTTTATGCATTCCCCTGAGGCACATGCTGCCGTGTTTCTCTTTAGAGGAGTATGGATCCTCTTTGGAAGACTTGCACACATACTTGCTCCAGGGTGCATGTGATAATCAAGTACAGTAGTCATGGCTGGAGCATGCGGCTGCTGTGGAATCCAGAAACCCCTGCTGTGGTTGCACTTTTGGTTAGCAGGAGAGTAGAGGCAGAGACAGCAGGGTTTGCTGGTGCAGGGGGAAGGTAAAGTGGAAGTAGTTCTGGATTCTAGATGCCAAATGAAACTCCACTAAGTAGAAGGATGTGAAGCCTTTGCACATTAGAGAGCTTTTTTCCAGGAGCTGAGGCAAGTGAACAAATTTACTGAAGACCTGCTGCCAGCCTGGAAGATAACTGCAGTGGCAAGGCAAGGAGTGAGTAGGAAACAGGGAAATCTGACCCACCTCTGGATGTGTGTCATTTAGCCATCACTAATGCTTCTGTTTCAATTCCAACAAGTAGCATTGGGTCCAAATTCTCTGGATCAACCAGATTGCCCCCTGGAAGGCTAATAGGCTGCCAGTAGATGAAGACTAAATGAGCTGAGCTGCACTGTTGAAGGGGGCTGTTGATATTTTGTCTCTTTTGTAGACAGAGCACTACATCAGTGTTTTGCACAACATGTAAGAGTAAATCTTAACTGTTTGAGATGCTTAAGATGCTTTGATCTAGAACACTAAAATATGGAGGGATGTGATTTTTTGAGTAATCATGTTTATAGGTCCCTCTTGTTTTCCAGAATAGCCGAGGGAAGCCTCTGTATGTCTCAGAGCACTACAGAAGAAAGCAAGCTCTGCTAAGATTAGAGAGCTCAAGTTGGAACAGTAGCCATGGGACCAACAGTTGAAGAGCCAGTCTGGCTGAGTGGTGATGCTGAGGGAAACACAGCATCTCTTTAGACTAGCCATGCTCTGGACTGCATTTAATGCTTAGGAGGAATGAGAGGGATTCCCATGTGTCAGACAGCTTTGCATCAATTTTACTGCTTTTTTTGTCTTTATGCCAAAATGATCCATTTTGTAGAAACTGTCCTATAAAGAGGAATTTATAATCATCTTTGTGTATTCTAAGTGCTGTTCATCTGAAGCAGATGGCAGCACCAGCCTCTTCCGCTTCTGTGATCCTCTTGTAAATGGTTCACACTACAACAATTGCCAGCAACAAACCTGGCACTGAGATACACAGGTTCTTGGAAATAACTTCCCAGAAGTTTTTTTTCCAAGGTGAATGATGGTGGTACTTCCACTTGAATCAGAAACTTTTTTTTGTTTTGTATCCTCCCCTTTTTTAAGAGCTGCTGCCCTGGCACAGGAGGAGAGATCTTGGCTTCTGTCTCTTGCAGAGGAAATCTGCACTGTTGTGGGGAACTGTGGGAGGCTATGGGCACAAGGATTTAGGCACGTGCTGTACTTTACTAAGCAACTGCTTGGTGTAGCTGTTGGCCTGATAACTAACTTGGTGTGATGATATTGCAAAGGGAAGGGGAGAACATTATTGCTATGGCTGTCTCATGAGTTCCTGAAACCTCATTCTGAATTAAGGGAGGAATGGGTCAGACTTGTACACATGATCTGGAGTTGTCCGTGGACTATTTTATATGTGAGAAGATACCAGTGTTAGCGTGTGCTTTTCTTAGCAAGCAGTAGCTTGTGTGCCTCCAGCTTGGCCAATGAAGCATTCCTGCAGAACTGGTTCATGTCTCTGTTGGCTGGCCCTTTGGCAAATACCTGCCCTAGCAAAAGTGCCAAACCTTAAACCAAATTTGCCTATATCATCTTTTCTGAAAGTGAGGCCGGTCAGAATTTTCTACAGGTTGAGACAACAGATTGACCTTCAGAAAAGAGGTGGAATTGAGTCCTTGTAGAGAATCTAGAATCTTGAGTCTGAGGAATTGGTCTCTTGGCTAACCTCTGCTCCTTGTGCACTTTTTATCTTTGTTCTGCTGAAGAAACCAACATGCTTTGAACAAGTTTGAAACTCGAAGTCAGTGAGGAGAGGACCATCCCATTTCTTTGCACCATTCTGTGTGGATTGGCTACCTGGTGAGCAACAGCCCCTTCCTGCTTTAGCTTGTCAGATAGCTCCTGCCCTTTCTGCCTGTCTCCCCTTCTCCTGGAGCTGGATTCTTTGGTCTCTTGTTGTTGCTTCCTAGCAATGTTGGCCTTGCGTTCAACTATGGTTTTTCTTCATGTGTTTTATTGGTTTAAAAACAAAAAAACAAAAAAAAAGTACTTCCGGAGTGTGCTGACCATTGTATTGTACTGTACAGAGCCCAGGTTGTTAGAGTCCAGCAGAGATGAAGTGTGTTATGCAGCACCCAGTTTTTTAAGAGTATGGTTTGTGCCAATGCCCCTTCTTTAGTAGTGCCAGAGACTCTTTACAAGTGCCAATGTGGTGGAAATTATTTGGTTATACTTGTATATTATAGGATCCTGATTTAAGACAATTTAAACATTATCCTATTTAAAAAGATACTATATAAAATGCTGTTTTTAAACCTTGTCATTTGCAATGCATGTATTGTTGTGCGTGTTGGGGTGGGGGGAGGGAAGAGGGTAGGGTAAAGGAGTTTCTGAATAAGATGCCCAGTGTCAGGATCTATTCAGGCTCCAAACTGTCTCATTCCAGTCCAGGAGTGTGATTGTTTCTTGGAATGATCCCACTCTGGCTGCTGGGCAACAACCCTTATTACAGAAATATCTGATGGAAATTGATTTTCATATCTTTCTCCTGAAATAAATTCTCTGTTTGAAATTGGAATAAATTTTGTTCCTAAAAGCTGGTGGTCATGCATGCATTTCTTCACTCCTGTTCCTCCTCTCCCCCTCCTTCTGGTTAGCTGAACAACTTCTGTACCCTGTGGGACTTGCATCTGGTTGAAGCACACTCTGCCCTCCTAGCCAGCAGTGTCGTCCCTACTCAGAAAATCAGGACTCTGAGACACAGAAACAAAGTGTGTTTTGGTAAATATAAAGTATAGTATGCAATAACTATATATAACATACTGTACTAATAATTCTGAAGCGTGAACAGTGGCTGACCAGGGTTTTAAGATGTAGGGATGCAATGGTGGCACCTCAGCTTTAAAATTTTACAGAATTTTGGAGTAGAATTGCAAAGTGAAGTTGTCAGTATTTGCTGCTGCCTCTTGCTGTAGTGTCAGCCTGTTTCAGACCTATTTCTTGCAGGATATAGTGGAAATGTTTGTGGGACCAGACCTGCTTCCAGTCCTATATTTTAGCAACATGGACAGAAATACGCAACACTGCTTAAATTTATCCCTTTAGGAGTCCAGGGATGGATGACTGTGAAAGCTTTCACGAAGGGATTTTCTGGGATGGAGTTCCTAGAACTTAATTCTCCTTCCCTAGGATTGTTCCCCAGGAATTTCAGATTAAATCAGCTGGGAGTGGATGGAGATGTCTAACTTCCTCTGTGTAAGGCTTCATGTGTGTTTTCAGGAAGCTACAACCAAGGATGTTCTGCTCCCTTCTATGTAATTTAATGCACCGGTGAAGTTGCAAGTACTGGACAGCCTGAGATGTCTTGAACCAGGAAGATCACTCCAATCTGGTTGGCCGTAATACTGGCAGGTATTTGTGTCATTGCTGTTTTCTAATTAAGGGTGAATGTATGTTGCTTTTCTCAGTAGCTCTGTGTTCTCACCAGCTGGAAAGCGTGAAATAGTAGCCAAAAGAAGTACATTTGGTTTGTTGTTTATTTCCTTCAGCTCCACATGGGTCATGTGTTGTGCCATTCTTTGCAAAAAGAGTATCTTATGCTGCGTTTAAATAAAGCATAGTGACAGATTCAGACTCTTCAGGGAAGAATGTGAAGTCTTAATTACTAACTGTCTCTGAGAGGGCCTTGTGTTTTGGCCTCTTGCAGCCTCCAGCTGTGATACCTGTGCAAATTGCCCATACTTGCTGCAGGTGTGCAGTACAGGTGCCGTCTCTGAAGCATTACAGCTTGTTCAGCCTATCTGCAGGAGGTTGGGTCCCTGTCTGTCCTGGAGCGGCTCAGGGAAAGAGGCAGCTGGGAGCAGCAGCAGCCAATAGAACAATCTGCGCAGCTTGCTCACAGTTGCTCTCTTTCCCAAGGGCCCCTTAAACACAGTCTGAGTAAACAGTTTCCAACAAGAGGGTGAGCTAGCCTCCACCGCAGCAGCCGGGGGTGAGGCCCTCAGCTCCTTTGTTCTGTGCAGGAAGCACCCCATCGTGCAAGGAGAAGCCTTGGCAACCTGGGAGCTCGGAGCAGCCTGCTGCTGCCTGGACAATTCCTTTTGCCTGCAGCCTGCTCTCAGGGGACTCTTGGAAAAAGAGGGCAGTCGTAACTGGGCTGTGGGCTGGGTGAGTTTTCTGGTAAGGTGTGCTGGCCCAGGGACTGCCGTTTTGTTAGTGCAGCAAGTCGCTGCCAACACCAGAACAGGTCCTTGGGATTGTGTACATAGGTGGACCCAGACATTAGGGAAGTCCGTTTCCATCTTTTTATATTAAAAAAATCTCATGCAGAAGAAGAGGCCAGAGAATTTGGGATTCGTCTTGTCTTTAGACAGCCATCATCATCATAGCAGGAGAAAGCTCTTTTCTTCGAGCATTACATTTACTCTCTTGGGAAAGCTAGGGAAGCATCTGTCCCGCGCGAGAAGAATAAAATGTCATATGAAATCTGTAAAGCAGGAATAAACCGACTCCATCCTTTCACTTCAACTTTCTCTCCGGTGTCTAGCCTGACTCCCAAGCTGCCTTGTGCAGGACTCTGCAGTCTATGGCATGCAGTCAGAGGCACGGTACCAGCTTGGCCTGTTTGTTGATGCAACATTACAGTCAAAAGCAGTGACTTCCAGGACCCCAGGATCAGCAAGGGGCATCCGTCCAGCACTTGTCCTCTAATTTATCTTTCTGTTTTCCAGAGGACAGACAGGCTGCACGGAAGACTGCTGGGTTCTGCCTCCCATTTCATTGCTTCTTTTATCATACCTAGCAGTCACTGTGATAAGCTGCAGATAGCTCAAGGGTAGAACATGTCCCTCCATTCCAGAAGTCTCTCCTGGCATGAAGTAATTTGAATAAATACTGCAATTACCTGTTTCTGAAGGTAGTGCTTTGGAATGCAGGTGGAGAAAAGTTTGGGGTTTGTTTTTCGTTTGTTGTTTTTTTTAAAAAAAGCTTCCATAACATATGTGTCCCTGCAAACAAAAGCACTAAGAACTGACGGGAAATAGTTGGGATGGAAATGAAAGTTTCCAGAAACTACCCTGGACAAAATCTTCTTCCCTCCTCTCTGATGTCTAAAGCTAGTTGAAAATAAATTGTGTGGTCTCCTGTCCATGATATCTCAGTAGGTTCCCAGCAATAGCTAGCACCATTAGCAATTTCTGAAACAAACTCTTGTCTGTGTACTCTCCTCAGAGATACCAGTTCAGTATAGTTGGCTTTGAGCTGTTTTAATCTTCTGTGATGCAGTCCAGTCAGGAATTTAAGCCTCTACAAGCAACTTTTGTAACATCTGTAGCCCTTGGGTTGAGAACTCGTGCTTCTGAAGAGTTTTTGTGGCTCCCTTACTGGACTGTGTGACAAGACTCAGCATTTGGGCTGTATGAGAGCTTCTGGTTAAACTAGCTCCTGAGATGGGTGAGGATGTGGCTCAGCAGACACCACAGATGCCGCCTGGGGCTGTTCTGCATGGCCAGTCAGGTGCACTGCTCCCAGAATTGCTCCTTCCTTCATCTCAGGTGTGTGTCCATACCTCCTGGCCATGGAAATAGATGGTGTTTGTGTGAAGCATCCAAAACGCAGGTGTCTCCTGCTGTGCTGGTTCAGACCTTCGGTCTCTAATACTGCAAACAGCTGATAGCTTCGGTGAGGCTCTTTGCAAGGTAGAGGTGATGCAGCGTGAGAACATCCTTAGAATTCTTCTGGAAATGATTTGGCAGCCCGATTAGAAAAGAAGTTTCAGCTCGATGTCAGCTTTGCAACACTTGATTCAGAGCAGATTAAATGTTTTAAAGACCCCTAGGCAAAAGAGGCGCCTTTCTCAGCTTAGCCACAAATCTACTTCCAAACTGCAATCTTATGCTTTGTTGAAAAAGGTGGTTTTTTTTAGAGGTAAGTTTTTTGGATCAATTCAGAACTGTTTAGAGACAACCTTGAAGAACGCGTGCTGTTGCTAACCCGAAGAGGGCACTGTGTGCTCGTAAGACACAGCGTAAATGTACTCCCGTGCGCAGCTCCATCACCCACAGCAAAAATCACGGATAACTTTGTTCACTTGCAGCTTTTCTCAGTCACGTGAATGACCTGGGGAGCTTTAAGAGGTTTGAATTACTAGGTCTGGAAAGTACTTGGAATCTTAAAATCTTTGGTCTTATGTTTTGTATCCAGTGCTGCTGCAGGTACTGTATGGACTCTAACGAGTCACCCTTATGCAAAGGTGAACATAAGGAAAGGCAAATACTCCCAGAAGTACATCTTGGAAAATAAAACCCATTAGGGGTTTTCTTTCAACACAAAAACTTCAGTGTGACTGCTGCTTTTCAAAAACTTTAGAGATTATGTTTCTATATTCCGGAAAATTTTGTCGTAACCTGCAAACTAAAGTGTACCTATGGGCTTAAAATGGTTTAAGAACAGGAGCTGGCTGGTGAAATTGGGCTTGATCAAAACTTCCAGATCAAAAACCAAGTTTGGATTCAAAAAGACAGATGTCCTTATGAGTAGATTTGTAAGCTTTGTCCCCTAGTCTTTGATCTTAGAATCTGTCTATTCTAATCTCAAGAAATATGTTGGATTTTAAACAGATTGCTGCTGACACCCCCCACTTTTCTCTGCAATTAGAAGAATGCCAATATTGCCAAGTTCAAAACCTCTATGTGCTATAAAACTAGCTGGGTACCTCTAATAATAGAGACTCATATTTTATCCCATTTTTCTCCAACGGTTGCTTAAATGTCTTCAGCTGTCTGACTGTTTTTTCTGTTACTGGCACATCCCCACTGCTTGGGTATGAATCAAGGAAGATTCCTGTCAAATTCATCCCGTCTCTGAAGACTGAGGTTCTGTTCCTCTTTGTGTGGAGAGCTGGGACTCTCACTCCCCAGCTGTAAGCCCTGAACTGCGCAGTGGTAGTTAAGGCCAGAGTAAACGTGGCATCAGGGAGAGTGAGATGTTTGTTCTGTGGGTGCAGGCTCAGATATTCTCCTGAGCGTTTTGGTCTGGCGGTGTCATTGCAGCACGACACTCACCAGGGTTCCTGTGCCTCACGGCTCTGAGGTCCTGAACCTCCAGTGATTTGGTGGGAGTGGTTATTGCAGCGAAGAAAGGAGAGAAACCAGGCCTGCTTACAGCACAGGAAATCTGTCTAACTAGAAGATGATTATAAAACTCCTCCTCTCCTCCCTGCCCTGCATTAGGCTCGGATAGACTATGAAATTTTGCCTCATCTGGAATCCCAGTCAAAACTGGTATGTTTGGAAATCAACATGGGGAGAAAAAGCAAGTGGAGTCAGTGTTTTCACACCTTGTTTGAAGACAAGCCTTAAAGCTATGGGTCTTGGAATGCCCTTTGCCTGCGTACAGTGGAATACGTTCACCATTTCACTGTCCACGCTCCTTCCCTCACCTTCCCCTGCCAGCAGCAGTTACCCTGTGCAGGATGTCGAGGTGGCCCATGGGGACTCTACAGACTCTCCCTTAACTCTGGCTCCAGTGTGGTTACGTTGTGCGTGTGTGCAGTGTCTGGGGAAAGGCCCTCTCAAGAAAGCTTTCTTCTGGCTTTTCCCCCTGCAAATCTCCAGAGAACACAAGAGGTTTACTGTCACTTTTTACTGGTAGGAAGAGTCTGCGCTTCTGTGATCTGAAGTTTTTACTCAAAAAGTTTCAGGCTTTCAAAATCTGGGAGAGGATGAGGTTCACTGCATTCATTCGTACTTGACTGTGTTTCACTTCCGCCGTATGAATGCAGAAGCTGGCTGATGGCCATTAAGCCTGGATTGTATGCCCTGTCACTTGCCGCTGGTGGGCAAGAGCGTGCTCTTTCAGATCAGCTCTTCTGCTGATGTGCAGATGCCCTCACCAGTTAAGGTTAATTCGCTCCGACGGATGGAGTTCAAGGTATGCCAGCGAGCGCCTGCGGTGACGGAGGGAGGGCCTGGGCTGCCAGATCTGCCTCCTGCTCTGCGCAGTCAGCAGCAGGGTCTGGGCTGCCCACTCCCATGGGTGATAACTCCTCTCGTGGCAGGGCCTTGGCGTGCAGAACCGAAAGCGCTGGCTCACAGTGATGCAGAGGATCTTCCTTGCCTCTTGGACTGGGTGGCCCTGTTTTTAAGAGCCTGAATCTGTAGATGTCACTCTATTTCCCTCCCCTCCCTGGGACGGAGGTGGTACTGTGAGTGAGAGGTGTCAGATGAGGAAGCAAGAAGCTGCTTTTTCCTCATGGTGGTTCTTTCTGAGCTGAGGGGGGGGGTTCACGGTTCATCTCTATTGCTTGTGGCCCCCCCTGCCTGGGCCATGGAAGGATGTGGTGTTCCTCAGAACATGAGGTTTTTCCCTGCCTGGTTTGTGGATGGGAGGTTGTGTAGGGTGCGGGAAAGTGCAGCCTGGCAGGCTTAGCCCTTTTTGTAACTTGGACTTGATAGGCACTTCTGTCACACAGGGCAGAACTGCAGCAAGGCCCATACTGAAATTGTTTCTCTGGAGGATCTGTTGTTAACTTGAAAACATGTTGAGACCTGGCAGAGTGGATTTTTCCTTGTCTCCTATTTTTGTCAATGAAATCCTAGGCATCTGACGGAAATGTTTGTTCTCTTTCTCTTGCTAGGTCACTTGTCAAATCTCCAGATTAATTTCCTTCAGATGTAATATTTTCAGGCTCTATTCTAGAAGTGGTGGGTCTCTATTTTTTTGTCTTAAACCACAAAATGTAGGAAGAAATTGTTTGCTGACTGGACGAAGACAGAGCCTGCCCCAAACTGTGCTCTGCTCTAAAGAGCTGAGCTGCTGCAGCCACCTTCTCCCCAAATCCCCCCCACCAGCCTCCATGGGTCAGTGCTTCTGCTGCTGCCACATTTGCCTGTGTTTCCCATTAGAGGAGGATAAAAGCTGTCATTCTGATCAACAGCAAAACTGACAAATACTGAGGGAAAGACATGAGTCTGGCAGGAGCTGAAATTGCTGCTTCTTAGCGACATGCAGTGGGGGAAGGATGCTGGTTTTCTGTTGAATGACAGCCAGGCAGAGGTGGGATGGAGGAGAACTGAGAGGGGCCATGGGGTAGCAGATGTGATAGAGGAATTCCCCCAAAGTACCAGTTGGAAGTACCTGGGGGGGAGCGTGCGTGCCTGACTGCATGTGAGGGGAGCCACTGGCTCTGACTAGTGTCAGAAATGCTGTTCTGGATGCCGAGGTGGTTCTCCCAGCTTCACCGTTGTGCAGCCTTGAGCAAGTCTATGCCTCTGTTGCCTTTAGCCACGTTTCCTTAGCATCTTCACAGTGAGTGGATTTTAAACAGATTGCTGCTGACACCCCCCACCCCCCACTTTTCTCTGCAATTAGAAGAATGCAAATATTGCCAAGTTCAAAGCCTCTGTGTGCTACAAAACTAGCTGGGTACCTCACTTCTACTGCATGCACATACAGCACCTGGCACGGGAGGATCATCGTCACCAAGGTGTTTGGCCACTACTATAATATGCAGCACTGAAACGTCTCTGATTTTATGGGTCACCAGTGAGCTAATGCCTACATCTTTCACCCTTGTTTTCCAGTGCAACCAGACACAAAAAAATCTCTTGAATCTTTGGGTATAATTTATTTCCTGACACACCGAAATTGGGGTTGACTCTGTGGGGTTTGTGCCTCAGTGACACAGTGGTTGGATGTTATCACAAGCTACAGGGGCTTGTGGGGAGAGAAGGGTGGTGATATGGTTAAAGCATAGGGACAGGAGTAGTAGTCCCAGTTCCGCTTCCTTTATTGCTACAGATTGACTAGCCTTTTATGGACTGGCAGAGATCTGAGATAAAATTGCGTGTTACAGTAGTACCTTACAGCCTAGGCACAAGACTTTGCTGTGCAAGGTGCTGTTGTCATCTTGTTTACAGTGAGGGTCAGCATTCTGGCTGTCCACACTGTCTGTGGCTTGAACCAGGACTAAAGCCTTTGCTTCTAAGCCAGTTGGTGCAGCTGACTTGTGTCCAAGCTTCTTGGGGATGTTGTCTTTTGTAATGGACTGGTTGTATCCACGTGGCACAGCAGTATGCCTAGATCTCTTCTGCACCCTGTGTTACCCATGGTCAGAGAACACACAGGGCTTTGACTTCGGTAATATTTTTTTTTCTTCTGTTGAAATCTGCAAGAAAGAATGAAACAGTGCTGTCATAGCCCAATGGGATGCCGTATTTATACTGTGACATCCAGTGGCATGAGTGTATGCCTGCTTTGAGAGATGCTGTAAAGATGTGAAGGGGAGGCAATTGAAGGCATGAAGCTTGTTGGACAACTCAGCACTGGATACAGGCAGAGAAAGTCAAGTTTGGTGCTATCTGCCTCCACACTATCTGTCTGGGAATGCACTTGCCTATTTTCTGGAGGATCCTAGTCATCCGACTCCAGAAGAGAACTGGAAATGAGCTAGCATGCGCGCTGTGGAGGATGTGGAGAACGTGGCTTGAAAATGAGCCAAACATATGATGTAGACATGTGGCACAGCCCAGCAGGTCAAAGGGACAGACTGCTTCCTCATACCATGGCTCCCTGCAGTTTTCTGTCTGATCTGGAGTGGAATAGCTCAGGGCTCTTATATTCCCACTGTTCAGGATGTGCTGCAGAGCCAAATGCCTACAGCTGGCAACAAGGAATACTACTCAGTGCAGAATGGGATGTTAAGGTGAAGATCCTGTAAAGCAGTCAGCCCTTTGTATGTGGCAACTGCACGGGATTCTTCTTCTCCCAAACAACTGCCCTGCCTCTTCCATCTCTATTATGTCTCTTGCCCTTGGGCTGTGTTTCTTGGCTGCCTCTCCCTTCCCCAGGGGGAAATAAGGCAGCACCTGCCACAGTATCCTCTGCTTCTGCTTGGACTGTGCAGGTGCTGTGGTTATCAAGAAAAGCCTTTGTACCTCTGTGCCTTCTCTTCTTCAAAATGGTGGCTGCAACCTGAATTTCAGGTAATTGAATTCCAGCTGGCTCTGGTGTTCTTCTTGTCCTCCGCCCAAGAGGCGGCTTGGTAAGGCTGCTGCTTACTTGCTCCTGGCAGGCTCAGAGTGCATTTGGGATTACATTTAGTATCTCACTTGATATCTGGTAACCTGTTGAGCTGTGGCAGCACAGTCCTTGAGGGCTCTGTGCCCGTGATTCCTGTCAAAGCCATGGGCCCAGGCACTGCCTGACCAAAGGGGAAAACCTCGTGCGCCTGCCGCTGGCTGACCTCCATCCTGGCAGGATCATGGATGTGGGTGGGCAGAAGCCAGAGCGGAGGAAATGGATCTGCTGATTTGATTTGAGAGTGTGATTGCTCTCATCTGTTTGGCCTCTCTCAGTGCATGTGACTGCTGCCTGGAAGCCAACAGCAAAAGAGCCGAGAAGCTCGCAGGCTGTGCCGGGGGTGCTGGCGAAGGAGCTCCTCTGGTGGTCCAGGCAGATGGGTGCGTGTCAGTGAGGAGTGCAGGCTGTCTCTGCCGTCACCCCTCTGCAGCGGGGCTGTGGAGTTCGGCGCAGTGCTCCTGCAGGCTGGCGAGCTGGACGTCTGCCCGAGAGGGACAGCAGTCTCCGCATGCACACCCCTCGCTGCAGACCAGGGTGGTGGAGAGCCTGGCTCTGCCTGGGGCCGCCCTGGCTCTGGAGCGCACCAGGGATCCTCCTGTGAGCAAAACGAACCTCCTGGAGGACATGACTGCTGCCTGAGACGTGGCCCAGTACTTTACTTCCTTCCGTGGCAACACGCTTCTCCAGGCAGCTGCGTGGCTGGAGCAAGCAAATGCGTGTCATCTACGTGAGCTGCTCTTCCCCTGGGTGCCTGACAACCCGATCGAGCTGGAGGCAACGGAATGCTTGGCACAGCCCTGTGCCACAGCTTGTCTTGCAGAGCGCTCGGGTGCTGCAGGGGCTAGAGCCTCATCTGTGTTCCCGCACTGGCTGCGCTCTGCGGGCAGGCTGCCCCGTGGTGAGATGGGCTAATTCTGCCCCCGTGCAACACCGGTGGGCACGAGCTGCAAGTGCTTGCACAGCCCCAGGGACACCTTGTGCTCAGTGCCCCCTCCCCTGTGTAGTTGTTCTTCCCTGCCTGCTCGCACTGCAGTGTACGGGGGGAGACAACCTCCTGCCAGCAGGTGACTGATGACCATCTTTTTCAGTTTTGCCTGAGCACTCCACGCTGGGGAGAGGAGGCCAAGAGGCTTCCCCTGCCCTGAAACCCAGGCTTGACACCAGTTCTGGGGGTTTGGGTGGGACAGAAAATGGATGCCACTGGTTAGGGTAGAAACTTCCAGCTGGGATTCAGCTGTTTGAATAGAGACTTTCTTCTGAGCTGTTCAGTACTGCGGCCAGCGGCCAAGAGAAATCCAAGTCACAGAAGGAAAAAGACTCTCAAATGCAGATGCAATTTATTTTTTTTGTACGTATTCTAACAATGCTGGAGCTACAGCAAGAGGGGAGAAAGGAGGCACCAGGTTTCAGAGGTAGGGGACAGCAGCAGTACTTAGGCAGGAGCTGAAAGTGTCTTCCTTGGAGCTGGGACAACTGTCTAACCCCAGGGCTTGGGCAAAGGAGATCGAGGCATCTGGTGTCACAAATGCAAGGGGCAGGGAGGAGGCTGCTCTTTGGATTCCCCCGATCTAATTGTACTGCCTTCCCCAAAGGGCAGCAGACATCCCAACAGCTACTGTCATCTCACTCAAGGCTGTCCTGCTGCTTCCTTTCTAGAGCTGTAGCCACAAGCAACTTGACAAAGGGGCAAATCAGAGCAGCAAAGTGTGGGCGCATGCACTGAGTAAATGGGCACTCCCTAGCTTGCACAGGGAGCAAACACAGTCGAGTGCAATCTCTGTGCCAAGCCCTCTGCTGCCATAGTTCGGCTTTTCCAGAGAAAAGTCCTTGCCGTGTCCATGAGGATCAGGGGAAGACGTTTCCCAGGGAGAAAGGAAGAAAAAGCAGGCAAGCATGGGGCCCTGAAGCATGAGTTTTCCAGGGCAGCAGCTGGGGTGAGAGTAGGGTCATGCTGACTTCATGACACTGTTGATCCAGGGAAGGTAAGGAGCAATGTGTGTGTAGAAACCAGGCCAATTGTTATGCCTATAGGAGAAGATGCCGTAGGCTTTGTTGTTGCAGACAAGTGGATCCCCAGCATCACCCTGTAAAATGGAGGAGGAGAGAGATCAGTGTTGATTTATGCGGGGTCCCCAGGAAAAGGGTGCATTTGCAAAGAACAGGGAGGCTGCAAATACCAGGACAGAGCTTCCCCAGGAGACGCTTGGACTTGCAATAGATGTGGATAGCTCTGGGTCCAGAAGAGACCATTGCCAGTTTTGTCTGGGACCCAGCAGAACTACAGCTGGGCAAACACTGAAGGTTAAAGTATTGCTTCATTTCTGCCTTTCTGCTGCCTGCAGAGCGCTACAAAATGCACTCAGACCAGCACTGAGATTTAGGGCAAACCTCCACTGGCCAAGCTATCGTCCTGTTGTGCTGTTGCAGACTCCTAGGTCCTCTGCTGTGGGAAGACAAGGATCCCCTTGTCCCTTCTGCTTCACCCAGGGCTGAGCACAAGCGTGATGCCTGCAGTCAGCAGGAATGCTGCTGATCCTCTGAGGGTCTGATCCTTGGAGGTCAAGATCCAGGGCACCTCTTGTGCCAGGACAGGAAGAGAGAGGGATGCTGGTGAGGAAACATGGCCTGATGGGGGTGGGGGTGGAGGGGAGAGCGAGGGGACAACAAAAAGCAACTTTAGACAGCACCTTTTCAGTGTTTTTTTTAGCCCAGATCAGGTTTGTGCCCTAAAACCTCCCCCGCAGCCTTCTACTCCCTAAGTCAGAGACTGACCTTTTCAGGTACCCCAGCAGATCCACTGCGGCCACAAATCAAGTTGTCAGCAAGTCCAGGGTAGTGGCTGAGGCAGTCCCTTTGTTTGATGATGGTGATTGTGGTTTTGCGTAATGTGCCAGCGGGTGTTTTGTAGCCCCAGCCGGCTATGCTGCACACAGTCCCACCAGGGACTTTTGATTTTTCAAAGGAAATGGTCCTAACATAGCTGTTGCTGGTGGCATTGCCTTTCAGCTGGGCAAGGGGACAGAAAATACAGAAATAAGTGCTTGGTCTGTAAATGCTTTGTGACGAAGGCTGTCCCCTCCTGCTCCAGGGTTACAGCTCAGCTCTGCATGTTGGGCAGATGGGACCATGCCGGTGCTCCAGGCAGCTAGTTACCTTCAGCAAGAGGATGTCGTTTCCCTTCTGAGGACTCATGAAGTCTGGATGGCAGTGATATTCTTGGACTTCGAATGTTTGCCAGCTTTCCTCTCTCCTCTGGATTGTGTGGGCTCCAAGGATGACAGTCAGAGGTTTGTGTCTGGTAAAATCAAGCACAGTGTATGTCATTAGCTTTATCCTGTCTTCCCTGTTAACACTGAGGCGCACCTCCCAGGGGCATGGCCGGGAGAGAGTGGCTGGGCTTTAAAGAAGAATGGTGGGAGCAAGAAACTCTGCCAGTTAAGCTACCAGCCAAGAGGCAGAGCAAGTTTCAGTCTGACAGACCGGAGCTCTGCAAGGGTTACTTTACCTCTGGATCTTGAGCTGAGCAGATTTGGGCCGATGCTGCTGCTGTATACTAAGATATGTGGACTGTGGGTCCAGCCTTTGTGGGCCCATGGAAGTCCATGGCACCAAGGAGAGATTTCTAAATCGGGACCCTGCTCTGGGCCAACGTACCTTTACTGGCCTCTACATCACCTGCAGAAGGGGCTGCCTTAGGAAAACCAAGAGGGACCCTGGGTACGGGTAGGAGTCCTTCTCAGTCTAGCAGGCAGGACTTCAGTGTCTGGGCTCCTGGGTTCTGCCGATCCTCCTTTCTGCTGCTCAGATGTGGGGACTGGCCCTGAGCCTGGGTTACGGGCACTGGGGCAGAGCTGTCAGCCCTGAGGAGCGTAATGGCTACACCCAGAGTCATGCACACCTAGAAAAGCCCTCATTGCCTGTCCATGCCCCAGTTTCTCCAGCTGGAGGGATGGAAGAGAGCTGGGGAAGCAGCTTTCTCATAAGAGGTCATTAATTCTGATAACAGTCTTGGAAGTCTTTGGTGGCAGAAAGGGCAAAGCCTGACACCAGCAATTCCAGCTATGCCAGCAGGTCAGTGACAGCAAGGGAGGAAGCCAGTCTGACTTCTCATTGTTGATGCTTTTTCTGTCCGGTAAGAATAAAATGAGTTGTGGAGGGGGAATAAAAAAAGGCAAGTATCTGAATGAGGGCTGGGGAGGGACATGGGGAAGGATGGCTCAAGGGAGAGCTGCAGACACACCTCTGCTGTTTCACTGCTAGTCCCCACAGCCTTGCCCTGTCCTAGCAGCGCAGCCTGCACACCCTGCTAGGGAAAGAGTTTGGCCACAGCCATGAAGGAAGTGACTCAAACTGTTAGACCTCCATCTAGGAGATCTCACCCGGATCACGGCAGTGCAACAATCTCGTTCCGCTGCATGCTATACGAACATAGTTAAAACTTACACGAAGCACTGAGCTGCTGTCATCACCCAGTTTGGGGCCACTAGGAAGCCTCCGCAGAAATGGTTGTTCTTTCCTTGCAGATAGGCCACGTAGGGCGTGGAGTGGGTCTTGGCTTCACCTCCTCCATCCATCCGATTCCAAGAATAACCTGCAATGGATGGGACTCAGGATGAGGGGGTTGGAGGACACAGGCTACAGGATGTGCTGTCTGGGACTCTTCCTTGCCCAGCCCTCTCCTTGCCTCCAGGCTGCTCTACTTACTGGCTGTAGCCGGGGGGCAGGTCACCAGCAGGAGGGAGAGCAGGAGTTTCTGCAGGTGCTTCATCACAGCGTTCTCTGCTTCAGTGGATCCCTTGGAGGTGAGGCTGCAGCTGGGGTCCCTTCCTGCTCCCAGCAAGATTTTATAGCCTGAGACTAGACTCCAGGAAACCACAGACATCAGACTCATCTGATTAATCTATCTGCAAATTGCGTGCCTCAGCGGTCTGAGAGGGGAATTCAGTCAGCCTTAGCCTTGGGCATCAATCCACCTTCATCTTGGGCCTGATCTGGGGTATCTGATATCCTTCTAAACACAGAGCCAATTTTAACCCATTGCCTTTGAGCTGGAAGCTGTAGGGAGCATACCCATCCTCATCACCTTGCCTGCTAGCGTGCTCTTCTCTTGCAGCTCGTATTTATTGTGCACTTGCAAACTCTCCTGATTTTTATCATGAGCCCTGCAAGAACAAGATTTCTTTCACTCGTTCCAGTTCCAAAGACCATGCAGTGGCAGCTGAGGACCCTCCTGCTCTTTCTCAGTAGGTGTTGTCCTAGCTAAGAGAGCAGAATTGGTGTGAGCGCATTTATAACACCACACTGGTCACAGCTATGTGAGGGCAAGAAGTTGTTATGGCAGATTTGTAAGCATGGCCCACAGCAGTGTGACTGCTGCTGTTGCCAAGAGGTCTCTGTTCTGCACCAGCTGCTTAGGGCTCTGCTTTGTACAGCAAAAGACACCTTTTAAAGTGTTTCTTTCCAAATGTAATTGTTCACCATTAAGTTGGGGAGTTTGCTGTCTCTTATCAGCCAGTGTGAGAGAAGACAGGAGGACATTTCTTTGACCCTGGGTCAGGGGCTCACCTTCCCTCTGGTGTGTTGAGGGCGGATGGAAACAGAGATGCAGGTTTGGGATTCTGCCCCTTCACTGGCTAGAGATAACCTGATGACCCAGGGATCTGGTGTCACAAATGCAATGGGCATTTGTGACACCAGAGGAGACCGTGTCTCCCTAAACCTGGTCTTGTTCTTCTGGGAAGGGTCATGTCCAAGTGCATCACAGCCAGCACTGCCCCCACCCTGGCAGGCAGTGATTTTTAAATGCCAGACTAGTGCCAGGTGCCTTTCTGCAGCGCATGGCGGGCATCTGCCTTCCCTGGACCAGGCCCCACAACAGCTGCCCCTCCTCTTCCTCCAGCCCATGGTGAGAGCGACCGTGCTGGAGGAAGGTCTGGTGGCAAATCACTGAACACCGCTTTCCCCGTCCCTGGCCCCTGTGGTGTTCCCTTGTCTCCCCACTGGCACTAGTGCACAGGCTCCAGGGAAAGGTGGAAGATGGGCTTGTCTGCGCACTCGCCCCAGCAGCGGTTCCTTCCTTTGGCTGTGACGAAATGCGGCTGATATGTCCCTGCTGCCCTCACTGACTGCCAGTAAATTCGCTTTCCTATCTTCCCCCAGTGCCACAGGGCAAACCCCATTTTTAAGCTAAAAGCTGCCATTCTCGTGCAAAGACTGCGTGACAAAGATTTGTACTACACAGATAAGCAGTTGCATCCTTTTGACTTGCAGATTTACTAGCTGATACCAGCTGTTAGCAGAAGCCCAAACCAAGGACCCTTCTCAGTTTCCCCAGGGTGGCATGGATGCTGAAGGGGATGTAGTTTCCCTTCGTCCCAGGCAAGAACAGGGAGGACATAAGAGCAGACATCCAGGGCCAGACTGCAGGCCATCTCCTTCTGACAGAGGTGGCTAGTGGGAGCCTTGCAAAGACAGGGCAAGCATCCCGTTCCCTGGAATTGCATGCAGTTTCTGTACGTTTAAAATTCCCCACTGGGTTTCCCTGCCACAAACCAGTCTGGTCTCCTCTTGAACTTGCACAGACATCTGTCATCCTGCACCAAGTTGTTCTACAGCTCAGTTATTTACCAATGCACTGGCTCTGCCCCTTGTCATGTCCTCCAGGAAAGTGTCTAGCACTCTCGTATCTACATACAAGAGATGCTGTCAGAAACTAGCTAGAACAAAGGAGACTAGGGTTCAGGGTTTAGGCGAGTTCCTTTAAACTTAGTGCAGGCCATGGAAGTAGGGGCTGGTGCAAGTTATTCAGACTCTAGTGGAGAGGCTGTCTGCAAATGGTACTAGAGCATCCTTCGTGGGGAGAAGCTTGCCTCCGAGTACCACCTGGCTGAGGGAAGAGTTGTAAACCCTTTTGGTTTTGTGCTACTTCTAGAACAGACTCTGCTTGTGCTGTACTGCTGGGGCTGGGCTTGCCTTCCTGAGCGGGACAGAAATGTGCCAACATGCTACAAGGCAGACGGCTCCCAGCTAGGACTTGCCCTTGCCTTCTCCAGTGGAAGCATCAGGCTCTCCCGCTATAGTTAGCATGAGAGGAAAGGAGAGAAGTGGCATGGGATCAGGCCCTTTTGAGAACCCAGGTCCTTTATCAACCCTTTCAGTAAAGTTCTTTCAGAGACTATCAAGATCTCTACCCGGGACATCATGTTGCTGTGCAGGAGTTGGAGGACTGTGGCCACTGGAGGATGGCAGAGGCAGACTGAAAGCACTAGTGTGCAACAGCTGGGACTTTGAGTATGTCTCCTCTCTGGGATCCTAGAGTCCTGTCCCTGGGATCTCAGCCACCACCTGCCCTATGGCCATGGCAGGGCAGAAACAGAATAGTCCACAAAAAGTCCAGCTCCCTTCACCTGCTGGAGCCGCTGACAGCTGAAAAGCTTAGCCTGGTTTCCCCTGTGACCTAGCCTGCTCTCTTGGCTGCCCTATGTGCTATGGTGGCAACATCACCCAGGTGAGAGGCCCCTGCAGAGGGGACAGTCATTACTTTGCAGGGAATGGCAGCTTTTGATCCTTGGTACCTGCTGAAACAGCACATCCTGGCTGTCAGCTGCTCCCAGGCAGGTGGTGACATTGCCGAAGTTAGCGGACGGAGTGTGTGCACGTCGCTTTTTCCTAGTCCATTTCTACCTGGGCAGTGTCTCTTCCTGCAACACAGCCATCCCCATGACTCCAGGAAGGTCAGCTGTAGCTCTTGTTCTCCAAGTCTGCCAGCAATTCAGTGGACGCAGAGCTATCGCTGCCTCTGTCCCAACAGGCTGACCGGTCGCTTTCACCAGCTAGACCCTCCCTTCTCCCTGGGGCAAGGTACAAGAAAGACATATTCTGGGAAATGCAGCCTGAGTTTACTGTGGGTGTTTTAAATACAGCAAGGTCCAAGCAGACACAGGGTTATCTCTGAAGGAAACAGGGTCTGTTGTGGCACAGCCTCTTTCTGGTGCCATCTGGGGTGAACCCTGCTTCTGCCAGCGTGATTCAACACAGCCCTGAACTGTCAGCCTGGGATGGGCAGGGAACGGGACAGCCGCAGCCTCAGAACAGAAAGCAGGGGACCCTTCTGCGCACCGATCAGGCCGCTCAGGTTCGCAGGGAGAGGAGGGAGTCAAGCCTTCGGCAGGGGCAGGAAGGAAACCAGTGCAGTCTCCAGGGCTGCACCAATGCTGGAGCGAGTACCGCTGCTGCTACTTCTTCAGGATTTTTTTGATCCAGGGCAAGTAGTTGGAGATGCGGGTATAGACCCCGGGTGGGGTGTTGTACCCAAAGGAAACGATACCTTGTGCCACCTTATTGCATACCAGGGGCCCGCCAGAATCTCCCTGAGGACAGATGAGAGACTGGTTTGAGAGGCCTCTCCCCCGTGGGAACAGGTTTCACCTTGGTCCTTCCCTGCCCGGGCACTGCCAGCGGGGCTGTGTCTCTCCTCCGGACCTGCCGCTCTGCTCCTGCCCCACATGCCCCCTGAGCTGGAGGAGCTGTCCAGAGCAGGCAAGTTGGGGCTCTACCCCTGGGACTGCACGCGGATGGTGGTGTCAGGGCATCCAGAGAGCTAGTCCACGTGGGAGTTACAAACCAAATGCTTGTCACCTCTCCTGGGAACCAGATAAGTCTGTGCCAACAGCAGCCCCTGCTACCAGAGAGCCCACCTGCCCTGCAGCCAAGCCCCCAGCCTGTCGGCAGCCCTTTACCTGGCTGGAATCACTGAGCTCATGGAAGCTGCCTGCGCAGACCATGCCGGTGTTGAGATGTGGATAGAACTGGATGCATTTCCTGCGGCTGTAGATGGAGACTTTGGTTTCAAAGAGCTTGTTGGTCGCCTGGTCGTCATCGATCAGGCCCCAGCCAGCTATGCTGCACTTGGTGCCTGTGGGGAGGTCGCTGCTGGTTTTGGGCAGTGGAATGGTCTTGACGTAGTCATTGAGAGTGGCCTTTGCTGTCAGCTGGGAGAAAGCAAGGTTTTTAGAGAAGGCTATGAGCAGAACAGCTGAAGGACACTTTGTGAGCAGAGGTAGGGGAGGTCTGACAGGGCACACAGCACTGCATGCTCTGGTGAGCTGCTCGAATAGGGCATGCAGCTCCACACCCTGCCCACAGTTCCCTCCCAGGTCCCTCCCATTCCTGCTTGCCTCCAGCACCCATGGGCAGATGCCCCTGATGGTTTGCAGAAGGAGCTAACAGCAAGAATGTGCTCTGCCGAGATCCTGCTAGACCCACAGCCCCACTCTACCCTCCAACCTGCTGCAGGACTGCCTTGCCTTGAGCAGCATGATGTCGTTAGACACGGTGTTGGGGTCGTATTCGGGGTGCTGGTAGTATCCGAGAACTCCCCGGATCTGCTGGGTTGTTTCTGGTTCGTGGATGTTGTGAGCCCCCAGTATGACTGTGGCATTCCTGGCAGTGGCAGCAGAGTGGAGAAGGCAGAAAAGGGGTTGTGTCTTACCCATGTCCCTCCCTTTTTGCAGGCAGGTGGCGAGAGCTGCTCAGCACAGGAGGAAGAGGAACCTACTCCAAAATTACTCCAGTGATGAACCTCACAGATTAGGGGAGGAAGAAGGGGATAAAGCCCCTTGTATGAAGTACTCACCCCACGCAGTGTGCAGCTGTCATCACCCAGTCAGGGGCCACCAGGAAGCCTCCGCAGGCTAACATCCCTACCTTCAGGAAGGCCATGTAAGGGTGGGAGTGGGGTCGAGCCTCGTGGCCCCCCACAATCTGACCCTGTAGAGCACCTGCAAGACACCCCACCGCAGGATGAGCCCATGGCTGCTGAGGCCAGAGCCCAGCCCAGCAGCCTCACCCACAGCAGCTTGTGGTACCCCAGCTTACTGGCATTGGCCCATGGGCAGGAAAGCATGAGCAGCAGGGCCAGCAGCAGCTGGGGCTGGGGCTGGTCCATCTCTTCCCACAGCTGAACACTCCTTCCAAGAAACGTGGATGTCTGAGTCTCCTAGTGCCCAGGGGCTGGTTTTATACCCTGGGACCAGCTGCACCCAGCAGCCAGGAAACCATGTGTGATGGCCTGATTGTGCTAATCAGAGCAGTGCAGCATCCCTACAGGTCTATCTGCATCTCTGCTGCCCCAGCCCGCTCACATGCCCCACGTGCCCTGGGGCTGTGATTGATGAGTGATAGAGCAGGACAGAAAGGCCAAGGCAGAGAGAGCATGGTATGCCACAGTCCCAAAGCCTCAGGGATGCCGACTGGGGGAGGTCTCCTAGGGTGTTTTTGAGGTGTGATTTAAGAATTCTCCCACAGTTTGGCTGCAGGATAAATCACATCCACCTGCTTCAGAGCATGGTGTCTTTGAGCTCTGGCAATCAGGCTCTCTCTTACTGTAACTTCAGTAGCCCATGCCTCTTGCTGCTGGGGGTGGTCAAGTCAGTTCATGCTTTGTTGGTAAGCGCAATGACTGCAGGTGCTCTTTCCCCTCTATAGTTTCCCTTCTGCAGCTGGTCTGGTCCCTGGCACATCTGTTCAATGGGACCAGGGGAAGCCTTCACCTACCCTGCTCTGGATTCTCTGCTTTTCCTCCCCTGACCTGAAATTGCCTGAAAACCAGACTGCAATTGCTGTCTTCACCTTGCCCCTAGCAAAGTGGGATTTGGTTAAATGCTAAGCTGAGCACCAATCCTGCTGCACTTGTCGCTTCCTGGCCTTGTGGTCCTGAACAGAAACCACCTTTGGGCTGCCCCAGGTGAACCTGTTTCAAAGAGGTGACCGAATCTTTGTGTCAAGGGCACAGATCTGGGGCTCAGGACACCTGCGTTCTTCCTATTCCTGGCTCTCGCACGGCCTTAGCCGGCGGCTGTCCACTCTTTCCTTCTGATCTTTGAGCCTCCAATTGCCTAAATGTGTCCTGCAATTGCAGCTGAGACTGTCCTTTGTAGGAAGGGCTGCCTGACTCTCAGGCTGCAAGCTCAGAGGGAGCTGTGCCATACAGTCCTGTGTTGTTTAAAGTTGTCCTTGCTGTTTGCACTTCCTAGCCCTTATCTACCTTAATTTTCCCCACTGCCAGGTTGTCCCAGCTTGCTGCACTGTTTCTCACAAAAAATGAAGCACAAATCTGTTAGGGTTAATGCTGTGTGAAGTGTCTGCTCTGCTCAGGAGGGATTACGTGTTGCATACTGGAAAGACACCTTTTCCATGCTCACAGACTGTCACAGCTCCTGACTGCTCTAGCACAAGAGCACCCAAGGGGCTGGGATCAGCCACAGCAGAGAGGGGCCATAGAGGAGGCGGCAGGCTGCCGCGCTGGAGCCATGCAGCCTCTCTGCTGCCATAAGGACAAAAGCTGTCCTGAGCGCACAGCCAGGTTCTGCAGTCCTCCAGCACCCAACCTCATCCCTCCTACTTTGAAGTGTTGGTCAGGATTAAATCTTCCCTCAAATGCTCTCCAGAAATTTTCTCTGAGCTGTGAAATCCAGCCCTTTCCCTTGCTTTGCCCTGTCAGCACCAAAGTCTGGCTTAGGGGCAAACCAGCAGGCAATTGGCTGGCCACGGCTACTGCTCATCCTCAGAGGCTGTGCTTAATCGACTAGAGGGACAGAGCCCAAGAGCGGGCCACTGGTTTGTGCAACCCTGTAACCCCCCCCCGCTACCAAAATCTTGCCACAGAAACCCAATACAACTTGCAAGATGGGGCAGCCAGGTCTCTGGCCAGCATGCTAGTTGCTAAAGCTGGAGCAGTGCTCTCCTCTCCTCTCAAGCCCAGTGAAGCTGTGGGCAACTGCTAGCCATTCTTAAGCAAAGCATCTTCCTCTGCCGTGCAGATGAACAATTTGCTATTGAAAGGATGGGGAGAGCTGAGGAGGTAGGAGGTAATGCCTCCTTTCAATCCCTGGGGTACTTTCAATTACATTCATCTAGGCAGGAATCCTCCCAGAAGCTCTGGCTGAGGTCACTGCAGGTTCTCTGCAGACATCTGGTTTTAATAAACTAATCTGGGCTTGTAACTGCAGCCAGGAACTGATGAAAAAATACAACAAAGGCAATAGAACAATTAGCACTCTGAGGCTTCAGTGCTGCCCCCTTCCCCCTGCTCCACCCACCCCCGAATCCGTGGTGCTGCCGTGGGAGGTTTTTCTACCCAAAGACCCTGTCTGTGTGCCCATTCCCTGGGACGCTTTCTGCCAACGCTCCTCAGGGGCCTGCACGTCACTTGAAGAAAATGAAGCTTGCTTTAATCTTAAATCAGCATCTCTGGAGCAGTCTCTGCTTACCAGTCCTAATGTAAGTCTGTTAGAAGTGTTTAAACTCAGCTGTGCCTGCCCAAGTCGTGATACCAGCTTTGCTTCCTGCTGAGCGTGATTTAAGGTTAAAAAGCACATACAGCTCCAAGGCTCCCAGCAAAGAAGAACGGATCAGGAATTTCTGTCCTAAAAACCCCTTTAGCATGCAGTAAGAGTGCTGCCCCGCGGCAGACATGCCCGGTGTGGGCAGCGCTGCTGGGCCTGGCGCAAGCCCCGTCCTTAGGTGCTGTCATTGCCTCTGCCCACAGTGTGCCTGGTGAGCTGGTGCTGTGTTGATTTTGCCATCTCAGATAAAATGCCCTCCAGCACCCTGCTCACAGGTCAGAGAGGCACAAGTCTCTCCCAGACCTTCCTCCCCTCTCTGCTTGAGCCAGTCCTCATTGGTGCCAGCCAGGGCTCCAAGCTGGGGGAGTCTGGGCAAGCTGACGGCAGGGTACCCGCGCTGAGGGCACTCCGGCATGCTGACAGGGTAAGTATCCCAGGAGGGCAGCAGGGAGGCAGTGGGGCTGATCTGCCAGTTAGCCTGCATGGCTGGGAGGATGACATTTGAGGGAGAGGTGCGGTACGAGAATGGAAAACCCCTGAAACCGTTCCTGGAAATAAAATGAGTGTGTGTACAGGTATAAACAAACCAACAGATAAATATATCCCTCTCTGACTTCCCAGAGCAGTCTCCAGCACATCAGAAGAGCTACTGGGCTTGTGGTAGGGTTGAACTAACTCAGCAGGGAGGTCTGTGAGCATGGGCTATCCTGCATGCTAGTCCTTGGGCATCAGGGCTTTTGTCTGATTAAAACCTTACTGTGAACTACAGGGCTCCCACTGTGCTCTGATCCCTAGTTTCTCTCTGCGGGCAGCAGCTCTCTCCATGGGTCTGTATCCTGCAGTAATCTCGTGCAAAGGTCTTCCTTTCTTCTTGATCCTAGTGGTGCTGAGCTGAAAGCTCCGAGCTCAGATCCTCAGGGCCATTTGAGTTTACTTACTGCTCTGTAATGGCTGGTGGGTCAGCAATACCAGGGCCAGGCTATGCTGCAGACATTAGAAACCAGACAGCAGCTCTCTGTCCCAAACTTTTTAGTATTCTTGTGTATAACAGGCAGGGAGGAAAAACAGCAGAGCAGCAGAGCTTGGGGTAAATTTATGCTTTCCAGACACAGTGCAGCAGCACCAGCCCTGCTGCTAGTAAACACGTTGCCCCTGCCCCAGCCAGGCAGCACTAACCACAGGGAGGTGTGTTGCCTGTCCTTCCTCTACGGTGCTCAGGTTGGGTTTCAAACCAGCCTGATTTCCTCTGCACGGTGCTCAGCACCACACCCCTGCCAGCTCCCCCTTCCGCAGGCATCACCCTGCTGTTTACGCCGAGCCCTCCCTGGCCATTTCCTGGGTGAGGACTGGTTCCTCCCTGCCATCCCTGCATGAACATGGGAAGAAACAGCTCTCAGCTGTGAGCGTGCGGGGACAAGTCTGGTGCTGAGCTAGGCCCTGCCCCAGAGGGTGCAGAGCAACGCTGATGGGCTCGTATGAGGGATGTTATGGGTCCTGCACAGGGGACCCTAGACCAAGCTTCATGGTCTTGGTCATGCCACACTGGGTGGGGGTGGCAGGAGCACTGTGCAGCTCCCTTCCCCCTGAGGACGTGTCTGCTCACTGGCGACGTGGTTACAGGGCAGAAGATGCTAGGGGAAAGCTGAGCTTGTCCCAGGCACAGTCGGAGAACTGGTGCTGGGCATGGCACTTGGAGACCAGGCACTGAGCTGGTCCAGCTTCTCCAGCTACGCTGAGCTACCCAGGCCAAAATCCGGACCTAGGGAGGAGAGAGATTGCTTCTCTGGCAATTGTCAGTGGCTGTCAGCAGCTGCATGAAATGCCACACTGTAAAGAAGAAGTGAGACTCAGGAGTTTGCACTTGTTGCAAGGTGACTCTGGAAGGATGCTAAGGGATGAGCGCCTCCAAAGCTCCGGTCCAACAGGCACTGAGCACTGGAATGCCCAGTGCCTTTTACTGCAGATCAGCCAGGTCAAAATCTCAAACCTGCCCCAAAGGAAGGAAAGGTATGACACCATGGGAGACAGGGTCTGGGCTGGCACACTGATGATGTGTTTTATTGGGACGATTTCCAAGTAATTGTCTTTTGGAGGGGGGTTGGGCAGGGGCATTTTATAAAGCTGTTTGCTTTCTGTTTAATGTTTTTGCATTGAGGAAATGCAAGTTTCTAAAGAAAAGACACTTAAAGAAAAAAATCAACAAAACTTTGCCATTTAAGGTCATTAATATAGTCTGATGGAGATGATCCTGAAACTTTCTTTTTTTGTTTTTGTTTTCCTTCAAATCTAGAGATGCTCTGCGGGGAGTCTTTTCCTACAGAGACCCACCATCACCACCACCCAATTTCAATGAATTCACACCCAGACACAACAACTGTGCCTGGGACGATACTGTGAGCACTGTGAAGGGCCAGGTTTCCAGGGTTTGGTGTCAGCCCAAGTCAGAAAGGCCTTTCTGGCTCTTCCCAGCTCCTCTGGGGCCAGACGCACCCTGCCGTGTTGGGGACTGGGACATGCCACTGGAAAGATGACTGCCTGCTGCTGCACAGTAGAAGAGGCCAAAGCTAGGAAATGCAACCAACAGCTAGGAGTGATCAGTCATTTTTAAACCAGCACAACTCCACCCTTCCTGGAGCAGAAAAACACCTGCCGGCAAATGGATGCCTTGGCTGATGTTGGGCTGTGCTGGGGCCACACAGCCGGGACAGGATAGGTGGGTGGGGAAGTGGGGAGGGAGCCTGGTGGGAGAGAGGTGGGGATGCCAGCTATCCAAGAGCCAGCCTGGGGGTTGCCTGGCTAGGCCCACCAGGCAGAGGTCTCCACAGAGCTTCACCCAGAGATTTTTTTTTTCTTAATCAGAATGTCTGAAAATACAAGTTTTAATCAGGACTGTGCAGCAGCACAGCAGGAAAACCTCAACAGAAATCATCGATATTTTATCTTGCATTTGTAGCTTGCTGTCTTTCCCCTGCAGCTGCTCTTGGCCCCCCACAATCTGGAGCTGGACACCTCCCGTAAGCAGGCTGTCTCAGGGCAGGAGTGACCAGGCATGCCACTGGCCACAAATCCAGGGAGCCCTGCTCCAGGCTACTCCTGCCCTGCTCCTCTCTGGGCATCCCTGTCTGCAGCCAAACTCTTCCCTCTGGGGCTGAGGTGCTTTTGCTTTCCCATTGGCATTGGTAGGAGCAGGCTGTGGAGGCTTCCAAGGCTTCTGCTGCTAAGGTGCCTCATCTCAGCATCTGAGATGCTACTAGACCTGCTATGGCCACTGCTCTGGCAGAGGGTTCAGGGGGCTGCAGCTGGCCCCCATACCTCCCTTGGTGCTTCCAAGCCAGCACTCAGCAGCTATCAGGCAGTTTCAAGTAGATTGTGGTCTTGATCTGAAGGAAAGAGATGAGAAATGTTGCAGGATGGGGGTGTCCCTCCCCCGCCCCCCCCTCTTGTCAAAGAAAGAACATCCGAACTGAAACGGCAGCAAAGGAGAAGTACCAAGATAAAGCTTAGCCTGCGTCTGTGCAGATAGCGATGGGGAGCCGCTGCAGAACAACAGGAACTCTCCCTCATGTGTGTGTCCAGCTGAGGGGGAGCCTCATTTACCCCCAGCCGTGGAGCTGGGGACTCTGCCTGGGTGGCAGCAGCTCTGAGGGAGACACAGGGCTGGATTTGTGCCGGACCGTGAGGCCCTGCTCTGCTGAGATGATTGCATGGAGTAGGGAAGACCCAGGTCCCCCAGGCTATGGGACTGTGCCCTGACTTGCCGTGAGATGGGAGCAGTGTTTGAGGTGTGTGGTGACCTGGCATGAGGCAGGGAGCTTGGCAGGCTGTTGGGGGACAGAAGTGAGAGGGTGCTGGAAGGGCAGCAGCAAGGGCTGGGACACAGCTTCCCAGAGCCGGCCCCGCTCACAACATTCTGTGAAACTGCGGCGTGCCTCACAGGTACCCAGTGCCCTCCACTGTGGAAAGGCCAAACAATGCAGGTGCTAGGACAGAGCAAGGAACAAGGTTTTGTCTCACTGGAATAGCTCTTGAGAAAATAATCAGCCCTGCTTTTTAGGGCAGCACCTGATGTGCTTGTGGAAGGGGCATTAGGAAGAGCCTGTGATATTTTGCTGGTCCAGAGGACCTGGCACCCCATGGGCGCATGTGTTGAGATGTCCCAGCTGCTTATCTGCCTCAAGCCCTCCTGCAGTCAAAAGCATTTGCCTCCTACCTGCCCCACACTTGCCACAGATCTCCCTGACACAGCGCTCGTTCCTGTCAGCTATTTCTTCCCTGAGATTGCTCATACGCTGCCAGCTATTTGAGAAGCTACTTAGGGTCCCTGACAAGCCAAGTTTCTTCATCCTCTGATCTTTTAGGGACGGCCCACTAGTTCTGTCCTAAGCAGACACATTAGGTGGAGGCTCAGCCTGAAACAAGAATAAAGCAGGGGTGATGTGCAAGAACCACCTTGACCCTTTTGATTCCAGCGCTGTGCCAGGAGCATCTGCCCAGCCCATTTGGGAGCGTGCTTTTCGTGCTGAATGTGCAAGCTTGCACTCCTCTGGATTGAGCTGCACTCACGGCCCAGCCTTCCTGCTAATTTCCGCTCCTTCAATCTTGGGGACATCTGCTGACTTTATCAGCACGAGTTTCTTTCCACACTGCTGATAGAAAAGCCCAAAAGACCAACTGAAAGGGGGAATGTGGAGGATGGAACTCTCAGCTTTTGATGAAAACCACTCTTGCTTGCACATGACTTTCTGCAGCAGAAACCTCCTTTGCATTTTCCATTGCCTATGCTGTGATCCAGGCTAGGTTTTCTCCAGTCGTCAAGCAGGGGATGGACTCCCAGCACAATTCCCTGCTTGCCATGCTGATGGAAGAAATCACTGCTCTTTGCTCTCAACCTGGGGACCTCTCCATGGCTTTGCACCAGTCTGGAATGAGAAGATAGGTGAAAGTAGGGCACAGCTTCTGCTGTGAACCTGAGTTAAAAGGTGTTCCGTCTTTCTTTTCTCTGTGCCTCTTTGCAGCTGTTTTGGGTGGGGTCCATCCTGCACAGAAATGTGGTTGATGTTGTAACTTCCCTTTTTCCACTTTGGTAGGTAGAAGTCTCACTTATTTTGCACAAGGAGCCCTCCCCACTACCTACTCTGTGCTGGGCCTCAGACAATCAGCTGGAGAGCACTGCTGGCTGCTGAGCCTCCCTCTGGCAGCAAGAGCCTCGGGCCAGTCATGACAGGTGAGTCATAAGGCAAATTCAACTGCCTCGGTTGGGAATAACACGTTGCAAGACTTTCCAGTTAGGTTTGCAGATGCAGGGAATAGGTCAATGATAGACAATTAACGTAACAATCATGTCAGGACTCCTGGGCTCTGGTCTCAGTGCAGCCCCCTGTGTCTTCTGCAACGGCAGGCAGGCAAGGGGCAGCAGCTTTGTGCCTGTGGTTCCCTGCGACCTAGATAATGCGAAGATCCTGACCTATCTCTACCAGGTGCTTGAGAGCTGAAGGTTAGGGTGCAGTGTCAGGGCACATGCAGCGCTTTGGCCAGCTGGTTTCCCTTGAACAGGGTGGAGCTGAGCCATACCTTGAGACACACAGGTGCCCAGACTTGCTGCATTGACAGGGCAGGACTTGGATGGATGTGTCCTGAGAGACTGGCAGGAGCTGGTCCCACAGAGGAGCGCAGAGAGAGTGAGAGCATGGAGCTTCCTCCTGGAGAAGGATGTGTCTGGGCATGGGTGGTGCACAGGGCAGTTGATGAAGAGGCAGTTGGTCTCTGCCAGGCTCAGGGGTGAATTTAATGCCACAAAAGGCAAAGCACTTAGTGTCTCAGACTGTCTGGGTGCTCTTACTTCGCACTTGGCTTTGTTCAGCCCAACAGACCTACTCATCAAGGTGGGAGGCGTTAACCCATTTGACCCAGCCTGCCCTGACTCAAATAGGGGCCTGCCACATTATTTCGTTCATGTCCCCCACCTTCACAACCACAGCAAAGCTGAGAATAGCCAGACCCTTACTAAGAAATGATGACAGCTGTTAGAAATTATGTCAATCCTCTAGCTCACAACAGGAAACTTTATTAAACAACAGGAAGCCCATGCTCATGCTTGGACTTACAAAACACCTCACCCTCCTCTCCCCTTGCTCTTTTCAGTGCTGTGGGACTGGCAGACAGGGCTCTAACTCTCATCTCCACGCTGGGTAGGGCTGCTGGGATCAGAGCCAGTCCTGTGTGGCAGAGTCTCACAGCTGTCTCCTGCCCTCAGAGGGCCTTCTCTGCTCCAAACCCCACCTCAACCCTTGCTCCATCGTGCGTCCCCTGGCTGCTGACCTAGGCTCAGAAGATGGATGGTCCAGAGCTGAGCTGGCTGGTGAATCGCTCTCTTCCCCTTCCACTGGGCTCTGCTCAATACCCTGAGCTCAGACTTGACCTGCTGGACAGGAAGAGTTCCTGCCTGAAGGTGGCTGCCATGAGGAATGTGAACATCATCCTGCAGCACTACAACTTCACAGGCAAGCTGACCAACCGGCAGACTGGGGATGAGGGCATGGGTCTCATCCGCACAACCTTTGCCATCATCAGCTGCATCATCATCCTGGAGAACCTGCTTGTGCTGCTGGCCATCCTGCGGTGTCTGCGAGCCCGCCGCTGGGTCTACTCCTGCATTGCCAGCATCACCGTGAGCGACCTGCTTGCAGGAATTGCCTACCTTTCTAATCTCTGCCTCTCGGGCAAGAAGACCTTCCAGCTTTCACCTCAGCTCTGGTTCCTGCGGGAAGGCATTCTCTTCATTGCACTGGCTGCCTCCACCTTCAGCTTGCTTGTGACTGCCATTGAGCGCTACAGTGCCATGGTAAGGCCAATTGCTGAGAATGAAGCCAGCAAGACCCTGCGCTTACGCAGCCTGATAATTTCCTGCTGGCTGCTGGCCTTCATCATTGGACTGCTTCCGCTGCTGGGCTGGAACTGTTTGTGTGACTTCAACGCCTGCTCTGTCCTCCTGCCTCTCTACTCCAAGAACTACATCCTTTTCTCTGTAGTCATGTTCAGCATCATCCTCCTGGGGATCATTGGCCTCTACATCTCCATCTTCCAGCTGGTCCAAGCCAGTTCTAAGCAAACCAGTTCTCGGCATAGCCGCAAACGGTCCCTACGCTTGCTCAAGACTGTGCTGATGATCCTGGGTGCCTTCATCATCTGCTGGAGTCCTCTCTTTGTCCTGTTGCTCTTTGACGTCTTCTGTGAGACCCAGACCTGCACACACCTCCACAGCCTGGACTGGACCTTGGCTCTAGCCATGCTTAACTCAGGCATTAACCCCATCATTTACTCCCTCCGGAGCGTGGAGGTGCGCCGTGCTGTGGGAAGCCTGCTGTGCTGCTGCTGTGTCAAGGTTGGGCTGTGCGAGCCTGGGAACTGCTTGGTCATCACAGACATCAACTCTGGCTCATCCACAGAGAGCTCCCTGCGCTACCGGGATAGCTTCCGCAGCTCTGTAGCGCTGAATGCCCGGCCCAGAGCACCTCTCTCCAGCAACTCCAGCATGATGAGCAATCTCCCCAGCCTCTGAGAGGCCACAGGGAGAGCAAAGGATGCCAGACAGCCCACCAGGACGTCGTGCTGCTGGTCCTGGCCTGGCAGAACTGTAGCCTACATGCAGCTCAGGCTGACCAGGTGCAGCCCCACCCCAGTTGCTAACTGTGGCCAGGCTTTCCAGTCCCTTCAGACTGGGGTGTTGCTTCAGTGCGGGTGCAGCATAAGGACAGGCATTGCTCTTCAGATGGGAGTGAAGGATACGGGCACGTTTTGTGATTGGTGATTGACACTCTGCTGAGACAACTGCTGTGCCTAGGTTATAAGTGGACCCTGCTCTGTGTGTGCATGTATATAGATGCTGTACCTGCCCAGATGAGGGTATTTTGCCCCAGAGCACAGTGACAAATAGGGTGGGTATCCCCAGCCAGACTGCTGCCCAACCCACTGGGATCAGGCTAGGCTGGCAGCGCTGCCACTGCGTGTCGTGCAGGGCTGGAGGTGATACTCGAGTCTTCTGCTGCAGTTTACAGCCTTCTGGAACTGCTGCGATGGGCACAGCTGCTGGAAAAGGATGCAGGCTTGATGTCTTGCCAGGGAACCAAGAACAACTGGGTTTGCAAGTGCAAGTATGTGCAGCTGTGGGGCAGTCTGGAGGCCCCTGGCCAGGAACCAAGTGCCCACCTGTAGTGCAGCACAAACCAGCCATAGGATGGCAGGAATGCAGGATGGCTGCAGGAACAGCCCAATCCCTCACCACAGTGCAGGGGCTGGGCACTGTGCCTGGGCAAATGCTGTGACAGTGCTTACAGCCTGGCAGCAAGAAGTAGGAGCCCTGCCGTGCCTCTGGACATAGGGCTGCACCTGCAGTGACAGCCCTGGCACCACCACAGGCAGAAGGAGGTACCCACAGTGACTGAGGAGTCTGGTGCCATCCTGCATGGCAGAGCTACCTGCTCCCATCTGGCTGAACCTCTCAGGTAACATATGCCTGTACAGCAAAGGGTTCATAGTACTATGGCCTCCCAGAGAGGCAGATCATGCTCTGGTAAAAATGCCAAGTGCTAAGGTCCCCACACAGGGGGAGGTGCCCACTGTGGTGGCCACTGGAAGGTTGAGCAGCAGCTTGTAGATGGCTTTGCATTCTATTTTCTCCAGTGAGGCTTGGCTCATACCTGAACAGAAGCAGCAGGAATTGTTTCCTCTTCCTTTTTGGGCCAAAAAGGCTGCATCCTTCCAGACTTTCCAAAAGCAGTGTTTGCAACAGAACACATTTGCAAGAACCACTTCAACAGCCTGCAACAGAGTCATCAAGTAGAGGCAAGAGTGGGGTGGAGCCTGCCCCAAGCCCTTCTGAAGTTCAGCACAGCTTGGGAAATGAATGGAGGGGTCTGATCCTGGCACGTTTTCTCTAAGCATTACCACATTTGGAGAAGGGGGTCACCCATGCTCTGCCAGGGAAATGTTCTGAGGGTCTCTACCTCCCTGTGAGCTAGGCGGCATCAACAGCAGAGAAGGTACCTAAGGGCCCCAGGAGCCAGGCTCACAACAGTCACATACGGATTCTCTACGGATTCTCCCTGCTGCCCCAGGGCTGAGCACTGCTGCCCATGCCTCTCTCCCCTGAGCTTGCAGGCCACTGACTGCCTGGCGGCAGCATCTTACCCTGTCACTTTGCTGATTGATATCTGTGAAGTAGCAGGAGAGATCCCAAGTTGCTGCAGCTTCACAGGTAGGAAGCTTAAGAGGTTACCAAGTCATGCATGGACACAGCCCAGCTGGCAGCAGAAACGCACCTTTCTGTGGGCAGGCAGGTGGCTGTGCTGCATGCGGTTGGAGGGGGGAACTGCTCCCAGGGCAAGGCTGACTGGGGCCAGCAGAGGCTTTTGCAGGTCTTGGAGTCCTTTGCAGCAGGGCTGGAAGGGCTGGGACTATGACAGGGGTCAAGCAGCACTAGCAGTTCCCAAGGAGCCAATAGAAGATTGCAGAATGCCTGCTGGTACAGGGAAGGGGAGGCAGGGTCACGACACCCACACACAAGGCCTGCAGGCTGCAGAAATTCATTGGGGCCAGACTTCATCCCTGGTACCGAGAGGACTGCTCTGTATTACGGAAAATGGCTGGCTCCAAAATAGCCCCATTCCTGCCTGGGTCTGATAGAGACCCAGTGGGGCCCGGAAGGCACTGCCAGCTCGTGCCTCAGATTCCTGCTCTTCTATTCCCTAACCAAGTGGAAAGCACCCAAATGCCTCCTCTCACCACACAAGGAGGCCGAAGCCACCCAAGCACTGGGGAGCTCCTGAAGGCTTAAAACCTGCTGGCCCAGCAGCTCAGCAGGAGGTGCCGAGCTTCCAGCCCATTTGTTTCGCAATAAATCTGGATGACAAGAAAGCCCCTGCTTGATTGCCATGCTTTTCTCTTCCTGCAGGTCCGGTACCCGGCGCCTGCTCCCGCAGGCGGGGGGCCTCCGCGAGGCGGTCCGGAGGTCCGATACCGCCAAGGGGGGCACCGAGGTGGCCGGTAACGGGACAGGGCTGCGAGCGGGGGCAGGGGCGTGCTGCCGGCTCAGCGCCCCGGCTGCCCCCGCCGCGTCCGAGCGCGCGCCCAGGAGCAGCCAGACGTTCCCCGCAGGCCCGGGACAGCCGAAGCCCACCGCCCCGCTGCCGGGGCTGCGGGATCTCCCGGGTGCGCCACAGCCGGAGACGGCGCGGCCCGGGGAGGCGCTGCGCTGGGTCCCGCACACGCGCCGGCACCGGGCAGTTACGGCGGCTCCCACCGCCGCGGGCGGCCCTGCCCGCCCGGCGCGGAGAGCGGCGGGAGCGAGCGCCCC
>JANZLQ010000095.1:42694505-42709377 GCA_026212715.1 Elanus axillaris
CCTGCAGGCCAGGCGGGAGGGCAACGCCGCTGCACGGGTTGCCGCGACTACAGCTCCCAGCGCCCCTTGCGGCGCCGCAGGAACTACGGCTCCCGGCAGCCCGCGGGAGACGCGTGCCGCGTCGCGCGTGCCTCGCCGCGTCGTGCGTGCCGTGCGTGCCGGTGGAGCAGGCCGCAGCGGCGGGGCCGGGGCTGTGGCGATGTTGGAGGAGGCGGGCGAGGTGCTGGAGTCGGTGCTGAAGGCCTCATGCCTGCCGCTCAGCTTCCTGCTCTTCGTGCCCGCCGTGCTTCTGCTCCTGGGCCCGCCGCCCGCCGCCGAGGCCGCCCACGAGTTCACGGTCTACCGCATGCAGCAGTACGAGCTGGGCGGGCAGCCCTACGGTGAGACACTGTCCGGCCCGGCCGGGCTCGGCCCTCCGGGCGGGCGAATCCTGGCAGCGGCCCCCTTCAGGGCCGATGGGGTCCTTGGGAAGAACCCCGACCCCGGGGAGGAGCCCAGGGTAGGCCGCGAAGCCGCAGGCGGGCTGGGGAGGGTGGCCCAGCCCAGGGGAGGCTGCAGGAGAGCTCGAGGGGCCTTGGGAGGCTGCAGCCGGGCCCGGGGAGGCCCAGGGGAGGCCGCAGGCAGTCCCCATCAGACTGAGTTTTAGTGTCCAGTCTCAGCATGAGCAGGAGAGTGCCGAGAGCTTCCACACGGTGACCTAGAGGTAGCCAAGGACCCTGCTGTGTCCTTGCAGACTCCACGCTGAACTCCTTGTGTTTCAAGTTGTCCAGCTGCAGCCCTCTTGCATACTGGAGAAGTTGGTTGTGAGCTTAGTTCTGTTCTCTTGCCTTTGACTCTTTTGACAGGTTGATTCTTCTTTGCTCTTCAGCCTTTTCTTCAGTCTCAGTTAGCAGTGTCTGTTGCTCCAGCGTCTCTGAGAGTATTTTCTTTTACAGTTCTTGCCTTATGTTATGATTGACCTCCAGTTCCTCTGATCTGTTGCTTCCAGGCTGCCGACTGCACAACACCTTTCTGCGAGTCAGAAACACAACCTGTTCTGCAAATCCACCCCCCTGTACCCACTACCCAGAATCAAGTGGTGTTTCCGGGTCTTCCGTAGATTCTTTGTTCCAGATCGGGCATGTGTTCTGTCCATGAGTGACTCTTCCTGCTGTCAGTTTTGGTCTAAGTTTCAGACTTATGTTAACAGTCTGGCGTTACAGCCCCACAATTTATTCTATACTGTCCATGAGACTCAGTCTCTAGATCTTTCAGATCTTCATAAGATCAAACACCAGTAGAAGTTATGAAATGCCAGCTATGCCTGCATGCTTTGTAAACACTACAAATGCTTTTGGATATCTGGTGGCTTCTGGATATCTGAAATTATTTCTGGGTTCTTCCATCACAGTTCCTCAAAATGTGTCCGCATCTTGAGACCTCTGTTGTTGAGAACCTCACTAGATCTGAGGTAGGCTCTCTCGGGGTTATTAAGCTATCTCTTTTCTCATGTGGTGGTAAGTCTTTGTTGGCAGGCTTAATGGGGGCAGCAGGCACGTGTTTAAGCTGGCTTTGACTCTGGTTGATTGAGTGTTCTTTCTAGCCAAGTGCTCATAACATATTTTGGAATATTTTGTGAACTCTTGAAAAGCCACACATTGTTTCTTAAGATACTTGCAATTAACTTTTTATGCTGTTTCTTTTCCTGGAGCCTTTTAGCTCGGTGGACCATGTGTTTCCTTTCCTCCTTGCCAGCCCCTTTAGGTAGCTGATATTCCTGTGCCATGTGTGTTCTGAGACCAGATGTCCTTCAGGATGAAAGCTGTTTGTTGTTCCAGATTCTCATATTCTTTTCCAAAAAGACCAAATAGAGATTGCTGCCAAGCCTTTTCTTGCAGGGGGGAGAAGAGGTTTTTTGTCAACAGCAGTCATAGAGCAATTTAAGAACAAACTTGGACTTTCTCTAATACTGTTAGAATAGAGTTCTTTAGATTGTAAATGAACGATTATGAAACAGTTCTCTGTAGAGAAACTACAGCAAATCAACTTGACTTGCCGTGCTGTCAGAAAATAGTGGTCAGTCTGCTCTGCTTAGATGTCAGGGGGTTGTGCTGGGAGCAGAACTCTGGATCCACACTTTGCTGTGTTTACACATCATTGTTTTGGGAATGGTGGAGGGATTATCCTCATTATGGATGGTTTTTTTTTTTTCTCTGATTGGGGCGAGGGGGGCTGCTGCTGTTTAATATTTGTTTGTTATACAGTGTAGGAGCTCTGTGTGGAGAATTCAGATTGTGCCTTAACTCTGTTTCTGGGTGTATGGCCCTCACTGATACTATGCAGTGGAAGTACAGATTTTTCTTGTTTAGGTGATTAGACATTTGACAAGACCAAACTAATGTTAGAGTTAAGTTCAGCCAGGTTTAAATCTAACCTTTAGCCACACTTCTATTTGGCGTAGGCTGAGATGCCTTTTGGAGCACGTGGCTCCTTCCCTGCCTGCATGGAGACCCAGTATGATGAAACCTTCAATGTAGGTGCCAGAATTATAGAAGAAGAAATTGGATTTGGACTATTACAAATTATTTGTGGATTTGAATGTCTATACAAGATGCCCTTGTGGTCCTCTCTTGGAGAATGCTGGATCTGCTGTCAAGCCTCCAGACTGTTCTCCTAAAAGATTGCATTTTCATGTGGGGGATTTGATGTGCTGAAACTGAGAGTAGGAGAGAGCAATTAGCTAGGAGCAGCCTGCTCATTTGTAATTTTCTCAGCCACAGAAACATCCTAGTGGGTGAGCTTAGAACAGACCTTTGGATGGGCATGGGGTAATCTTGTGTCCTTTTACAAAGTGGTTCTGTGCAGCTTGCATCCTCTGCTTGCAGACCTGATCCTACAGCTGGAGAATGCAGTAGGCTGCATAGCAAGAGGCCAGGCTTTCTCCAGATTTATTGGTGTCTGCAGGTATTAGGTGCAGGCAAGCAAACAGGTAGCCTGCGTGGTTGTGGCGGGGAGGAAGCCTGGAAGGTGGTTGAGGCTGTATAGTGCTGGAGTAAAGGGAGCCTGGCAGGACATGGCTGCACAGATTTTGCCCTGATGGATGCAAGGAAAAAACACACATCTTTCTTCCTTCTTGAATGAGGGGGAAGAGACGAACTTAGCTTCCTGCAGGTCCTGGCTGCTCTGAAGTTTATCAGACTGTCACCAAGACGGTTCTGAAAAGGAGCTAGTCTCAAGCAAAGGGCATGTGACAAAATCATTTACGAAACTTCTCGCTGTTCTCTCCTCACAGGCACCAGGAGCGCGGTGCTTAACACAGAAGCCCGCACTGTAGAAGCAGATGTCCTGAGCCGCCGCTGTGTCATGATGCGGCTGGTGGATTTCTCCTATGAGCAGTACCAGAAGGCTCTCCGCCAGTCAGCTGGTGCTGTGGTGATCATCTTGCCGCGATCTATCTCTTCTGTCCCACAGGATGTTGTAAGGGTAAAAAACCCATTTCCTTTCTCTTCCAATGGGAGATGTATTTGAAAGGGAAAGAGGCTTGGGTTGCTGCAGGACTTAAAGCTCCTGTTGTAATGCACAACAAATGATATTCTAATTTTAACACTTACCTTTCTCTCTCTGTTTTGGTTGTTAATTTTTTTCTGCCCTCTTGCATGTTTAGCAGATGCTGAGTTTGTGTCTCACTTAAATCCTCAGCAATTCATGGAGATAGAGCCGGAAATGCTTGCTATGGAAACCATTGTGCCAGTCTACTTTGCAGTGGAAGATGAAGAGCTGCTGTCTATCTATGAACAAACGCGGGCTGCTTCTGCATCACAGGGTTCTGCCTCGGCTGCAGAAGGTGAGTTCTAACAAGTGGGGGAAAGGTTTAGAGGAAGACAGCCCTGGTCCCATCTCTGGGAGCAGTCTGCTGTGTCATATGCACCATGAATCAGTGTTCTGTTGCCTTCATGTTTATTCTGTCTTTGTTAAAGTGCATTGAGATTTAATGGAAGAAAAACACAGTATAAGAGAGAGTACTACTTGACTATATTTGGAAATACAGTTGCATGGAGTTGAATTCTGAGCTTCACCACTGTTGGATGTAAGGTAGAAAGCAGAACTCAGGTTAAAAACAATGTTGAAGATGTTAAGTGACTACAGTGTGTTGGTAGAAGCTGAAGCTTTTTGTCTGACCACAAGTCAGTTCAGTGCTTCCTTGTATTGCTCTGTAAATAACTTTACTGTCTTACTGACCTGCTGCTCATGATTAACTTTAGGACTGCTGGAGAAAAGTTTTTGGTCTAGCCAGCTCAAAGCTCACTTAGCAAAAGAAATAAAGCGATGAAGTTTACCCAGACATACCTTTTTTTTGTTGTTGTTGTTGCTCTAGTTCTGCTGCACACAGCCACTGCCAATGGCTTCCAGATGGTGACAAGTGGGGCTCAAAGCAAAGCTATCAATGACTGGCTCATACCCAGCGTGGAGGTGAGTTGTATATGGATTCAAACTGGCAACATTGATGGGATGCCTTCTTTTATTGGGACTTCATCAGACATTCAGACATTTGGGCTGATAGGGGAAGTCAGGGGAGTCTCAGCCAGGTAAGTATCTGAAGTCCTCAGAACTGAGGCCACTGCAGACTCACCAGGCATGTAGAAGTCAGGCTGACTTTGTACAGGCGCAACAAGAGGCAATGCTGAGTGACACTGATCTCTTTCCTCTGCAGGGAAGGCTGACTGGGCTGGGTGGAGAAGACCTGCCCACTGTTGTGATAGTTGCCTACTATGACTCTTTTGGAGTGGCTCCAGTGAGTATTCTTTCTTCCTGCAGCTCTTTGTTCCTGTCTGTGTGTTCCTTTTTTCCCACGTGGCCTCTGGCCCTATGTTTTTTCTTGGTCTTAAAGACAGAGGGCAGTTGTAAGCAGAGCATGGTGGTGTGCTATCTTGAAGGCTGTTCTGGTAAGTGACAATAAGTGTAGGATTGTTACCTTGTCTCTGTCCCACTTCATCCTGCAGTGGCTGTCACATGGTGCTGACTCCAATGGCAGTGGTATCTCAGTGCTACTGGAACTAGCCAGGCTGTTTTCCCGGCTCTACACCTACAGACGTACCCATGCTGGGTAAGAAACTGCCCTATTCTTGGTTGAATGTGTGCAGCTGATACAAGAAGGGCTTTTGCTCCAGATCTGTAGAGTGTTAAAAGCAGTCCTTTACTTCCTTTACTCTGTTTTGTTTCCCTCTGAGTACAGCTGCTGTTAATGGCCAGCTCTTTCCTTTGGTTTCTTTGCGGTAGCTCTGCTCGAGCTTGGGGACAAGTGGAGGGAATGATGTGGGAAGTAGATTCCATCCTCACGCACTGGGAAGTCCCTCCCCTTTTACCCTGTCCTGCCATTAACTTAGCATGTAGCATGTAGGAAGTGTTTGTTAATGGACCATTTGGCTCGAATGTCAGGTGCTAGCTGTTGTGATTTCACCACACCGCCAAGGCTGAGTAAAGGAGTTCTGTAGCCATGGAGTGCAGTGTGTTAACACTTTTCTGTCATCGTCTTTGATGGGCAGGTATAACTTGCTGTTCTTTGCATCTGGAGGTGGCAAGTTTAATTATCAAGGAACCAAGCGGTGGCTAGAAGACAATTTGGACCACACTGGTGAGTAAGGGGCTGGCATTCCAGCGTGTTGTGTGGCAAGACTTCTGTTAAAACGATTCTGTTAAGTATCTAGTATGTCAGCCCTCCTGTGAGAATCTCCTTCTGTGGGCCTTGCTTTTTTGGGGACAGAACTCGCAGCACAAAACATAGCAATAAAGGTTTGGATTTTTCTGTTCCAGATTCCAGCCTGCTGCAGGACAACGTAGCATTTGTTCTCTGCCTTGATACTCTGGGCCGAGGCAATAGCCTTCATCTCCATGTCTCAAAGCCTCCCAAGGAGGGGACCTTGCAGCATGCGTTTCTGAGAGAACTGGAGATGGTAATTAAAAGCATTTTAGGTAGATGGGAACTTGGGACTTACTATGGGGAGCTGCAGCTCTCCAAGAGAGGAAGGAATGAAGATGTGAAGAAAGAGTGTACCATTGAAATATTTCATGTATTGTTTACAGTCACTTGGTTTGAGGTGTAGACAAATCCTCATTCCACAGTCCCAAATGAAGCGGACTAGATCTGCTGTGTTTTCCATTGCACTTCCTTATGGCTTTTTTCATGCAAAAGCTACCCTGTAGTGACATTAAAACAGCTTTGTTGACATTAAAAAAGATTTTTAATGGCAGTAACTGCACCTTACAGGTGGGAGTGTATTTTCCTTCTGGAACACAAAAAAATTGGGTCTAGGTGGACTGGGCAGTGCAAGATGGGACTGTGCAGTGGGCAGCATGACACCCTGGATGGCTTGTCCTTTCCTACAGGTTGTTGCCAGCCAGTTCCCAGAGGTGAAGTTTTCCATGGTGCACAAGAAGATAAACTTGGCTGAAGACATGCTGGCATGGGAGCATGAGCGTTTTGCAATCCGACGCTTGCCAGCATTCACCATCTCCCATCTGGAAAGCCACCGGGACAGCCTGCGCAACAGCATCATGGATAGGAGGTTAGAGGCCTTATGGAAGGCTGCAGTTGAAATTCAGCCTGTAAACACAAATTGGCTTTGTGACTGCTTGTGCTGTTCTGGTGGTCAGAGGATGGGTGAAAAAACAGAGGCTCTTGATTCAGGATCATGCTTGATGCAGTGAAAAAGGGTGGTTTTTAGGGGAAGCTGATGCCATTGAGAAGTCCATAATCCCCTCTTCTGCTTTAGGGCACGAATAGACACTAAGGCACTAACCAGGAACACTAGGATCATTGCTGAGGCTTTGACAAGGGTCATCTACAACCTAACAGACAAGGTAAGAGCTGCCTGTTGTGCTAGCCGGATCTGTCCTAACCAAAGAAGCTTGCATTCACCAATAGCCTGGGTTTTTTTTTTCCCTTGCAGGGAGCACCTGCAGATCTGCAGATCTTCACAGATCAGATGGTGAGCACAGTACATTCTTGTAACCTGTGGGAAGAAGGAATCAAGAGTCTGGGAGAGAGGTCTGGTCTCAGCATATGTGTGGTTGACTCCCTTTCTTTGGTGGTATTTTTCTGCAGCAGATCCAGCAGGAACAACTAGAATCAGTGATGGACTGGCTGAGCAGTCAGCCCAGGGCTGCCCAGCTGATTGATAAAGACAGCACCTTCCTCAACACCTTAGAATATTATATGGGTCGCTACCTAAAGGATGTCAAACAGCATCATGTAAAGGCAGACAAACGGTAAGAAAAAAGATGAAAGAACCAGCCAGGGCATACAAACTGGCTTCCCCCTCCAATGAATTTTGTCTCTGAGCTGCAGCTCTTCTGCCTTCTTGGCTTGTGGCTGGAAGTGATTGTTCTTTTCTGCTCTCCTGTCAGTTTTGGTTCATGCTTTCTGTTCTGGAGAGAGGTCTTTACCATTTCGCACAGCACAGTAACAAGTCCCAGCAGCTCCTTCTGTCTGAAGAGCTTGTTTGTTCGCTGTTTTGGTTCCACCCTTCCCATTCTGAGTGCTGCTTCTCTCTGCAGGAAAAGACTAAGGTCCCCTAGAAAGCTTTCTTTGATTGCAAAAAGGCAACTTCCATTCTGTCTAACTTGCTTGTGTTGAAGCATTTTAGTGAACCCAGTGAGGCATCTTCATGTGCCTCTTCCATGACAGCTAAACAGCATGTGTTCTGAATTGGATCCTTAGGCTTCTGATTGTAGGAAAAGAAAGAATCAGTTCAAAACTGGTATGCAAGGTGGTCATGCTTAGCTGTCTTTGGTTGGATAAACTCCTTGGGAACAGAGGCCTGGGCTGTTCTTACTGCAGTGGCAAGAAGTGTAATACAACCTGAAGAATTTATTCTTTTCACAGGGACCCTGAGTTTGTTTTCTATGACCAGCTGAAACAGGTTATGAATGCATACAGGTATGGAATTCCCTTGGGTGTGTTGGGCTATTGTCTCACTCTGTGGCAGTACCTGCTGTAGCAATTTCAACTGTTCTTTATTGCAGGGTCAAGCCAGCAATCTTTGACCTGCTTCTGGCTGTCTGTATCGCAGCCTACCTTGGTGTTGCCTATGTTGCAGTGCAGGTAAGGGAAGAGAAGCGAAGCAGGAGACAGATGTACTATTTTTCTCATAAATCACGTTAGCTACAGTAACTGGTGCTCACACAGTCCCAGCACCAAAGTTGGAACAATAATGCCACCCCAGTCTAAAAGTAGTAATCCAGACTGACTGGCTGTTTTGGTGTGTGTATTTTTTAGTATCTCAGTTGGCGGTGCTGAAGGCAATCTCTTGCCATTCTAGTGCAAAACTATTTTATAGAGCTCCTTCTCTTGGTCAAGGACATGCACAACTTACTTGTTAAGCTGTTTTGGTTATGTAACAGCTTCAGACTGGAACTTCTCAAAGTAACTAAAATCTGCTATAACGTTAAAGGTTTGTAGCTTGTAGTACGTTCCGAGTGTTAGGAGATCCTTCCAGTATCTGAACTTGGGATGCAGCTTAGAAATTCATCTTCAGGGTTGTGTTTTGGTTTTTTTTTTTGGTTGTTGTTGTTGTTGTGGGTTTTTGTTTTGTGTTTTTTTTAATGAAACCATAAATACATCCTGTGTCCATACTCCTGGAAATGTGATACTCCATGCCTTGGCTAGCCAGCTTAAATTTAGTGGTTTTGTTTAAGTGTTAACAAAGTCACTGTGAGCTAGACTTCTGATCCTTGCTGGATTCTCTAAAGATCATGAATGAAAGGGAAGTATTTTAGGTCAATCTAAATTTTGATCTCTTCATGTTATTTGTGCTTATTATTTGTTTGGGGAAACAACAAGCATTTTAAAATTTTATGTAACAACATAAACAGGAGGGATAACATATACTTTGATTTCTGTCAGCTATCTTCATTACATTTATTATTACAGAACATTTGAAGCCTGGATCTTGTTACCTCTGTCAAATACCTAAAGTAGCTGTTATTGAATCAAAATGCAATGAATCAAAGCAGATTCAAAAGAGGAATTAAGTTAATTTCTGAGTCACTGGTCAAATGGTGAAAGAGAGGATCCAGTTAAAGGATTGTGAACGACCGGGAATCTCTGTTTGCCTGGTTGGTTCATTTTTACATTCCTGAAACTGCTGGCAGCGGTATTTCTGTAGTGACTAGTATCGTGCATGTGTTGAAATCTGAAGCTTTCTTCTCCCCTTCAGAAGGAACAGAATTGCATTGAAAAATGTAAAATCTTTAACAAGTGTTTGCATCTTCACAGTGGGGGTGATACAGGCCTGCACAAACACTTCTGTAAGCTGTTACTTTCTGTACAACTTCAAGTAACGGGCTTCATTGTCATAACTCCTAATTCACGACGTCCCACTCTGTCTTCAGGAGGAGAGTGCTAGTATATGATCCAAACAAAGTGTTGCATTTGAACATTAGTATTGGTTTAAGCCTTCTAGTAAGTTTTCTCTCTGTGTAGGACACAGTAATTTTATTGGAATTTATAAGGACTCATGGTTACTTATTTTCCTTCTGTTTCTAGCACTTTGGTCTCCTTTACAAGATGATACAGAGATTATCCCTTAAAACCAAGCAGCAGTGAAGCAACAAGTCGTCACCCATACAGCAGCACTGAGCCATCGGTGAGCCCATCGGGAACCTTCTGCCTTCCATTGAATTCTGCTGTTTCTCTTCCTCTGTCTCCTCTTTGCTACTCTGCAGAGGGGAGGAAGGCAGAAAGAAAATGAAATCTAAACTCTTGTGCACCTGTTAAGTGCTTTTCTTCATCTTCTTCTCCTGACTTGCACCATGTCTGTTTTCCTTTGCTTTTTGGCGAGGGAGATGCTCAGAGACTTCAGTGGTTCCTGCCGGCTGTTTAAAAAATGAACGGCTGATTCTGAGCAGCTTCTCTGAGTGTAAAACCAAGTCTAGCACCTTCATGGACATATGTGCCATACAGCCACCTTGGAAACTGAAACTGCAAAGTGATGTGTTATCTCTACCCAGCAAACAAGGACTCAGAGCAGTTGTTTAAAAGAAAAAAAATCCACATGCAAATTAAAGAGAATACTATTAGCATGTTTTCTTATGGCACCTCTTCCGTAAGTTCATTGCCTGGCTTTAGGAAGCTGTGCTGAGCAAGCAGTGTCTGCAGCAAGTGTGTTCTTGCATTTTGTTTAGACTGCAATAAGTCATTCCCTGTTAGGAGGTGCACTGTAAACGATCTTGACTGTTATTGACAGAATGAGGAAAGATTGTTAAAATGGGTTCCTTGCATTAGGGTTATTACCAGGACAGGTTCTCTCCTGTCTCTATTGGAGGATGCATTTTGCTGTGTACTTGATTTCTCTTAAAGTTTATGATCCTTGAACGGTTCATGGCTGCCACCACCCTATGCTAAACTCTTGCTTGGTTTTTAAGGGGTGTTCTACAGTCCCAGCTGCTGCAGGATCATGTTCTGTGCTGTTCCATGTATTTAAACAAGCTGGTTATATCAATAGCAAGAGCAGCCCAGCTCCTCCTGAGCTCTGGTCTGTATTCCCTTCAATCTGCATTCCTCAGTTTTCACTTCCAGATGGGTTCTGGATTTTGGGGTGTTTTCCCATGTTCATCTGCATCTCAGGGTCTCATTTCACATTTTTCAGCTTTATTATTTCTGGAAACACTGTTCCTGGCCTGCACATATGAGCAAGTTCCCAAAGTGCTTGTTGCTGTCCTTTCCTGTGCTGCCCCCAGTATATATGACGGGAGGCAGGTCACTTAGCCATTAAAAAGCAAAACAAAACAAAAAATGAAGTTTTATGAATGTCATTTTAAACATGGCTGTTTCTAGAACTGTACCTAAGAGAGTGTATCTTGGAATGCACACTCTCTGTTATTTTATCCTTGACTAAGCCTTATTTGTAGTTTGCTGATGCTTCTGGATGGAGAGAGCTATGTAGTTACCCAAAATAGTTGCCAGTGCTGTGCAAAGATCAGGAAGGCCAGGTAACCAGTTGCTCAAGCATTATCATCATCTTATGTTTAAGTCTTTCCTGAATTCCACCATCCAAGGTAAGCAGGATACTTCTCACCACTTTCTGGTGAGACCTGAATGCCCTTTCTGGGCAGTGTTGCACTTTGTTTACCTGCAAGCTCTGGAAAATATATGAAGATACTGACTACAAGTCCTAGGCTAGTTGTAGTTCTAGAAGATGTCCTGATTGAATACTACTGTCCAGCCACTCAACAGTGTTTGAGTCCTTTCTGTAATTTGTTCTATGCACTTGAGGTCTCTTCACAGGCCATGGTGACTACTTTTTTTTTAAAATGACTACTCGTATTTAAAATAGCATCTTTTAGAGAGGCTGAAAAGCTCTTGTGGGCTTGAATGAGGGTGTACCCTTTTTTTGTATGCAAGGAAGATCCAAGCTGTGCATCCTTGTCTGCACCACAGCTGCTGTGTGCGCACTTGTTAGAAAAGGGGTGGTTGTGGCCAGTCACTGTCCTTGTCCTTTGGATGGGGACCAAAGCACTGATTTCCATCCATCTTTGTTTCACTCTGGTCTCCTTGGAGTTCCCTTACCCTGTGATGTGTGCTTTCTGCTACTTTAAAAGTGTAGTAACTTGTTCTTCAAAGGGTCTTTTCCAGGAGAGCACGCTAATGTCAGTGGCTCGCTGTAATATCAGCAGGTGGCATGGTACCAAGCACTCCTGAAATATCAGCCCTCCAGGGAAACTTTCCTTTTTCTATTCTGTTGAGTGCTTACTTAAAATATGTCTGTCTACATGCATGAAGTGTTCATGACCCTCTGCTGCCAAATTAATTTATAATGACTTCAGAAGTTGCTGGAGTGGCTGGAAGACGAGCCTTGATTGTTTTCCACTGGCTTTTATGTTCTGCCCTTATAGACTATGTATGTTGTACTATGGGAGGGTGCATGCTTTGGACTGTGTAGGTTCAGAACATGCACGGTACAGTGGCTATCTGAAGAACTTCTCTGTAGCTTCTGAATATCCAGAAGTAGTTTCAGAGGCCTCCAGCTGCATCATACATTTCTAGTGTGTTATACTTGGAGAGCAGATTACTTAACCAGGCTTAGTGAAACTTTGTTACCTCACTGATAAAAACAGAAAAAACAAAATTATTAGCAATCCTGCTGCAGCTTGACTTGATGCATATAAAATTTGCAAGCAGTGGACAAGAGAGAGCAGAACAGGCCCGGAGCATTTTTCCTTGCAGTGGAGACTGTCAACCTTCGGTCTTCCAGATGAGAAGCTTAAAGTTCAGGGTAAAAAACTTGCACCAAGGCAGCCCAATGTGGTTGGAGCTATGTCCCTGTCAAGGTTGTAGCATTAAAGCAAACACTTTAGCTCCTTGTGGTCTCAACAGTAAACTGCTAACATTCCTGATGTAATGCCAGAAGCCAGTGGCAGCTGTATAAAAGAAAGGTGGATAGAAGTAGCTGAGGAGAATTCATAAACCTGAAGGGCAGTTGGGACAGTATATCGCTCTATCCCACAGGAGGGTAATTTGTCCTATAATCTGATTGGATGCATTTTGTGTATTTCTAGCTGGCTGCCATAGAATGTAGGTTTACTACAGATAAGGGTTTATGCTTTTGATCAAAGTGTGTGTGCACTGAAACATTATATGCTCAAATCTGAGATAGTAAAATTCCAGCTTTCTCATAGCTGGAACAGAGTGCCTGTCCATCCTGGGAGTGAACTTAGTTCCCACACTGCTGTTTCCTTTGGGAAGCTGACAGAGAAGCTTGTAAATAGATCCTGCTGTTCTGCTAGCTTTTGAAAATAACACTAAAAACGGTGCTGGTCCATACTGCAGTGTATTGGATCAATTCTGTCACCACCACCACGACACGCAAAGGCAGAAATCCAGTGGCCGTTCTGGTAAAATAAAAGTTGTCCACAACATTGCAGAAGAGCTCTGTTTAGCTGATTCTTGTTGCCCCTATTTTTACCTATACTTTTTATCAGGAGTTTGCCTGGCCTGGAAGGAAGAAGCATGGAAAGCATTAAGCCCACATACACACAAGTAGCTAGCAGTTGATGCTTCTATCCGTAAAACAATTTTCTTTGCTATCTGTCTGACTTCACCTCTTGTCCTAGTGCTGTCAGTCTGCAGCTCACAAAAATTTGGTTTTCCAACGTGGTTTTAAGCACTGAAGCTGTTCATTCCTTCTCTCCACTCCCACCCACACAGGCACTAACGGGCATTGTATGCAAGCGGGTTGGACTGTTGTAGTTGATCTCCTAAATCAGAGAGTCTGGTTAATTGTTATGAAATAAATACTAAGATGCAATACCAACTCTGTCTTGTACTCAGTACTAAGAGGAAAGACCCTGAAGCCAAAATGGTACTACCTGTGGCAGGAGGAGTCACCACAGTCTGTTTAGATATTTAAAACCACAGATACCCGAAATTGTTGTGGGGCTTGGTTTTGTTGTTTTTTGTTTTTGTTTTAATCGTGTGCTCTCATGTTGTTCATAGCACAAGGCAAAATACCAAGCTTTTCCTGCACCTTGTGGCCAAGCTGGGTTTTACATTTAAGAGCCATTCAGTCTTACTATCTGAAATGATGGGGGTGCTACTCTAATGTCTCAGTAAATTGGGCCTCTGGGTATTCAAGTGCGGGCTCCTTCTTGCTCACTTTGATCTGCTTCGTTTCCATTTGTAGTTACTGGATAGCAACTTCAAGGTTGTAGTCTGGAGCTCTGCAGCTCAGGAAAAAGAGTTGATTTATCTAGCAGTGTTAACTCAATTATTTCTCTCTTGTGTGTCCTAAAGAACAAATGTCTATTGAGGTGAATATTTAAAAGCTAATAGAAAGTTGAGTGCAGTTGATTTATATATTTTTTCTGACTATAAATGTAATATTTAAGTACTTTAACATTTTTCATTTCCTTGTTTGTCCCTTTTCCCTTGGAAAAATAAACCAAGTGAGTAGGCTTGATGAACAGAACTGTTGCAGAACTGTTTGCTGCTGGAAGCTCAAAAAACTGGAATCTCCTTGCATTATTTGAAGGAATAGACCCCCTCTAAAAAGGGAGAAAATATGTGTGTTTAACAGCTTACATCATCCGTTCTATACAGTCAAAAGTAAAATAGTATGGCAAAAACATTTACAGACCCTGAGCAAGATTCCAGCACCTTCAGGTGAGCATATTCCCATTTATTTGAAGGGTTCAGGCTGATTTAAAGCACCTAAGATTTCTATGCAGGACAGCTTCAATACTGTGAAAAACTGGCTACCTGAGAAGCCACCAGTGCGTGCTAGTGGTGGATTGTTGTGTCTCTGTCATTACCAAATGACTTGGAACACTTATAAACTGTTTATTCAAATTACCAACATTGCGAGAGATCTGTTCCCTGAGCATGAGTCACTCCAGGCCTTAAAAACCACAGCAGCCATAGTTGTAGGGCGGAAAACTGCCCTAGACACAACAGAAGGGGAAAGATGGAGGAGGTTGTACTTCGGTTCCGCCTCCTCCTAACGGCCAAGTATCTACAGGGTTCTCCTTGGGACCTTTCTTTCAAGCATCAGCTGCCCCACCTGCCCGCGTGTGTTGCAAGGATGTACAAAGTCAAGCCGAGGTGCATCCCTTGCCCAGCCGGGACGCTCGGCTCCGCTGCTGGGGCCCTGGAGCCACTGGGTGACGCTGCCAAGGCCCGGCACTGCCCTTGTGTCCCCGGTGCTCCCTGACGGCGGCCTGGGGCAGGGCGGGGGCCCCAGCCCGCTGCCGGGATGGTTCCGAGGCGGCCGGAGCGCGTCCCGGTGCCCGCCGGCAGCAGAGCCGCGGCCGCCCCAGGCCGTGGGCTCAGTCAGCTGCGGCTCAGCCCGGCGGCGGGGGCCGGCCCTCGGGGGCCGCCAGGCTCCCTGCCCGGTTCGGC
>JANZLQ010000095.1:42736006-42771201 GCA_026212715.1 Elanus axillaris
GGGGGAGTGAGGGACTTGGGGTGAGGGACATACGGCCCGTGGCCTGACAGCATGTGCATAATGTTAATATTATATTCTTCAGAAATGAAGAATAATAATGCTCAGCTGAATAATGGGGAAAATAAAGCTCAGCTAGTGAGGCAGGCACAGGCTCATAAATCATTTGCTCAAGTTCACCGTGCCACATGTATGTTCACGTATATTTGTGTTCTTGTGCAGTAAAGGCATGCATGTCTGTGCATGTGCATCTACTTGGCACTTGGAATTTACGGCAGGTACATCCTGACTCTCTTGGATTCTGGGCCCAGCTGGGCATGTACAAATACAGCTTTCTTAGTCAGGTGTGTTCTCTTGATTACTGTGCAGCTTGAGATGATGACTGGAGGCCAGAAGAATTTGTACTTCTAGAGTTTGCTGTGCAAGTCAGAAGCATGTCCTCCCTGCTGTCCTGTTAGACTCTTTCTCCCTCAAATGGAAGGGGTGAAGCTTGACCATCCTTTCTGTGTGTTGAGTTCCTGTAGGGGACAGGGCTCTTTCTTTGAGACTGGTATGTAAAGTTTAGGACCCCACAGGGACACTCCTCAAGGCCTTGAGATGTATGTTGTTGAGTTAAAGCAACTGTGGACTCTCTTTGCATTTTTAGGCTCACAGCTGTGCTTCAGAGGCCTGTGACATTTTGTTCATTTTTGATGGCAACATGGAACTTAGAAGGATTAAAGTGTTGTTGTCCTGTTTGTGGAAGCCTCTGGGTGTCCAGTTGTCTGCAGGGAGGACCATCCCTGCCTCTGCCTCAGTTGGGAGACCTCCCATTTCAGGAAGCAGCAGGCAGAGGATCCTGCTGCTCTTCTCCAAGCCTCAGCATCTGGACAAATTTATTGTATCTTGTTTTCTTCTCTGTACGCACATCTTCCAAAGCAGATGAAGACCATCCCAGAGACCAGACCTCAGTTTGGTGGGTGGCTTTCAAAGTTACTGGAGCTGGCAAGGTCTCTGGAAATGGGCAGCCCTTGACTGCGGGCTTGGTCTGATATTGGCAGAGGGTGAGTCTTCCTGTGCCCTGCCAAGGTGCTCTGTCAAGTAGGCAAGGGAGAAGCTGTGGCCACAGCTCTAGGGTGCAGAGCAGCCCAGGTGCTTGATCTCACCCTAGGCAGCCTGGCTTCCTCTGTCACCGTGGCCAGACACTGCTTCTAGACTTGCACCAGTGCTAGCCTGCGTCACTGTGCTGGCATCAGTGCTGGCACCTCTACCACTGGTGCTGTCTTGCAGGCACTGTGCCGTGACCGTGCCGTGGGCATGTCGCCCTGCTGTGGGTGTGTGACCTTGTGGGGTGCACTCACTCGTGGCGCGGCAGGTTCAGTAGAGCCAGCCATGGCTCACCGTCCCAGGGGCAGGCCAAGCAGCGCACCCTCAGCTGCATAGCAGTTCCTGGGATGGGGGGGAGGGAAGGGAGTGGACAGATGGGTAGAGGGGGCCCCCTCCCCAGAGATCATATCAAAATGTCTCTTTTGTGCAGAGCAGAGGGAATGCCCCCAAGAGCTGGTTTCCATGGCAACCACAAATGTCAGGTTCCATGTGGTGAATAACCGTTTCCATGACAACATCTCCTTTACCCTAGGTGCTGGGAGCTGGAGTGACAGCCCTGTTGGGGGAGGGGACAGGGAGATGTCCTCAGGTACTTAACCCCCTCCCTTGCCTCCCCCCATCCTTTCTGACTCACGCCTTGCCCCAAACCCTCAGCCTCAACATCCCTGGGTGGGTCTCTGCTCACGTGGGGGTGTGATGCTCTTGGCTTCCATGGCATCCCTTCCTCCCTCCCTTCCCCCAAATGGATTTGCTCCTCATAGAAGCTGGGATCCGAGTCTGTCTTTCCATCTCCCTCTCCATCTGTTTAGCTTAATCCTGGTTTTGCATCCTGGGTAGAAACAAAGCTATTTCTCAGTGCTGTGGGAGCAGTGGGGAGTGAGGTGGCCAGCTGCCCCTCTTGGCTCCACACCGAGCCCTCTCCTCTGAGCACACATCTGGGCTGCCTGCCCTCTCCCACCCAGCCTGCTGCCGAAACACTCCCAGCCTTGGCTTGCACAGGCATATTGCCAGAGGCTGTAAGCAGCGATAGGAGCCACTGCCTCTCAGTGAGGAAATCCGAGGCTTTCTGGAGCAATGTCTGACTGCATCCTTCTGGACCTCTGCCCCACATCCCACAGGTCATGGGTTGAAAGAGATGTCTGGTCCTTGGCAGCTCCTGGGGAGAGCAGCAGCCCAGAGGCTGGTGAGTGCTAGTGCTGCACATAGTGGGGCCACATGGAAGCACAGTGGGATGGTAGGAGCTCTGCAAATCCATGCAGCTGATCAAGAGTGGGAAAGGGATCCTCAACCTTTCCCTCTCCCCCAAATGACACAGCAGGTCCTGGGAGGTGGAGTGGAGTTGGCACTGCTGCCTACTGAGGTGCAGCATGGCAGCAGCTTGGCCTTCCTTTGGGGAACTGCCAGTCAGTCTGGCTCTGCCAAGCCACCCCATATTGCTCCTTGAGGCAGGGATGGTATTGGTTGAGGCTGGTCCCAGCTTCTGCTCAGCCTGCCTGAGATCTACCAGTCAGTGGAAGCCAGCTCACAGCCCCCACCTGCCACAAGTGCTCTCCCGTGTCCAGCGGTCAGGCTTCAGCAGTGATGTGCCATGCCATGGCAGCCTGTCACCTGCTGGTTGGCATCTCTGTCCTGTGAACTGCAAACTTACTTCACAGGTTTCCTCTAGCTGTTGTGAGTGTGGCTTCTGCCTCTGGTTTCTGGCCAGTCTGGCTCAGCCACCACTTGGACACTTACAGCAGTCCATGTTTTGCATGCTGGCTTCTAAACACATTTCAGTTGGTGACTTTTATGGTTTGATTTCATTTTCTCTTTTGTTGTTGTTGCTGTTTTTCATGAGGGTGTTTCCTAAGAAAGCAGACAGACTATTCCTGGGCCTGCGACTTGTGTGCAGGTCTTACCTGCAATATTCCAATTGTTTCTATTATGAATGCCACTGATTCAAGTCACTGTCAGCCTCTGTGAATGAAGCTGAGAGACATGGAGTGAGACGTGCTCTGAATGGGGAAACCTGCCTCGTACACCATTCCTTGGAGGAGATTCTGGCTCGGTTGGATCCTGCTAGCCTGGGAAGGAGACTACAGCTTGTCAGTTGCCTTTCTGGACAGCATAGGACATGCATGCTTTCCAGCAGATGAGAGTTTTGCCTTGCTTTGCAAATCAGATAGTTAAAGCTGTGGGTTACTTAATGCAGCTACTCCTGGGTAGACATGTTCTTCTGCCTTACCTGGAGAGTCCCCATATCACATGAGGTAAGCTACCCCTCAGGCTTGTTGCTTGCTGTCAGATTATTGCTGGTGGCACTAATGGGTGCAACAGAGGTAAACAGCTCTTCTCTACAGCCAAGTGAGAGGAGTTTTGTCACTTTCCACCTGAGCATTCCCCTTGTGGACAGGAGGTGTTGCTGGAGAGCATCACTGCCCTTCTTCAAAGCTACTGGTGCACAGAGCTCTGGCTGCATAAGGGATGGGGAGGAGGAAGCAAAACATGCCTACGGTACTACTCCTAGCCAAGTACAAAGGCAGTCTTTCCTCCCACCTGCAAGGAAAGTAAGTGGCTCCATTAGGTGAGGTGCAGGTGACCGTGCCTGCACTGAGTCAGGGCAGGTATAAGAAGGGCTTCCAGGCATAGTCTCACCTTAGGCCACCCTGACCACTGTTCAGGCTCCAGTCTTATGGTGATGAGCTGCTTCCTCGGAGTCATTTCTTTGCCACTTGCGTGTCTGAGGAGGCAGAAGTTTATGCATGGTGGGCATTTCCAGGAGAGTTGTTCCCCGCAGGCAAACAGCTGAGCAGGGAAGAGCACCAGGTTTCCTTCTGAGAAGTCTGAAATCCACATGGTCCCTTCTCCAAGGATTCTGGTTGCCATCACGATGTCTTGGTTCCCTTCTGCCACTCTCCTACTCTGCACAGCAAGCAGAAAGGGGCACCTTGGTGTCACTGCCATCAGCACTGTGTGCGAGGCAGATGGGCCAAGCTCTAACCCTCTGCATTTCTCTTTCATTGCAGATGGCGCGCCCGATTCAAGTGAAACCCGCAGACAGCGAGAGCCGTGGAGGTAGTTGTCATCTCTCCTTGTTTATCCTTTGGCGGCTTTGTGCTTGTGAGGGGGACCAAGCAAAGAGACAGGGTTCTGACCTGGCCTTCTTCTCCCTGCAGTCTGTATGAAGGGATGTTTGTGTGTGGCAGGGATTTGGGGGGACAGGAGGACAGTCTAGGAATAGGCTTTGATGGGGAGCTTTCAGCTTGACACTGCAGGCAGCTGAGAGCACCCCAGGTCCTAAGGGTAATAATGTTGCTGCCCACTCCACTTTCTTTCCCAGCCCTTTGAAGGTACTATTATTAGCCTGACAGTGTCTGCCCTAGGAGATTACTGAAGCAGGTGTGCGCTTCGGTGTATGGCACCAGGGGTCCTGGAAGGTGTAAGCAGTTGGGAAGAGGTGTCTTCATTCTTATACCTGATCAGCCCAATAAAAGCCAGATCCCTGCAGCAGCATTGGCTTTTTAACCTGTTGAGCTCACCGCTCCACAGCTGGTTCTCCTGTCCGAAGCTCACTCCTCTGCCTCACCCATCATTGTTGGACTGTCTCAGCCTCTCCACCCTCAGGCCTGCAGCAGCCCCCATCACACTGTCAGGGCCAAAGTGCTGTTGCAGAAAATAGCATGTGATGGGGAAATAGAGTCTGAAGGGAAAGGATCTTGAGTTTAGGACTGAGATAGAGGTGCTGCCAGCCTGCAGGGGACCAGCTTTGTTAGAGCAGCATATAGTGAGTAGTTCAGAGCTGGAAGACTGGGAACAGGAGAATCTCATTACTTTAATGGGGAGCTCACAGCAGCTTAGATGCCTCCTCCAGGTGGAGAAGGTTTGCAACTCCAGCCCTTTCTAAATTTATGAACTCATTTTGCCACTTTTCCTTGTCTTACCGATAAATTTCTTTTTTTCTTCTCTCCATTCCTGCATCTGCCTCTCCATGCCTTGTGCTGTTGGTACTGCTGCTGAAAGCAGTTTAGTGGTGGGGAGGGGAGAATTTGTGTGAGACTGTTCATCTGTTTAAGTCAGATAATTTTTCCAAACAGAATCTGTGACTTTTCATTATTTACTTAAAGGATAAGACACCTGACTTTTATTGAAGTCTGGGCATTTTTATTCCCTTGGGCTATACTGAGAATCCCAGACATGCCACCTGTAGGCATGCTCCTTTTGGAAAGAACCATGGCGTAAGCCTCTGAAGAAACTAGTATACATAAAACACATATGACTGGATTTGTCTCACCTTACTTCAGTCCCTGGGTTCAGGGTTGAGCTTAAGGTCCTTGTCTGTGCTATAGACAGTAAAAAGAGACCAGTGCCTTCAGGGTAATACACTCTCTCACTCTTGACACTGATATTAGGAGTGGATGAGCTGTCCTTTAGAGGTGCCTGCAGTGGGGACGGAGGAAGCTGACTGCTCACTGACACCTCATATTGCCTCTAGATAAAACCATTAGGTGGTAATACTTCCCCCACCACAGAGATTTAAGAAATGTGCACCCCAGATTTCTAATTAATTCAGAAATGGTGTAATTGTATCTGAGGTTATTCCTAATGAGTCTTTAAAAAAAAAACAAAAAACGAACGATAGGTGACTAGGAAAGCCTTTGCCAGTCGTACCAATAACTCAACATCACAAAACCATTACATACGCACACTGGCAGATCCCATGCACTCTCAGGCTGTAAGATATGGCTACATGCAACCCTCACAGCCAACACAGAGACACAGGCAGATGTACCTACAGATGGATGCCCCACGTGTGCACTGCTTTGCAAATACATATATGTGGCACTTGACACACATTCGTGTGAAGGTGAATGTGTGCATTCCTCGGTTCCACCCATGCACAGCTGATGCCCCTGCATTAAGCCCTCACATAACAGCAGTAAAAGCAGACCAGACAGACAATTCAAGCTGTGAACAGACTGACCACTGCAGCTTTGTTTTCTTAACAGTTTGTGGCCCTCTGATGAGTACAACTCTGAAATCTCTGGTGTCCAATACTAGGCTGAGGTCATTTCTGCAGTCTTTCTTTGCTGGTGAGGCACTACTAGGGACTCTCTTCTATATACAGCCACCTAGTGTCACAAAATGTGTTGGGACTTCACATCTCTGATGCCTCAGCTCCTCTGTCAAATTGAGCTGAAATAGGCCAACAGGTTCTAAAACAGGATGTTGATTTGGAGGCAAGTTTTTGGTCAAGGCACTGGACTCTAAGCCTATGAAAAGTGCCACAGTCTGTAATGACTGCAAAGGTCAGGGCATCAGCTCTGCTTCCCATGGAGAAGGTCATAGAGAAAAGCAGCCTTTGGAGTCTGAACGCCTGCCTCCCTCCAGCCCATGTGCCTAGCTTCCTTCTAGCTTCATTACAGAGCTCAAAAATGAGTAACTCCTGCAGGATCCAGGACGAACTGGAATTTTTCCTGAGGCAGAAGCAGCATCAAGACAGCACCCTTTACTTGTCTGAGTCAGGTTGCTCTTTCCAGAGGTTTCTGTTGTGATGCTCTACTTGTCAGAGAAGTGGATGAGCAAGTTTGCAGATACGGGAAGAGCCATTCCCTATAGCAATAGCCCCACCCTGAGAGGAGGTAAAAGAAATATTTGGGTCAGGGCAGAACTGCTTGGCACTAGGAATTTGTCAAGGGAACAGCTGCATGCATCAGTGAGGCTCTGCTCTGCATTATCCTTGAAGGGAACCTCTTATACTCTCCAGGGACTGACATCTCTCAAATTAAGCACCCTGAATTAAGTACATGAAGTTAGAGCACCTGAATTTGTCTCCTGGTCTAAGATATGCTAATTTTTGTGCCAAAGGGGCAGTTTTGGCCAAGCCCTGCAGCGGCTGTGTGGTGATACCTGGATGCTCAGTGTTACTGCACCCTGCAGAAGGAATTCACTAGTAAAAAGATGCTGCTGCATTAGTTCAGAGGGGAACCTGCGATTCTGGTACAGGCTTTGTCAGCTCTTTCCTCCTTTCCCTCACGCCTCTGATGTGAGCCTGGGAGTGCCAGGAGGAGATGGAGTAAGGGGGCAGAAGAGCTTGTCTGTGCTTCTTGCAAGACCTGGAGCACTCTGCTGCACTGATGTGATAGGACAGCTAGGCCAAGCCCATTAGCACTGCCTTAGAGACAAGGAAGCTCTCTGCATACCCAAGGAGATTTACTGCTGTCCCATCCACAGCCAACTGCTTGAGCAGGCTTCCCTCTCCCTGATCCTTGCTGCTGACAGCTGCTGGCCAGATGACCTAAATCCACTGGATTTAAAGAGGAGCATCGTCCAGTGCTTGTGCGCTCTCCTCTCTGTTTCATGGCCAAAGCATTCAGCTTTAACCCCTTGCTTTGTTCCCATGGTATCTTCATCAGCGACCTGCTCTGCACTGGCCCTCCTCCTGCTGCCTGGGTGACTGACTGTGCCCAGAGCATGTTTCCATGGGAACTCAACAGTCAGAAATCAGAGACAATTTTCCTGGTTGCTGGACAGCATGAGAAATTGCCAATCAGAGAGTGAAAAACAAGAGCTGGAGAGAAAGTGAGGGGAAAATGGCAGGATGAATGTGAGGATGCAACCACAAGAATTTTCCTAGAAATTTCAAGGCCCTCTGAAGGAGAAAACAACTAGTCACTCATAGTTTAATGTGGATTTGATTGCAAGTTGGCAAGGTTTCTTTTCATTCAGTGCCTCCCTTGCAAAGTTGTGGCCTCTTGCATCCATCAGACTGTTGCTTGGCAGAGATTTAAGCTTTGGGTGGTTGTGGTAACCATCAGGTCTTTGCACTGAATTAGTCATCGGCCCAAACTGGAACCACTTATCTGACTCTCCACTGCTTACCTGCTATTCTTCTGCAAAAATCTCTCTTGACACAAAATCAGATCCAGAAGCAAAAGGCCAGTGTTACAAAAGTAACATATGTCTGTGTAGCTGTATGTGTCCCCCCCGCCTAGAGTTCCAACTTTTTGAATTTCTAGTATAACTGACTTTCCCAGTTCTCTTGACACTCCTCCTGCCTCTGTAACCCAAACAGCCTGCTGGGGTCCCTAAAGAGCAAGTCAAAGACCATCAAGTGCATTTCTCACTGTTAAGTCTTAGTCCACAAATATTTGCTTGTTAGTTCAAAGAACAGAGGATTATTTTACAGCATCTAAAGTCAGTACAAGCCTTTCCCAGTGTGTTTCCCCCTTTGCTGATGTGTTTTCAGAGGAACTCCTGCCATGTTTGCAATCCAAAGCTGCAGCATGGTGCACATATCTGAAATAAGGCCTGTCTGCAGCTGCAATATAGATTCAGGGTAGAGGGATGGGTAACACGTCCCCTCCCATAGTCAAACTGGGATCACATATGGCACCAGGTGATGTTAATGAGAGTATAGAGCTACTGCTCCTTTAGTTTCCATTCTCCTCTCCACCTCCCAGTAAATATGTTCCTGACCAGTCCTTTTTTTTTCGCACTCTCCTTCCAGTCAGATTGTTCAGTTTCTCTAGGTGCTGGGTTTTTTTCTGGTTTGCCCACCAGCAGTTCTGAGCTGGCCTTTTTGAGGGGGCAGCTGTACAGCACCTGGGTTATTAGCTCCTGTGCCTCGGCTGGGGATTATTGGGCAGTGCCAGAGCACTAAATTTTGGATGGCCTCCATCAGTTGAAATAGCATCTCCAAAATGCACTGAATTTTTGATGGACTTAGTCAGCTGAAATAGTGTCTCCAAAATGCAACCATTGTCTTGCAGGTGCAGGGAGAAATGTAGGATTGCAAGGAAAGTGGAAGGGGGTGAAATTCCCACGGGTTTAGTTGTCCAGGGAATCATGAAAATGGGGAAGCAGGGAAATGTGGCCTTTAAAAAATACACAAGGCCATGTATTTCAGCCTCTTCCAATGATATAAATCAGGAGTATTTATTTGGGACTGGGTAGGAGCCTTAGGTGCAGCACTTTTAACCCTTTATCTGTGGTGGATCAAAGTGGCATCTGTGTTGCATGTACATGTAGTGCCTAGTGGAGAGTTGTACCTGCATGAGCTTGTGCTTGTGCTCTGTGGGGTGGTGCACCCATACAAGTGGCTCCCTGCGGTGTCTGCATGGTGGAAGAGTGCATCTGTCTGCACATCCCTCTTGCTCGCTGTGGAAGTTTGTTTCTGAAGGCACCTGCTGGGGCCAGGTTAATGTGCAAGCATGTTCCTATGCATGTGTGAGCCTATGTGCTTGTCCATTAATGTTGAGTGTGCATCTGCTTTTCTGCAAGGGACCAATGGCACATGTAGATACTTCCTGCAGGTGTTCCCAAGTGTGTCTGTATGTGGCAGAGCAGTGTGGGGGAGGCAGCTTGCTTACTTACCTGGGTGGGAACCATCCTCTGAGCCAAGGAGAGCAAGGAACAGACTGGGGGAGTCTTTGCCGGCAGTGTGAATGTGTAATGTGTTATCCATTCCTGCCACACATACACACCACCACCCCTGCAGCCTGTTCTGCTGCTGTAGCTCCAAGACCTGTTGTTTTTCAGGTCACTGCACTCTCAAACAGAGAGCAGCTTCCTTGCTATTTTCTCTGACGCACGTCACATTACATTGGTTTTGTTTGAAGCCAGCCCCTCTGATCCTGTCACTAACAATAAGGAATCCTCTCTCAGTGCTCCTCCCAAGCCATACCCTGACACATTTGCTCCTATGGGTCATGTCTCCCCATGCATGTTTGGGGCAGTGGGAAAGGGTTAGCTCTGTAGTTGCCACAACTATCTCCTTTCAAAGGTGGAGGCTGGGCTAGCATGTTGGCTGGGTTTTTAATGTTGTGCTATTTTAATAGCTGTTCCCAGCAATCTGTGGAGGATGTTGCCCCAACCACTGCTGGGTTTGTGCTTGACTGGATGGCATCAGGCTGTGTGATGGGCCCCTGTGTGTACTGATGGTGGTAGAGAGGGGAGGAAAAGCACTGTGCACCTTTCTTCCCACCTCCATGCTTGGCCATTCCAACAAAACCATAATCCTCACTTTTCCCTTCTGATGAAGGAACCCAGAAGGACCCTGAGCTCAAAGTCCTGGATGTGTTGGCCAGCCTTCTAGCCCCCCACTAGTGTGACAGGGGTACAAAATGCCCTTGGAGAAGGGGGAGTGGGGACCATGGAGCTGTTTGTTGGCCCTCACCCAACTGACTTGCGTTTGGCTGATCCTATGGTGAGGCAAATTGGGACCCAGGATGCCAGGGTTTATTCCAGGCCTTAGAGGACAACTCGGTAGACATGCTGGTTAGACTGGGGTAGGGAAGGGTAAATTGAAGCTAAGCTGCTTGGTTACATAGCAGCTGTGGAAACAGTGATCTTGGAGAGAAGGAAAAGGAAAGGGAAGCCGAGGGTCCTGGAATTTATTCACCTTGCCTGGATTGGTCTGCTGTTTTTCCTAAGGTACCTCTTGGACTTCACATATTGTTCAATAAGGGTATAATTGCCCGGGCAGTTTTTCTTACTACCATTTGTGTTGAATCAGTCAAAGGAAAGGGCTAATGAATAGAAGGAAATTATTAATCTTTTGTTTTTCTTTGGGGAGGGTAGGACAGGGGAAGCCACAGAAACCTTTGCAGGGATGAGGAGCTTGGGAGGACCCTGCATACTCACCCCTGGAAGCATTCAGCCAACAGCATGTCATTTCCATGCCAGGCATGTTTTCAACACTAGGCTGTTTTGTGCTTAAGTGTCCCTATCCTCCTGCTTTGGACTGTAAGCCTCATAGAAGGTTGATGTTTCTGTGTTTCCCCCTAGGGGACAGGAAGCTCTTTGTGGGCATGTTAAATAAGCAGCAGTCTGAGGATGACGTGCTCCGGCTCTTTGAACCGTTTGGGGTCATTGATGAATGTACGGTGCTCCGCGGACCTGATGGTAACAGCAAAGGTGTGAACCCCTCTGTGCGTCTTGCCGTTTCTCCCTGCTCTTCAGGTAGCACTCACCTGCCTCACCACCTGTGCCTCCTTTCCGCTGGGGCACTTATTCCCCCACCCCATCTTTATGGGAATCCATATCACAGCCAGGCATAGGGAGCAGGGCAGGAAGAATTGTCTGCTGCAAGAAAGATTGGGAAAGATGGGCAGAGACTGAGGTGAAAGGAGGGGAAGCAGAGCATGATGAGTAGCTGAGTTTCCAGGATCACTAGTGAGCCTGTTGGCTCAGTCTGGGTCTGCAATTTTAATGTTTGTACCCACAATTAGGAGCACGTAGAGAATTTGGGGAAGAGTTAATCAGAGGCAGGGGTGGAGATGGTGACATCATCTGTAGAGTGTATCATTGAAGTAACAATCTGAGACCCTTCCTGTTTTTTCCAGGATAGAGGACTTGGGATGAGTCATACTTTTTGTTCCCTGCTTCTTCAGGTGGCTTTCCTTTGCCCTGCCTGAGATCCAGATAATGTCTCTTGCATGATGATGCAAGGGGCACTTTCACAGCAGTCCTGTCACTGCAATCTCCTGTGCTCTTTCTGTCCCTTTCCAGGCTGTGCTTTTGTAAAGTTCTCATCTCACACAGAGGCTCAGGCAGCAATCCACGCACTCCATGGCAGCCAGACAATGCCCGTGAGTATAAGGCCAGGGTACCTACCCTCATCCTAATCCTCTTCCCATCACTCTGTTGCAGGGACTTCCCCTCACTGTCCAAAACCATGACAGTTTCAACTGTCGTTTCTAGGTTGTGTGGTTGTTGGGGGTGGGGGCTGCGTGTGTGCACATCTGTGCTCTTGTCTTTGGGAACCGTCCTATCTCCTGGACTGGTGTGGGTATCTATGTCCGTCCAGACTGGTAGTGACAGCACTTATAGCTATAAAGGCTAAATAAAAGAGAGCCAAGAACCAGGCCATGAATTTGTCTTGGAGACAGCTACCTGGAGTAGTTCAAAACCGAGCAGAGTGCAAGCTAACAATTCAGCAATGTGAGCAGCCAGGAATCCAGTGTCTGAGCACACTCCCTGCCTTCTTTTACTTAGGCAGTAGAGGAGGCCTCTGGGGCAGGTTGGGTGAGGGTGGGAATGCATTGTGCATGGTGTGGGGTTGTGTAGCCACAGCTGTGCCTTCTTGTGCAAGTGGAGCTGCAGTTGTGATCTTCTCTCTCACAATCTCTAACCTGGACTGGGGCACCTTGTGGGCAGGACAGTGCATTGCTGCAGCAGGGGTATTTCCAGCTGCCAGGAACTGTTCTGTCTATCCAGCCAAACTCATGGTGGTGGAAAGATGGTGCTTGTGGCTGACAATGTCCTGGGTGTTCCTGGCTGCACCATCGCCTGGTTAATGCAGCTGGGGATGTATGCACCCACTTGTGCAGCTGTGCAAGGCCCAAGGTGTGAGGGGAAGGGGGGGGGGAGAGGGAAAGGTTGGATGGACAGATGGATGGTGATGGGCACAGCCCAGGTTCCAGGCAGCTCCTGAGCACTTTCACGCCAATATTTGCTCTTCTGCTCCTCTTTCCACTCCTCTCTGCTGCCGCCTGTTCTGCCCCATCCCACCTTGCCTGACTGCTGACTCTCTGGCTGTCCCGGCCTCTTCTCCCTGTGCCTCCTCTCTCTGTCTCCTCTCTCTGTGCCTAGGGCGCCTCCTCCAGTCTAGTGGTGAAGTTTGCTGACACAGATAAGGAGAGGACCCTCCGTCGTATGCAGCAAATGGTGGGGCAGCTGGGGATATTCACTCCATCTCTCACCTTGCCGTTCAGCCCATACAGCGCCTATGCGCAGGCTGTGAGTATCACGCGTGTGTGGGGGGGGAAAGGCTGCCCTCTTGGCTATGGGGCAACATCATAGCTGGGCTGGGAGACCACAAATGGGTCTCTGTAACAAAGCGTGAAAGCTTCCTGGCACCTGGGAGTTGTTCCTGGCTTCAGTTTCTCCCGTCAGCAGCCTAGTCTTTGTGCATGTCTGTCCTGGAAGGGGTGGCAGGAGAGAGCTGGGACCTTCTCAAAGTGAGGCTGGATTTCTCTGATGTGGTGTAGACTGGCGGAGGTGTCTGGGAACAGGTCAAGCATGACCCAGTGTCTTTCTGTCTTGTTTTGAGGACAGCTCAGGGCCATGATTCCTGAGTGATGTTGGCCAGACGTGGCAGTCTGCCAGCTTGTGAACTCTTCCCCCGGGTCAGTGGCACAAATGTGTGTCTCGCTCTGTGTTTGGAGAGCCCTGGGCCCAGCTTCATATGTTTATTCCTCTGCTGAAATTCTCAGGGGGGCCCTAATTCCCCCAGGGCTGTCCTTGGCTCCCAGGGTTTTCTCTCTTGGCTAGTATCACTGTGGGGTTTGCAGGGTGCTGGAGGGAGAGCAGTGGGTAGCAGAGGGTCAGAGGTGTTCCAGCAGTCTGGCCTCCTCTGGCAGAAATGGCTGTGCTTTAGATCTTAGTGAAAGAACGTCATTGCCTCGGAGTGATGGTGGTGATTGCCAGTGATGTTTGAGGCAGGTTCAAAACTCAAGTCCCTGACCAGCTGCGGTCGAGTGTCTTTTGGGTCTTCTTGGTGACTGTCACTTTGTCAGGTCTCTGCTACCAAGTATAAAGCCCATGGAAGGAGGCTCAGAAATTGCTCAAAGCATGAGAGGTGCTTGTGTCAGAGAAAGAACTCGAAAGTAGATGCTGTTACTGAAAGTAATTTTCGGAGGGGGGGGGGGCCACAAATAAACCTGTTGTGGACACCTCTTTCACCTCTGGCTTTAGTTGCTACTTGATGTGTCTCCCATCTATCTACATGACAGAGGATGGACTGTTTCTCAATTGTTGGCTGTTTCCTCTCAAAGAATCCCCCGAAACTGCCAAATGCCATTTAAGTATGTGGCAAGAGCATGGAGTAACAAAAGAAAAGAGGCAATGCATATGATGCTCTGTCCCATTGGGGAATTTTGGGAACCAAACATAGAATTTGTCCAACACAGATTATTTGATTCTTCTTGTGTAATGAGGCTGAGAACACCTATAACATTCCAAGCACCAAGGCTTACAGCAGAAGAATGGTTTAGAGGGGAGAACCCTTTCTGACTAGACACCACTATCTCTTGCCAGGACCAGCCTTTTCTATGCAGCCCTGTAATCCACAAACCAGCTATACCTGAGGTCTAAGGTTGTAGTTTAGCTCAGCTGTGGATCAGCTAGGAGATGATCATTCTGGTGTATATTCTGCAGTCATGGAGATGGCACTAACTTGGGCATGGTATGATGGTGAAGGAGGCAGGACTGGACCACACAGTGAGCTTTTGATGGCAGAAAGTACTTTGTTAGCTGATGGTCCAGGACGTGTAAGGAAGGAGAGCAGCGAGACCTTCTAGACTCAGTCTTGCAAGTGCCATCCAATCTTCTGAAACTCCTGCTGATGACAAGAAGCCAGTCAGGCCTAGGCTGTGCTCCTTGCTTATCTGCATCTTCTTTCTTCTCAGTTGTAAATTTGTTGCTTTGTCTCTGATTCTTCACTGCCCTTCCTGCTCCGTGACTTTATTTTTGGCTTTCCCCTTGACTCTGGACTCAGCCTGTCTCCCATTCTTCCAGGTTTTTTCTTCCTTTTCCTTTCCACTGGTTTTGGTTCTCTCTCCTTCTTTCTGAGGCACTGACCTCACACCTGATACTGTTTCTTTTGTGTCATCCCAGTCTTTGGTCACCCTTCTCCCGGAGGAGAGATCCTAGCCAGTTCTCATATGCATATATGTGTCCCCATCCGAGGGAAAGGACATCAGACCTTTGAAATGCCATCTAATTTCTCTGGAAGTAGGTACAGAAGGGAGAGATTTCCTTGCTGACTCTCCTTACAGCACCTCCAAATGTCCTGCCAGGGGCAGCTCTTGGGACCTGGAACCTCTGCTAAGCCAGGGATCAAGGGAACTCCAACAGAGTTCATGCTTGCATGGTGCAGGGCTTGGAGCAGTAGATGCTGCACCCAAGGTTGCTCACAGGCCCAGGATATGCAGCTAACAATTATGTATGTGGTTGAATCAGACTGAGAGGAGTGAGTGCTGCTGGGGTGAACTGGTGCATCGTAGGCATTGGTTCTTACATTCACTATTTAATTTAACTTTCTTTCCCTGTCCCCCCGGGATGTGCTGCTTCGCCAAGCCAAAGCAGTCCCCAGAGTCTCTGGCCTAGGAGGAAGAAGTTCGGAGCCTGGGTTGTTTGGGTTTTGGGTTTGTTTTCAGTTGGGTGTTTAAAATTTATATTAATTGCATCTTCCTTTAAAAACTATCTCAAATTAAACATGAAATAATCACAAACTGTGTTAGGTCTAAAATTACTCTGATCTATTCAAATATACAAAATAAGATATTAAAAATAGTCATATAAGATAGTCATATGACATATCATAAAGAATAGTCATAAAAATGTAAGATATTAAAAATAGTCAAACAGTACATAAGAAGATTTCTCATACTTAACTGGGAAATATGACTGGCTAAGCATCCAGAAGCAGTTTAATTCAGTGCTTAAACCAGGTTTTGATCCCAGGTGCCTCTTCTGCAAGTTAAAAAGTGAGTATTTCTTTCATTTCAGTTTATTCAACAAGTTGAATTCAGTCATTAGTTCAGATGGAATCAGGGAACTGGTTGGGAGCTGAAAAAATAGTAAGCTATCAATACATAAGAGGCCTGAAGTCTTAAAAAAAGCAGTGAGTGCAAGTTACTAACTGCTTATTATGCTTGAATATTTCTTGTATTTCATAAATCAGTTAGTTCTAAACACAAAACATAGTTTGTTCACAGACTTCCCCCCCTTTTCTTTCTGCTCTTAGGGTTCATTATGGTAATTTTATTTAAGTAATGAAAATAATTTCAGCATGCCAGCTTGGTGCATGTGCAGTCGGATGCAGGTCTTGTTTCAGCTAGAGCCTGGCACAGAACAGGCATTAATGAGAAAAAATAAAATCAATATTCATCTCGTAAATAAGAAATGCATTGGTTCCTGCATCCTTAAATGGGGACAGTGTGAAGATAGGACTAAGAATATGTGCAGACGGCTTGCCATAGGACACCTTCCTTAGCCGAATTCTGTGCTCTCAGGAAGGCCACGTTTTGCTGTAATCCTGGCTCAGGGTGACCAGTTGCCAGTTACGTGAGCCCTGCTTCAGGGAAATTGCTCCAAAGACAATGTGGCAGCAAATACATGAGGTGATTTCAGGGCACTTGCTTTCTGGAGTCAAGCGGTAGCCAGCCCCTTTGCTGTCAGTCAGTCCTGCCCACTTGCAAAGACCCTGCTCTGTGGTGTGCCTGGGAGCGTCCCACTCTTCCCCAGAAAGGGCTCTCCCCTATCCCAGTGCTGCCCTGCAGTCACTTCCACCCCAGCAGCTCTGCTTGTGCAAGCTTACAGAGACAGCGATGCCACGCAATGAGGCAATTCCTCTTACTTTTACACAACAGCAATAATCTGCTTCTGTGTGGAAGAAACAAAGAGAAGGTTTAGCTAGCCATGAACTTCTCAGAGTTACCAGATTCTTCAGCTGAGACCCAGGCCAAACTGGCTTACTGACTCAGCCATTTGTGGATGAGGGAGGTTACTTGAGTGGTCTGTATTCATGTATGCAGTGGGATATGGTTGTAGTTAATGTAAGGAGGATTTGTGTTTTTCTTGTTCTTTGCCATGTGCTATCCCCCAGCTCTTCCTGTGGAATTGTAGAGTTTCCAGAGAGCTGTCTGTGCCTGTGCCTCCCCTGCTCTTCTTGCTTGATGGTAAAGACAAGGCTTATAAAGGGGCTAGATAATTTTGCATCCAGAACTAAATCTTTGTTGCCATTGCACTCTGAGCGCAGTCTGATTTAATCTTAGGCCAGAGCAGCAAATGATGGCCAAATAGGACCGGAAAGATTTTTCTCTTCTTCCTCCTAAGGCTCCTCCCAACCTTGTGCCCCCCCCCCCCCCCTTTCTTTTTGCATGTGCATCTCTGCCTGGTCAGGTGTTCTATGGGAGCACGAGGAGCTGCCATCCCCCAGCCCCAGGGTGCAGGCCGCTGCCAGAGGAAAGACTGAGCTCAGTGGATCGTGAGGCAAAGCATGCCACGAGAGCTGGGCCTGGATGGACACCTGGTTGTACGGCAGGGTGTCCGTACCAGAACGAGCTCCGCGTGTCCCCCAGCAGCGCGGTCTCCCTGTTGAGGCTGGGCAAAAGGAGAGGCATTTGGACCCTGTTCCTCGGGGCAAAGCTGTGTTACTTGATACCTGGCCCTGCCCCAGGAGAAGTGGCAGAGCTCGGAGGCGCTGTGGCTGGGAGGAAATGTCGTTGCGGTGCCTGACGGAGCGGTAGGGCCTGTGGTGAGAGGGTGCTGCAGGGTGCCGGGACCAGACCCCTTTCCCTGCCCCCTTCCGCACTGCAGGAGCTCTCTGAGCAGGAAGGGCCCATCCCGCTGGCCTGGCGTGTAGCAGAGTGAGCGAAGACCCCTCGAGGCTGCTGGCTTGCGGAGAGAGCGGGGTGGGCGGAAGGCTGCTCGGCTACTGCCCTGGCTTTGCGGAGGGTGCCCGCCTAGCCCGGTCCGCCGGCTGCAGGGCAGGAAGCTGTGCGCCACTCCGGGGGCTTCCACGCACGGGGGCCGCTCCCGGGGGCTTCCTGGCCCAGGCCGCCCGCCCACCTCGGCAGGGGCAGCTCTCGCGTCCGTACCTGGCCGCAGGGAGCTCCAGGTCCCCCTCGCGGGCCCGCCGCCGGGCGGGGCGCGGGGCTCCAGAGGACGGCCGGGCCGCAGCCCGCCCGCGCAGGTGCCGCCGAGTCGCGGGGAGCTCCGGGGCAGGCAGCGGGGGCCCGGCGACCCCCAGTGGCGGCTGCGGGAGGTGGCCAGGCCGCAGCTCCGACCCGTCCCCGGCCAGGGGCCGCGGCGGGGGAAGGCCGAGGCCGACCGCGGCTACCGTGGGGCCCTAATGGCGGGAGGCCCCCGGCAGCGCGGGGCCTGGGGCGAGTGGAGCGAGTCACCGAGCCATACGTGGCCCTGAGTGGAGTGAGACCCCTGGGCAGCGTGGGGCCCTGACTGCGTGGTCCTGCCTTGCAGCTGATGCAGCAGCAGACAACGGTTGTCTCCACCTCGCACGGCAGCTACGTGAGCCCAGGCGTCGCCTTTTCCCCTTGCCACATCCAGCAGATCGGTGCCGTCAGTCTCAATGGGCTGCCAGCCACTCCTATTGCACCAACATCAGGTGAGGGCCCGGTGTGGGCTGGGATGCAGCAAGTCTTTCACTACCGATGAGCCTCCTGCCCCAGCGCGGTACAGGTAAAACAGTGCCCACATCCCTCTGGGCTCAACATCTGGATTAGGCCACTCTTCTGACACTGCAGCCTCTCAGGATAGCGGTCCCTAGTTCTGTGCAAATTTCTGCAACCTCCTTGACACCCTCACATGTCCCAACGCACATTCTCTTGCCTTACTGCTGTTTCTCTCTGCTGAAGTTTTTCCCTTTGAAGTAGTAAAGAAGGACCAGGTTCCCAGGATTGCACCTCAGTCTTGAGTACAGCAGTGCTATTATTCATTATCATCATCGTCCCACAGTAGTAATATCAGCAGTAATGCATACTGGGGTTCAACATCTGTCAAGAACAGGGCTGTATCATGCTAGGTGCTGTGCAAACCTGGATTAAAAATGTTCTATCCCAAAGCTCTGACAGCAGCCAGGGCTAGCAGTGCTGTACACACTTCTCACTAGTGCTGCTTCTAATTTTGTGAAGGCTCCAGCACTAGTCTGTCACCTCCACGTGCCAACTAGAAGAGATAGGAGCTTCATACACAGCAGCCTTACCAGGCAGATGGAAGGAGGGAGCACAGGTTTTGCAGGACCTCGACTCTCATGGGATGTCGTCTCTTCTTGCTCTACAGGGCTACATTCACCGCCTCTCCTGGGAACAGCAGCCATGCCAGGACTGGTGGCACCCATTTCAAATGGCTTCTCTGGAGTGGTACCATTCCCAAATGGGCATCCAACCTTGGAAACAGTTTACACCAATGGCCTTGTGCCATACTCAGGTACGGAAAGCGGGAAAAAAAGCCATCCAGAGACCTCAGGAACTGCAGTCAGCTTCTCTTTAATGGATTTCTCATGCACAACACTTTTTCTAGCTCCCTACCAGCCAGTCACTGAGACGCACTTGGCAGGGGCTTGGGGAAGAGAGACAGCGAGAATACATGCATGATGCCCTTTCCTGTGCTTCTGATTATGTTCTTCTCTGCAGCTCAGAGCCCTTCAGTAGCAGAGACTTTGCACCCAGCCTTCACAGGAGTTCAGCAGTATGCAGGTACCAGCTTCCCTTGCCTCCCTCAGGCCCTTGTGTGGCTGACCAGGTAAATCCTTGGGTAAACAGTTTGTTCTGTCTCCTTGGAATACAGCTGTGTATCCAACTGCCATCACTCCCATTGCTCAGAGCATCCCTCAGCCACCTCCCATCCTGCAGCAGCAGCAACGAGAAGGTGAGGATCGGTGGGAATGTGCGTGTCTGGCAGTGGTGGGGTGGGGGCAATATGTGTAGCTCATCTTCTGCACCACAGAACCAATGGAGAGGAGACGGTACTAATCTTTGACCGCTCTAATTTTTAATATTGGGGCTGGGTTACAGAACCAACCCTGTCTGCAGTGAGTGGACCAGAAGGGTTCAGAGGATGCTTGTCATGCAGACTTTCTAATCTCATCCCTGGCCAGATGCTGCCAGGTAAAAAGGGGACAACAAGCACTAGAACACCAAGCTTTGACACCAAAGGGGTTTAGAGAGAGTACCTTCCCTACGCAGGCAGCAGAAAAGAGCACTTCCTCCTCATCTTTACTGATGCCAGAACCACACTGGTACTAGTCAAACCAGCCTCTCCAACATACTGTCCTCTCTTTTCAGCCTTCGTAGCCTCATGAGTTTGTTTTTCAGCTTATTTCCAAACTGGCCTGGACAGGATTAGGAGGCAAAGGCAGTCGCTGTCTGCTCCTGCTTCGTATAGCAGCTGTCAGCAAGGGAACGGCTCCTTGTGCTCATCAGGCTCACAGGGAGCAAGTGAAGGAGTGGGCGGGACCACATTAGCCCGTAAATTGTATGTGTGGCAATCCAGGAGATTTCCAGCTGGGGCTGTGGCTTATCGGCTGAAGGCAACCACTGCATAGCTGTGGGCAGGGAACGCTAGAGCAGCAGCTTTCACATAGCAGTGTCTGCTGCTCTCCTAGGACTGCAAGCGCTATGAACAGGGAGCTGTCATCTCAGCTAATTAATTTCCTTCCAGAAAAATAGTACACAAACACCCACAGAATTGTTGTGTCCGATACCCCACGTGGGAACTGGGCAAGCTGTGAAAGTGAATCTACTCTCCAGAAACCCCAGCTCTGCATATTGCCTCCCAGCTGCTCTTAGAGAGCTCTCAGAACCCTTTGTGGACCAGTGACTGAGGGAGACAAGCAAGGGAAGGTCAAGACAGAAGGAGGCAGTACTGGGGTTCTCAACCAGTGCTGTGCTCCGAGTTGAGCCCCTTTCTCTTCCCCTTCCCTTTGGGGGCTCTCTGTTTTGTCCCTCCCTGATGCCTGCAGGTCCTGAAGGCTGCAATCTCTTCATCTACCATCTCCCTCAGGAGTTTGGAGACAATGAGTTGATGCAGATGTTCCTGCCCTTTGGCAATATAATTTCCTCCAAGGTATTCATGGATCGTGCCACCAACCAGAGCAAGTGTTTTGGTGAGTGCTGATGCCAGCGGGCCAGGGAAGCATGATGGATAACAAGGACACTCATGCATTGGGCATGGCACCAACAGTGCCATTATTATCTGTGCCCGTGTCTTGTCCTTCAGGTTTTGTAAGCTTTGACAACCCATCCAGTGCACAGACTGCTATCCAGGCCATGAATGGCTTCCAGATTGGCACGAAACGTTTGAAGGTCCAGTTAAAACGACCCAAGGATGCTAACCATCCCTACTGACAGCAGCAAGCAGGAGTCACTTCTGCAGCACAGGTAAAGCTGGCACCATCACAGCACAGTTCCTACACAGTGCTGGCCAGTGTCAGCAGGCAGCAAGGTCTGGCTGCTACCTATGGGGTGGGAAGCCAGGAGATGAATCAGTAACACAGCTAGCAGGGCAGAGGCCTTGCTTGCCAGGGCCCAGCCCCAGCACCTGAGCAAGGCGACCAGGGCAGGCCTGGAGATGGAAGAACAGGTTCAACCAAGAGTGTAGATCATCAGGCAAGTTTGTGGCAATGAGGCAGGCCCAAGGCCAAGCCAGAGAGTCAATCTGCAGGTCCAGCTCAGGATCAGGGCTGGTGAAGGTAAACAGGGTCAGACATAGTCCAGTGATTGCCAGGCAGGTCTATAATGAGAAGACTAAACAGATCCAACATCAAGGTGGGAAGACAATCCAAGGGTTGGAGTCCAGATAATAAGATCCATGGACAGGACAGATCCATGGACAGGTGGAGACTGGCACTTTCGCAGTGTAGATCAGACAAGGACTGAAGGCACAGGCCTGAGCTGTAATAAGACCCCTGGACCCATGAGCAGGGACTGTGGACAGAAGCCACATGTGAGGCTGGTCAAGGCCATTAAGGCCCATTTGTGCACTTGGGGGCCCTGACAGGCAGATGGGTTCAAATTACATGCCTGTGGTCTAAGCAAGGTTTCAGTCTACTTTCTGACTGTTCCCAAAAAGCATTCATCTTCCTAGAAAGGTTTAAAAACCCAATAGTTTTGTTTTCAGTTGTTTTATGTGCCCTGAAATTAGTCTGCAGAGAATGCTGTCCAGGGTAAGGGACAGTCCCATGATTCACAAGGATCATGGAAAAGCAGAGAAAAGGTGATACCCTGAAGGGCCTCAGAAGAACTGCCTGACAGGAGAGCTGGCTGTCAAAGAGCTAGCTCCTACCAGCCACAGACTGGGAGCAAGGGAAGCCTATCTTGGTCCTTTCTAATTGGGGTCATCTTCCTCCACATTTAAGCAACAGCAGCTCAAAGCCTGAGGTTTGCATAGATGTCCTCCTAATCTCCCAATTCCCTCCCTCCTCCCTTTCTATTCAGGTGAAGGGAAAGTCCAGAGGAAGAATTTCTGCTTCAGGTTGATTTACAGAGAGGCCAGTAAATTTATCAACTCTTTTGACACCACCCCTTTCCTTTCTCTGCTCCCCACGTACCCACCCCATCCTCCTTCTGCCCTCCTCCCCAAAACATGCAATTAAAGAGAAGGCTCAATATCTGCCCAGCAGGAAGATTCTTGCCACGACGGACTCGCATATTTGCTGCTAATGTGGTGCGTAGCAAAGGGACCAGAACACCAGCAGCCCCTGGGGACCTGAAGCTCTTCCTCTTGGGGTGTGCCTGGAGTACATGGACCAAGAAAACCCACTGGTGTGTCTCTAGGTTACTGCAGTGATGTATGGAAACTTAGCTCCGTCCCTCCTGCCCTGTCTCCTGGCCCTTTCATAGATAAATACAAAAAAATTTTTATATATATATATATATTTATATATATATATATATATACACATATATATACAGTCTCTATTTTTCTTTAAAGTGGCTCACAGCACCAAACTTTTCCATTCAGAGACTGACTCCTTGCAAGAGGGATTGGAAGTTAAGGGTTTATCTTTGGAACAGTGTCCTCTCGGCAAGCACTGCAGATAGGCCTGAACATTTTGAGAGGATGCTTGGATGGATGGGGGGAGAGAGAGAGAGAGAGAGAGAGCGCATCTCTCTACTCAACATTAGCAAGAAGCAAGGAGAAAGAGAGATTAGGGCACAGCCAGCTGCTCAGCTTGAGTCACTCATCTACCAACCTTAGCACGAGCCTGGTTAAGGATCTCAAAAGCTCTCAGTCTTACCTTTCCAAGGGCTTCTGCAGACCGAGCTCCTGGAGTTTGGTGCCAAAGCCTAGCCTGAGCACTCGATTAGGCTGAAAGCACAGGAAACTAGTCCCTTTATCTACAGGAACTGTACTGCCTCCCCACATGTGGCACAGATCTGTATTTCATAGCTCTCAATGGTAACGGAGCATTTTCTTGATCAAGACAAGAGAAGATAAGAGAGTGTGAGCAGATGATATCTCCAAAACAGTGACAGAAGCCTCCCAGGGGCTATGCACTGCCTCCACGTACCAGAAGTAACCTAATGCTGGTTAGCAGGCAGTTCCGATTCCCAGACAAAACGGGACATTTTCTCCATCTGAATGTTGCAAGAGGACTCACCTCTTACACTCTGCAAAGCTTTCTCAAGCAGACATCAAGGATAGTATGATGAAAGAGGGTTGCCATTCTGTTTTTTTTCCCCACCACCCCCTTCAAGGGACAGATTATACATGATGCAGCATGTATAGACACAGCTATATACACATACACTTAAGTACAGAACATAGTTCAGAGCTTGATTTAACAAATATCCCCTGGGGATAGGGGGGAGTGTCATACTGACAAGGCATATCCCTTTAACAACTTGAAACAGTCTGTTTAAGATTGTACCAAAACAAGGAAAGGAAAGAAAAACAAAACAAATGAACCTACAGAGTTTCAATATTCCAGTTAGATAAGGTACCAAGAACATTCCTGTGTGTGTGTGTGTGTGTGTGTGTGTGTGTGTGTTTTCTCAAACATGAACAGAGGGTTGGTGGAGAAAGACTGATGCAGTTGATACTGAAGCGAGATATGGGGACTTCAGGGAACCTTAGCCAATTCTCATCCTCCTCCAGTTTCCCTTTATTCACATGTTTGTGGCACAGTTCTTTAAGTACCTTCACCTCCTCAACCACCCCTCTGTATCTGATGCCGAGAGTTTGAGAGATGGGTGAAGGTGTGTGAGTCTGTGTGTTTCTATAGTCCATGTTTACTTATTGTAAATACCATTTTTATACTTAACATCTATTATGTACGTGATTTGTATAATGTACTTTATTTCTGCTACAAGTAATTTCATGAAATTTAAACTTAATCTAATTTTGAACAAAACAAAACAAAACAAAAAAAAACCCAAACCAAACAACAACCAACCAAACAGAAAGAGACCAACAAATGCAAATTGGGGAAAAAAAGACTTTGGAAATTCTAGGTCAAGCTGGTTTAAAACAAATACTTACAGTTTTTTCCATCACGGTTACTGATGTGACTGTACAAAGTTACAGGTGCGATACAAGCTTTTGTCAATGTCAAATTCCTCATTCTGGTAAAAAAAAATAATCTTAAATTTATTTAATAAAAGTTTTACTTGCTAAGTAATTGGGGTTTTACTTCACGTGTTAGTTGCACCTGCTTTTAGATAATGCTTACACTTGAAGACAATCACCAAAGGCCTGGAGTAAGGAAAGTCTCTTTCCATTCAGCAAATCATCTGTGTAGTCAGTTAAAAAGCATTTCACAGGGGGATGGATGACAGAGCCTGAGTCCTACAGAATACAACCCTGCCTTACTCTGAACACCACACAGTGTCCCTTGTGTCTCTAAGGCGGCTGACTGTGGATTTTTATTCCAGTCTTCAGCATATGTTCCCCAAAATGCAAGTTTGTTACATTAGCCCAATCCCAGTGAGTTAGTTCAGCAGCCAGGCTCCAGCAGAGCTAATCACCAATCAGCCACAGCTCTTGTGTGCAGATACCAGGTATCTTTTAAGACCTTGTGTACTCTGTTCGTGCATGAGAGAACAAAACTGGTTCTCTCAACAGCACCCTGATGGAAATCAATCAATCGAGAACCAAAGCCCAGCCCATCTGGTGCTATGCACAGAACCAGGAAAAGGGAAAGCAAATGCAGACTCCTTGTCTCTGCTCTGAAGGTGAGGAACACGGGGTTGGTAGAGAAACGACTCTGTTTGCCATGCCCATGTTTCAGCCCATCCTATAAAAGCACCAGTTTCCCTGGGACTTTCTTCCTCTAAATAAATATAAATACATAAATTTATTCCTATAGATAAGCCCCTATTTAATGGTGCTGGAGAAAAGCAGACTATGAGCAGAGAATGAAATCTAAGACTACCTCGATTTTTGATGCCTCCTTGCCCCTGCACCAACTCAATTCTGCAGTGACTGGGCCTAGGTATATACTGCAAACTGTCATGAGAAGCAAGCAGGTGTGTGTGTGTTAGAAGGGGCAAGTTCAAACTCTAGACTGCGGTGAGTTCTTATTTCCACACAGCTCCGTAGAAAGCTTTGTCTTGTCAAAATCCAGTCAATGGCGTGGAGAGAGGAAGGAAAACTCAGCTGGTGCCTGTTCCTCTGATGTGAATAAAATGTACTTGTGACTAGAAGTGCTATGCACCATTTCCAGTAACAAGAATAGAACTCAAGCTGCAGTGACATCTCTTGGAGGCACACAAGTTTTTATATTGGCTCAGAACAAGAGTGCACTTTGTCAAGCACCTAGCTATCAACAGAGCAAAGGAGGGGGGCATGTAGTGACCCTTCCCCAGGAAGCCACCTCTCACCAGCCAGAACGTACCCCTCAGCCTGCTTTTTTTCCTTCTCCTTGGAGAAGACCAGCTGTGACTGAAGAAAGATTCCAATTGGCAAGGCTCTGCACGCTCCATTTTAGTTCTATATCCCCTAGACAAGCCTGTTTTTTAAGCAATACTTGGCTGTTCCAATAAATTCCAAACTTGTTAACCAGTTTCTACAAAATGTTCAGCTTTCAAAGCTACTTAAAAGTTCCTTCAGGATTCATGCACTGTGGACAGGAACAACACACAAAATAACCATCCTCAGACACCAAAGAGCCCACATAGGATCTTTTATCCATCCCCAGCCCAGGAGAATTCAAGCTGAGACTGCTTTTTCTTAGCTGCTAGAATTTACAAGCCATGACACACATCCATAGGAATTACGTGTTAGGGAAAAATGCCCTCTACATTCTTTCTCCTGTTCAGTGCTGGAATCACCAACCCATCTTGACATTTACAGCAAGGAAGACCTGATTTAACAGGTCCAGTGCAGTCAGCAAACGTCTACCAACAGGCCTGTGATCACAGAAGCCAGGTCACCAGCCTTCCTTCACAGAGGAAGCATCAACAGGTAACACCAACACATAAAACCAAAAGTTTTATTAAAATAGAGACTAAAATTCTATTTATAGGAAGCAAGAAGGTTCACAGAATCCACAAAACCAATGAAGCAGTGGGGCAAGATGTCCCAGGAATGTACAGACATTCTGGGACATAGAGTGCCTATATTCGGCACTGGTGAGGCCGCACCTCAAGTACTGTGTTCAGTTTTGGGCCCCTCACTCCAGGAAGGACACCGAGTTGCTGGAACCTGTCCAGAGAAGGGCAACCAGGTTGGTGAGGGGCCTGGAGCACAAGTCCTGTGAGGAGCGGCTGAGGGAACTGGGGCTGTTCAGTCTGGAAAAAAGGAGGCTGAGGGGGGACCTGATCGCTCCCTGCAGCTACCTGAAAGGGGCTGTGGTGAGGTGGGTGCTGGTCTCTTCTGTCTGGTGGCTGGTGATAGGACGAGAGTTAACGGCCTCAAGTTGTGGCAAGGGAGGTTTAGGTTGGATATTGGGAGAAATTTCTTTACTGAGAGGGTTGTGAGACATTGGAATAGGCTGCCCAAGGAGGTGGTTGAATCACCATCCCTGGAGGTATTAAAAAAGCGCATAGACAAGGCGCTCTAAGACATGGTCTAGTGGGCATGGATGATGGTTGGACTCGATGATCTTGAAGGTCTTTTCCAACCTAAGTGATTCTATGACATCCTGTACAGGCAGAGGTTAAAGCCCGAGCTGAGAGAAGACTGGAGGCAGTAAAAGCAGGCGCGTGAGGCTGAAGGAGGGGAGATGGGTGGAAGGCTAAGACACAGTGACTGATGAGTAGAAATACCAGAACTGTGGCTGAAGCAGGATGAGAGGGAGACCAAGAAGAGTTTTATTAAAAGACCTAAGGCCACTTTGCCAACACTGCTGTCCTGCTCCTGCTTGACATCAATGGTTGAATGGGATGCTTAGTGGGATGGGGGAATGTGATTAGAAGGGATGTAGGATGGGAGAGAAGACTGAGACTGGGTGTCCCTTAAGGACTGCTGTAGTTATAGTAACTCCGTAAAACCTGGTCCCGGTTATTGGGGAACAAAACCCAGAGGCAACACATATGCTGCAGCCACCATGGGTAGAAAACTTCCTGCACCCGTGTGGCACCCCCCTGGATGATGGCGAGTGCAGCTTCAGGAGCAGGAGAAGCAGTTAGGTGCACTTTGCCCCTGGAAGGAAACAGTCAGGGGATCACTCAAAGCCAGTCAATCCTTGGTGTGGTTTTAACTGTGCAGGCCAACTACCACATGTTTCTGCATGCTCATGTTCTATGCTGAGGTGGACATGCACAACCCCCATGCTGTACCCAAGCAGACGCACTCTTCCCATTAGGCTTCTTGCATGTCCAAACAGATGCACACACCATCTTAAACACAGTTGTGCATTTTTTGCACGTTTTCAAGAAGAGACATGTTCCTGCAGACACACTCCCTCCCAAACTCCTATATCCTCCTCCAAATACACACCTGGTATTCTCTAATGCTGTATCAGTATCAATCAGGCCCAGGATGCACAGTGTGATAGAGACATTACTGTTCTGCATGATGAGTTCATGGCGCAGCGAGCTGAAGAATCCATCCAGTGCAAACTTGGTGGCAGAATAAGAAGTGGTGAAGGGAGTGGGTATTTTCCCTGGAAAGGAAAAGGAGACAACGGAAAACACCAGGAAAGTGGCTGTATGGAGGATGGTGCCATGGAGCGGGAATCTGGGCAAAGACAGAGGCTTAGCCATCCTGCATCAACCCATGTTATGTTCAGGTGAGTTTCCCTCTATTTCTAGTCACATGTGGGCACTTAGAAAATTATACCACTTTGTGTGAGCGTATCCTAGCACAAGAGCCACCACATATGTGGATAAAGGAAGGAAATTTCTTTTAACTTACCCAGTAACCAGGTCACATACCGGGCTAAAAAGCCCAGTGTCATGGTCTACCTGCAGCCTTCCCCTCCCCCATCACATGCAAATATATGGACTGGATCACATGCTGGTGCATCTGGCCATGACATTTCCCTGACAGCAAGGCACATTACATCACAAAGCAGGGTTGAACTGTAGCCCAAAATTGTGTATGGAGATGCAGCTCCCTTGAGTACACACTGAAGACTTTCTCCTGCCTTTCCGTCCTGTACAGTAGTTGCAACTACTCAGCAGCCTGCTATTCAGGCTGGCCAAAGCCAGAAGGCCTTAAGAGTGGCAGGATGTTTCCAGGGCTGTGTCAGAAATGCAGGAGAGATGGGCCTGGCTGTGAGGGACATGAGCCAAACAAGCAGATTTGGGCACAAGGTGAGTCAAGAGCAAGGTTCCAAGGGAATGCAAAATGGTGTAACACAGAGAAGGTCTTCCAGAAAACAAGAAGGCTAGCCAGCCATGGTCCTGCTTGCTACTAAAAAACGCACAGCTTGAAAATGTGTTGAGAAGCTGAAGTACACAGAGAAAAAAGATGTGCTGGGAACCATTGTTTCCACTAGGCCTGCACTTATGCCAGTTAAAGATGCTAACCTGTGAGGGAAGAAACAACCACCAGAGAACCTTTATTCTTCTCCAAGGTGGGAAGAGCTGCTGTTGCGAGTGCCACATAACTGAAGAAATTCACCTGGAATGATAAAAGTAGACATGGAAGAAGGAAGAGGGTTTGGAGAGAAGGTCAGCGTGAGCCAGAAAGCCAATACAGTATTCAGAAATGGAAAGGAGCATGGCTTGGATTTGCTTTTTCAAATGTCAAGCAAAAAGAATAATAATCTCTGTGAAGATGGGGACAAACATTGCAGCCATCACTCTTTCAAGCAATGGAGGAGAGTCAGAGCAACGGTTATTCCTGGGTTTTAACATACAGATTTCTTGCCAAGGGACAATTATGCTCCTCTTTTAAGTTCCTCTTGACTGAGCTCAGACTACAGCAAAGTGTAACATTCAGCATCTCTTCTGAGTTTGACTGCTCTCTAACTTGTAGGAAATTTCTTACCTGTGATCCCAAGTTCCCTACTCTCCGCTCCTTCCAACATGAAATAGAACTAATATGACCACCTGACCTAAGAAGACTGAATCAAGAAAACAGCTTATCTCCTCCATGGTCCCAAAATCTGGTACCAAGGTGATTCTATAGGAAAACTCTGAATCTGTGAGCAGAGACTCAAATGGCAAACACCATTTCAAACAACCTTATTGTGTTCTGCAATGACACGTGCACTTGCTATAGATGAGTAGGAAGTGATTGCTCCTCACCTACTGGCCTTCCTAAACTAGACATACGTTGCACAACTGCCTGTAATCGCCCATCAATCCCTAACAGTGCTGGACTAACAGGAGATAAGGACAGAAGGAAGGAGAGAAGTTCTTCCCAGACATTCCTCTGCACACATATACAGCTCAGCAAAACACCTGTCTAGTAACAAAGCCTCCAAACCATTTCACTTGAAACATGAATGAAATAAAAGGTTTGTTCTCAACCATTGCCATAGACTTGAATTTGCTTTTGAGCTTCCCAACACTGTCCCAGGAGAAGCCACACTCACCCAGCTCCAGGTGAGCTCTTCCTGCTGGAAAACCTCACCTGCATGAGCCAGCGGGTGTATTCCACATCTCCAGCCCACATCTGGAAATGGGTCACACCAATGTGGTTCAACACCAGGTAATCCAATCCCCCTGTGGGCAGGAGAAAAAGCAGTCAAACAAAGCAGCCATCCTCTAACCAGTAACAAATGATTGAACTCAGAAATGCCAGCAGGAGGGCTGAAGCGCTCCCTCAGAAGACTAGAAAGTGCTTTACCATGAAGACACATGAAATACGTCCATCTGGGAGCAGCTTTGCCTGCTCCTCAAGGGTAGAATTGGAAAGAAAGCTGTTCTTTGATAGCAGCTCTCTAAAATGATGTTTCAAGGTAGTGCAGACTTGGAACTTAGTTCTGGTGGTACATTCTATTTTCAAGTTAAAAGCATACAAATTTGTAGCAGAAAAATTATGATTGGTATGGGGATGTATCAGCAGGAACAGCAGAAGGTTTAAAAGAAAGGTATGAAATGATGGCTGCTGGACTGGCAGGTCATCCAGATCACAGCACACTTACACACAGTTTCTTAAGACACCCACATGAGGAAAACCAAGACCATAATAAAGTAATTAATAAACTCAAATAATGGACAAGAGAATAGTGAGTATAATAGAAAATGCTGCCTAATGACAGTCTGAACCAAATGAGGCACGATGGAGAGACAAAAGATCATAATCACTTAACTCCTGCAGGGCACAAAAAACAATCAAAAAGCAGCACATGGTCACCAAGAACCCAGAAGACACAATGAGGACTTGACAGTGGGCATCCCTTGTCCTTTGTATCACAAATAATCTTGACCAAGGTACTTGGTGATACATATTTTGTTGCTTGTGAGTACTAAAGAATGAGTGAATGAGAATGCATGAGAGTGGGAGTAGTGTGAATCAGTTCTGGTTAAAATAAGACCACCTTCCCCTTCCATAGTCTCGGACTGAGCTTTGCTACAGAGGCAGGTCACTGCTTTCAGGCCTCCCAGTTTCTGCCTCTCTCAACACAAGGCACTATGTTCAGGGTTGGGTGTGTGCAGATGGTACCTGCTCACATATGGCAAATGCGTATACATGTAGTACCCTGTGACAGGTGAGGTACTGCAGCTGTTGCTATGGGGTGTGGCTTTAGTGAAGTACTATGAGCAAGTACTTTCTGCATACTTTGCTCCTCTAGCAAAAGACATGCCCTCCCCATGAAAGGCAGCTAAAAAGATGGCCACATCCACATTGGTATTTACAAACCGCAGACCGTCCTGTCCTAAACATCCCCCTCAGTGAGGAACATGGGGAAACTGAAGCAGGAAGCTCCTACTGGAATGAGAACTATATATGTCTATATACCTGAAAGCCAAAGAGATGCCCATGATGCTTACCCAGCTTTTGGACAGCAAACTGAACCACCTTTTCAGGCTCTGAAGGGGAAGACATATCTGCAGGGATATAAAATATTTTTTTTGCTCCAAGTGTCAGGCACTTCTCCACCACCTTGAAAAAGAACACACACCCAAAGATTAAACAATATGGAGTGGTGGGAGGAAAGAATAGAAATTAGGGCACTGTAAGGCACTATTTTTTCCCCATACTACTATCAGTGAGAGTCAATTCTGGACAGAGACATACTTTAAGTCTACCCCTATTCAGTCCATGGAGAGCTCATTTTGCATCCAGACTTTGTTTAACCAGACCCTTAAATGGAGGTAACTCCTAGCAGTACGCAGATTCAATCTACCTTGGAAAAGGATCAAGATTCACCTGAAAAAGACAGTCTTATTCAGGAGAACTCTTCTGGAATAAGGCTTATGCTTTACATTAAGTTCTTTTTGTTCCAAAATACTTGGTAAGGCTCTAGCAGTATTCATAGTTCTTTTGCTATGTTGAGCATGTGAAGGTGCCCAGTAACGATACGCGCTTTAGCCATTTGCTGAAATGCCTTCCAGGCATTAGGAAATATTCTTATGCTCACTGTCCTCAATTCTCCTTTTGTGCCATTTCATAGTGAAGAATTTTCCTTGTAAGTCACCTGTCCCCGCAGTTTAAGAGATACCTTCTCTAAATATTGCCCCATTTTATAAACTACAGATGAAGCAGTCTCATCTATTCAAGCTGATCAAAAATTATTTAACCTGCAAAGAGGTTTGAGTCTTTAACAAAACAGCTACAAACAGAACTGTTTGGACTCTGCACAATATCGCACAGACATTGTAGTTCATAGAATCATAGAATATCTCAAGTTGGAAGGGACCATAAGTATCATCAAGTCCAACTACCTGCTCCTTGCAGGACTACCTAAAGCTAAAACCATATGACTAAGAGCATTGTCCAGACGCTCCATGAACAGGCTCGGTGCTGTGACCACTTCTCCCTCGGTAGCCTGTTCCAGTGACTGACAACCCTCTCCGTGAAGAATGTTATCCTAATGTCCAACCTGAACTTCCCCTGACACAGCTTCATACCATTTTCTCATGTAAATGTTCAGGCAGTAAAAAGTTCAGGCAGCATATATGCGTCCTCCTGTACAGACCAAGCCCCCTTTTGGATTACACCTCCTCAGTTTGCAGTGTTACTGCCTCCTGGTAAGAAAAACCAGGCATATTGCATATTGCAGCAGGCACTGGCGTACGGCAACACAAAGTAGCCCACCCAGGAGATCAGTTACAGAGAAGAATGGCACAGGACACTGCCAGCAAATCAGGCTCAAAACATGTCACTGGCATGTTCCATCTTTCTACGCAAGTGGAAAAAATTTCAAAAGTAACTAAGCTGTTTCTGCTCAACAACAGTACTGAAGGAAAATTTATCATGCTGACAGCTAAACTGTTGTTGGTGGTTTTTTTTGGTAAGAGTCCAAATCTCTTAGGTCTTCCCTCATACAAGGAAGTTCTTACCTTCTGCAGCACAGCTTCCCTCCTTGCAGTCAAAACAATTTCAGCACCAAATCTGGCATAATGATATGCCATCTGCTCTCCAATCCCAGCACTGGCTCCAGTCAGGAGAACACGGGCACCAGACAAGCTCTCTTATTTTTGGGAAAGAGAAAAAAAGATACAGAATTAAGCGAAGGAAGCAGCAGAAGAGCTGCCCTTAACTATTGGCAGAGCTCTAAAGTAGAAACGTCTGTGTAAGTGCCCAAAAGTCTTGATGCTTCTCCAAACCTAGAAGAGGCAAGACTGACCTGAAGAAGCTGTGAGATTAACAATACCTTTCAATTCTTGCTAGACTGAAAATAATCAAAAAAACACCTAATCTTTGAAGAATGAGCTATTTTCCCCTTCTGACAGGTGCCTACAACAAAAAAGTTAGTCATCAGCCACCTCATGCCAAGTAGCCAGCCATATCGATCTGTTTTGGCCTGGGTCACAGGAAAGCCTGGCTACCTCAACAAGCTCCAGTACACAGCAGTCATCTTGGCCTAGCTCCACTAACATGCAACAACAGCCAGTTCCCACCTCCATCCTGACAACCCCCAGGTTCATACTTCAGTCATGGAGCAGGAGGCTCAGTCTGACCCACTTCACTCAAGACAGCAGCTGGCATGCTAGAAACCAAACAGCCAAGCCTTGCTTCACCATTCCCACCCCTCCTCCCCAGCTCAGCATTCTTCCATGAAGTTGGATAATGGATAAAATTGTGCAGCTGGCATAGCTCAGCTGCCATGGAACAACCCCCAGGCCCAACTGCCCAAGAAGTGCATTGTTTTATTACTGTGTGTTTGTTGTGGACGTTATGCCTAGGCTATCACTGCCAGGGAACAACGATACAATTATGCAAGCTAGCTGCGTTACACGCCTTTTGCCTGTGTTCCTAGACCAATATCTTTCAAGGATGAAGTTGATTTTGACATTATAAAAAGCTGTACAACATAAACCAGGCTCTGGGCCTTCTGCATATCATTTATTCTTTGCCATCAGTTTGGAGACATGTCAGCCCTCTTGTGCTGGGCACTGCGTATCTACAGAGATGGTTCTTGACCCCAAGGAGTTTGCATCAAAATGAAAAAAAAGAAGAAAGTCAGCGGCAAAGTACATGTCATTTTTTCGCCACATAGACAGCAGGATCCCTTGTAAATGCTGTTAGACCATTTTGTCTTCCTCTTTGTTTCAAGCTTCTCTTCACTTCAGGGAATGAAGCATTGCTTTATGGCCACCAACTCTGTTAAGACTACGGGCATGAATAAGACCACCAGTTAAGAGTTTGCAAATTCAACCTCTTATCTTACATGACTTATATTCCAATTTGGAATGACCCCCTGCAGTGAGCCTACCTGGATTAAAAGTGTCTTTCCAGAAGAAAGCTAGAAGCCCAGCTATAATCCCTGTAGCACAAAGCACTTTTCCAATTGGCTTCATATCCCACCAACGTGTGAAGAAAAAAGTGAAGTCTTGAAGCTGAGCACTCACTCCAGTCAAAATGCTGTAAATGTCTTCCTCTGATGCTGGAAGCCAACCTGCAAGATGCATGTAAAGGCCTTTTCTGTCTTGCATGTAAAAGAGGCGCTGTGTAAAACTGAGACTTCACCTGAGAAGTCTCTCCACTGGGAGCCAAAGTCACCTTTGTCAAGAATGAAAGATAAGGAGGACATGGACAATCAACACTTTGATAAGCTGCAAAGAAGCTGCTGTTTCCTCCTTGAAGGGAGGGAACACCACAGTCCTGTGAATGGTTTGCATTTGCCCAAGAAAGGTTAGGGCTTGGCTGTGCCAAGCAGTGCAACTCCGTGTTCAGAGGAAGTAACCCTGGTGGGATGAAAAATGTAAAGCTGCAGGCCTGAAGACAATGAAACCTGCTCTCGTATGAGAGGAAGGGATCCAAAGAGGGCAGAAAACAGGTCTGGAGAAAGCTCAAGAATCATCACATCTATCTTCCTGCCTTGTTCAGCTGTGTTCTCAGCCTTTAATTTGCTCCAGGACAGATGCTCTGGCATTCAGTCTGTCTTAAATGAACTGGACTGGGGGAATTATTTTTAAAATGTCTGTCCCTAATGGAACACTCCAGAGAAACTTGTGAAGTCAGCACCAATTCCTCATTTAAACCATGACTTGAAAGTCTCATTTTACAGTAAAAGCCTTCTCTGCATTTTGTATTGCTGCATTCTATTTCAGATTCTCACAGATATATTTGATGTAAAACCACATCAAGTCTGAAATGCGAAATTAATTATTATCTCTTTTCCAAAATAATACATTATCTGCAGCTGCCAAAAAAATTTAAAACAGATATGAAACTGTGCTGACAAATTACATTTAGATGTGCTTTTCCATGCTTTGGGAATTATACATGCCTGCTCTATGTAAAAGGGGGTACAAGGCAGGGAAAAAGGTGAGGGATTTATTTCTGTACTTCTTCTTTAGAACTTGTCCAGCAAAAGGCAAATTCAAAACTTAAGTCAACATCAAAACCTACTGATACTAACAGCATTCACCTACCAAGCTGAGCATCATTAGCCAGTACTACTTCTCTATATTTTCTGAGTTTTTCTGTCTTTACAAATTCTTTAGTAGCCAGAAGCAGTTAGATACGGTGACTATAGGAGGAATTAAAAAGAAATTTTGCAGTAGTTCCAGAATCTGTCTTCTGCAAAATTCACTTTGTCAACTTCCACAGTTCTGCAAACATCTTTAAAACTAGCTTTTTTTTTTTTTTTTTTTTGGGGG
>JANZLQ010000095.1:42772538-42791969 GCA_026212715.1 Elanus axillaris
CCTTGGCGCCGGCCCGGCTGCCACGGCAACGGCCGAGGCGGCCGGGGCCGCCGCGCTCCCCTGACCACGTGACCGGCTCCCGAAGGTCTCCGCGGCGAGCGCGCCGCCCCTGCCGCAGCGATGGCCGTCAGGCTGTTTCCCGCCGTCAGGTGAGTCCCTGCGCCCGCGCTCCCCTGCCCCGGGAGCGCGGCCCGAGTGCTCGCCCTCCCCCCGCGCGCACCGCGGGGCCGCCGCGGCTCGCTGCGCCCCCCGCGCCGAGGGTCTCTCCCGGGCCTGTGTCCAGGGCCCCGGCTGGCCTGGCGGCGCCCGGCCTTGGCCGCGTCTGGCCCCGTGCCAGCCTTGGCCTCCCTCCATCCGGCAGCGGCCCTGTGTGGCCGGCGTCTGGCCGTGTTCTCGTGGCGAGCGTCAGTGCGTCAGATGAAGCCAGGGAACGCCGCCCAGGGGCGCTCGGTTGCTGAGGGAACACTTTCAGATCTGGGCGTACGGCCCGCTCGAAGGGAGAAAGTGTGGAAGGGAGCCTTTTCCCCAAAATACTTGTGACTACATGGGTTTAAGTATTGAGTCTCCCTTGCTTCTCTCAAAGGCTCTATCTGTCATATGTCCTGCTACTGCAGTACTGCTGTCTAGCAAGTTTTTGGTTGGTTGGCTGTTCTTTTTTTTTTCCTAGGTGTGCAATAGCTTTTTGGCTTTTTTTAAAGGGGAAGCAACGCTCGGCCCTGTGAATTTGAAACAGGCAGTCTCGCCAGATCTCTTGTCTGTAATGAAAAAGTAAACAAAGGTCAAATATTCTTTTCCTGTCTTCCGCTTTTCTGGTTGCTACTACAGCTGTAAAACTAGTGTTTGCACACGGTGCAGCCTACTGGGAAACTTTAAAAGCCTAGGCAATGCCCAGGTGTTAAGTGGACTGCAATGAGCTTAACAAGATATTGGTGTCTGTCAGATTAATCAGATTACTTATTAACAAGACAGCAAAATCCACATCATTAACGTGGATGTCTTACCCACTGCAAAATTCTTTAGTTCCTTTTATCAAAGGTATATGCCTGTGAGTCTCAGACTTTAAAAAGTGGCACATACTCTGAGGTGTTTGACACTGTCATTTTTTCTTGAAAGCTGTCGCTGATAAAATGTGAATGGATATGGTTTCAAGGGGCTGACAGGGAATAGTTGGCCTAGGAAGAAAAGGAAGGTAGCTAGATACTTGTCTGCTGCTTTCTATCTGTAATAAGACACTACAGTGGAGTATTTGTCACCCTCAGATTTCTTTATCAATACCGTCCTTTTGATGGTCACAACCTACTGAGAGAGATGCATTGATAGTCATATCACGAACTGAAATGTTGCTGCTTTTGATTCTTTCAGGTTTGTCATCAAAGGAGGCCTGGCTGGAGCTGCTGTATACGTGGCATATGATCAGGGGCTGCTGGGCAGTGGCACACAAGGTGCTGAAGCCCTCAAAAAAGCCCAAGCAGCACTGCCTCCAGCTATCCAAGAGTGGACAAGGTACATAGGCTGGGAGGTAAGTACTGTGCAGATGAACACAGTCAGCAAAACAAATGCATTCTCTGAATGAGGAGTAGAAAACACGGGGGTGATATTCTGGTTCCAGTGATGCTGAAAGGAGTCTTGCTGTTGAAACTGGATTTCATTGAGAATAATTTTAAGGGGATTAAAATGGAGGATAAAATTTTAAATTTAGGGGAGAGACATTGCTCACAGATGTTATTTCAAAGGAGACGGGGTGACTAGCCTATGCAGGGTCAAGGAGGGGATTGCAAGCATGCTCTGGGAGATATTTCACTATGTAGTGGTATTCCTAAGCTTCTTTTGAAGGATCTTACATGCTTTTAAAGAATTCTGAGAAGATTCTCTTCCCAATTTCTCAAGCTGCTAACAGTTTGTCATGTTGAATTTAAATCGCCTGAAGAGGCCCTTCTCTTTGAGTAATTCTTATTTTTTAAAATCTTCAGAATAGGAGAAGCCTTTGCTGGAAGTTTGAAGAGCATTTTTCATATTAGAGACTATTCTAAACTAATAGATAACTGTAAGGAGACAGCCAGGGAGATGATTTTTCAGGAGCACCCAAATGTTAAGTACTACCTTCTGCCCCTCCTTTATACTGGGGGAAAGAAAGAAGTCCAGACTTTAAGCCTCATGTCTGATCCCTTTTGAGACTTAGAGAGATTAGGCACCTAAGTATCTTTGAGATCTGAGGTCAAAAGGCTTCTCCAAGGTGATGTGAATCCTGTTATAAGCGAAGTCCCTCAAGTGCTGATATTTTGTCTCTCTTTCTAGCTCCCACCCACTCCAAAATTTGACTTTTCCCCCTCTGATTCCTGGAATAAAGGTAAAGTAACTTCTCACCAAACTGTGAAAGGAGCAAGGGGCCAAGAGTGATGTAGCTTCTACCAGTCTTGTTTCCATACTGTTCTCCTAAATTGAATGATTGAGAAGGAGGTGATAGAAGTTACAGTCTGGCGCAAGAAGCGTTGGGACTGGGACTAAAGAAGCGTATTCTGCTCCAGGTTTTACCACTAGCACACTGAGTGACTTTGGACTTAATTTCTTGTTGTTCCAACTGTGAAATAAGGAGGAGGGTATGTGCCCATAAACCTGTCTGCCTTTCTAACCAGAGGAGCTGGTCTTTCTTCTACCTGCAAAGCTTGCTTGCCCACCTGTGCCCCAAGACAGGCACACCTATGCTATCCTACAATCTAAGACTGAATGTTTCAGTGAAGTGTTTGGGGAGGCCTGTGGCCCCCATAATAAATAGGTAGAGTTTAGTGAGTTCATCAGCACTGGTAGTGATCAGGGAAACTAGAGCATAAAAATAAATGATGGCTTATTTTTAAGAAAGGTGAACCTTTGGTTAAAGATTGAAGAATTTATAAACTTTACAGATGCTAGTATGTCTGAACTCAGCCTCTGACTTCAGAAGAGATGAGTATTCTCATTATTATTAGAGTTTTAGAGATCTTGCTTGAAGGCCAAAGCATGTTATAAATACCTAGTAAGTTAATTTATATTTTTTCATGGTGCAGCAAAAAGTCTTCAAGTAATTGTGGGGAAACATGGTCCACAAATGTCATGACATGTCCAACATCACTCATGGGGTCTGTGGCAAGGCCAGAAATAAAATGGAACTTAGCTCAGTTCTCTGTTTCAGTCTTGTAATTGTCTATCCCTAATACTGGTCCTGAAGTTGGAATTTCTCTGTGTCACAAATGCTACTGAGACAATAAAGCTGTACTTGAACCAAGGATCATTCAGGCCTCACTGTGTTTCAAAGCTTCTGAGAGAAGAGCTAGATTTTTCTCTGTGTTTAAAGAAATCTACAATGCTAGAATAACATTAGGAAATCTGGCTTAAATGATGCTCTTCTTGGGATAATTCTTCTCTGCTTTCCTTGCAGGAGTGCAGACAGTCATGTCTGCCTTGTCTGTAGCTCCCACCAGGGCCTGTGAATACACTGTGGAAGGCTGGAAGTATGTGAAGGATCTTGTCAAATGAACACGTTCTCCAGGGTTCATGATTCTCTCCATCCTATGTTGTCTTTGGGATGATGCATAGTCCATCCCTCTAGAGGGCAGCTCAGCCATGCAAGGGCTACAATAAAAGGCTTTGGAACATCCATTTGTATTTGGGTTGGTTTTAGCATACAGACTGCAATAACTGCTTTCTGTCTTACCAGTGATCAGAGGCATCAGCAGAGATCATGGATCAATTGTAATGAAGTGATGGCCATATGCTGGGGTATAGCACCTGTTCAAAAGCTGCCAAGCTTGCTAACTAAACAGATTCTTCTGAAGCTGAATTAGTCTTGAAGGTGAATGCCATCTAATTCAAAACAAGCCAAGAAGACTTTAAAAAATATATAAAAAAATCCAAGCACTTGTCTTCAGGCTAGCTCGGGAAGGAGTGCCTGTGTCAGACAAAGAGCTCATTATTGATGTGAAAGCTGCTTCCAGGTGGTCTGTGACTTGTCACACGACTGGGAGTAGCCAGTACAAGTTGCAATGCTTGTTGTTGATGACAGTGTGCAACAGAAGGGCGTTTATAAGTCTGTGATGCAAAACTCTAGCAAGCCATAGGAAACTTTTAACACCCCCCACCCACAGTCTGTTTGGCCTATGGGCATTGCCAGTGTTTCTAGTACCTGAGCTTGAACAGCAAAATCACAGTACTGTTTAACTTTTCCAGCTTCTGATCCAAATATTCACTTGGATGCATAGTCAATAACCAGTAGCGCTGTCAAATTTACACCTATATGTGAATTCTCAGCTCCACAGCATAGGTTATTTGGAGGCAATGGTGTAGAAGTTAAATTTTACTAGCTGTTGGCTAAAACTACATGGACTCAGTTTGTCTCTTGACTTGAAAAAGTATTCTGTCTGCTGGCTTCTTTAAATGCTCGTAAAATAGGGCTGGAAGTACCTTTAAGATACTGACACCTGTGTGTGGAAAGCTTTTTGGCAACTGAGCAAGAGAGAAAATGGAAACAGGAAGGATCTCCAATCACAGCAGAGTTCCCATGGAAGGGAGAACGAGGCTGAGGGATTTCCTACTTCATCTAAACCTAGTGCCCTCATGAGGAGTTAGACCAAGGTACCTCAGGAACAGAGCCCATTGACTGCAACTATATCTTTTTTGCATTATAAGTTCTTTGCAAAGGAACGATACTATTCCACAGCCCAGGTATGAACAAATATATGAACATGAGCTAAACTAGGAGCTGGCCACTGAATAACTCTGCAGTCTGGGTGGACATTTTTTCATTTCCTTGTTTTTTGAATGCCTAGAGACTTCAAGCTGGGTTTTCTTAGCAGACTTTTTCCTAGTTTTTGCATGAATAAAAACAGAAATGTGATTTTTTTTTTTAATTTATTTTTTTTTAAAAACAGAAACCTTGTTTGCTGATAAGAAGCAATACAAAATGGGAGACGGGAAGGGAGTTTCCTAGAAAGCAAGAATATTCTTTTGCTATCCATCTCTTCATCCACAGGAGATGGATAGCTCCTCTGAAGAGGAAGAGAAGCAAAGATTACAGCACACTTCTCAGTTCCCTGCCAAAATGTAAGTAGGTCCAGAAAATGCTGAAAGTAACAACTAGCTGTCAAATCAACACAAGATACAGGGTAAATTTTACTTTGGCAGGGACCATCATGAACATTTAACTGTGTGTCAGGGACATATGGACAAGAACCAGTGTTAGCAGTGAGAAAATTGTTTGCTGGTGGTAGACCTCTGTAGAAGAGGCAGTCAATGCTTTTTCGGTAGAAGTGTGCAACATACAGTTAAATTAAGGCCTGGGCAGAAAGTGGGTTCCTGGCCACTCATTCCTGCCATTGGTTTTCTGAGGATTTTTTTTTCACATGGGCAAAATGAATGTCCATATCATGATGGGTTAGGTACAAACATTTTGTTCTCGTGGTAGAAATACTAGTGGGCACATGTAGGCAGGGATGAGGGTTGCTGTAAAAGCTAGACAGGTGTTTTATCATAGTGGTGTTTCTAGGAATGGAGAACAAGGATGTAGCATGGCAGGTTTAGAAGTCAAAGTAGCTCATTAGCAGGACATCGACAGTAATTAATTCTAAAATACTTTTGATGTATGGGTTCAGTCCTGCCATGTGTACCCCTCCCCCTCAAAGCATTAACAAAGTAGCTGGGAAGCAATTTCCACAGCTCCTACAACACTGTGGCATTCTCTGCATTGTGAGCTGTGTGGTTTGGTTTCCCCTGGAACAGGCCATAAACTACATCTGCTGTTAGTGCATGTTACTTTTTAACCTCTCCAGCTATACCCAGGACATGAAAAGGCAGGAAACAGAAAAAGCCAATGAGTTATCTGCAGTTGTCTCTTACCTTTGCTGCTACGAAGTGTTCTTGCAAAAGAAAGAACTTTGGCAGTTGCTGCCAAAGTGAGGACTGTCAGAAGTGTAATCCACTGGCATGTCCAGAGGACAAAAAAAAAAAAAAGACACATTAAAGGCCAGCTCTCTGCAGGCTGGACTCCAGAGGGTGTCTGGGAGTCGCATAGCTTGGACCTATCGGGTCTTGAAGGCACGTGTCTGCAGATCCCTTTCAAGTGATGCATGCTTTGTCATAGACCTTTGGAGCTGCCCTTCTGTACATACCTACTGATGATAGAACACATCTGGGTGATTTGCTATCATCTAGTATGTTTTTTTCCTGAATCTAAGTTAAAGTTTAAGCAAGAGGAATTATACCGATAGACAGCTGGTTTGCCAGTCTCATACAGTTCAGCGGCAGCTTTGTATACAAGAAGTTCTGAATCTCAGCACCTTTACCATGCTTTAGTCTCCTTCCTACTGGCATTTTTGAAGCTGGTCCGAAGTGGAGAAGCAAAATCCTTCACTGATGCTCACCTTCAAAGTGGCAGTGCCTTCCAACTCAGTAAGATCTAAGATGGAGTTGCCCACTCTTGCTCTGTATCCATCTTCATCCACATGCTGGTAGATGTGAAACTTCTCACAGCAGGCCATCTTACCTCTGCAGGAGGAAGCTGATGTCCACAGGAACTGTGTGGCATTGTAGTAGCATGTCACATGTGCATGCATGGCTTAGGACGATTATACAAGCATGAGGAGAGTAATTGAGCAAAGTGTATGTGCATGAAACATTTGCAATATGCTCCAGTTTGTGGACTGTGCTTATGTTAATTTTGATGTTGAAGAAAACTTTCCCAAGGTTGGTTTTCAGTCACAGCCAAGGCATATACAAGGAGCACCAAAGGCCTAGAGGACATCAGTATTGTAAGATGGAGTTACAGATTTATTCTGTATTTTTAACCCTTTGCAATGGGTTTGTGGCATGAGGTTGCAGAAATCGTTATGACATGGCATAGCATCAGTATGAATCTGTTCCCCCTTCACAGAAACCATCTGGGCATATATCGGATGGGCTGTTGTAATGGCTCTGTCCTCGGGTCTCTCTTTGTCCCAGAGCTGCTGCTTATGCTTCCAAAACTAGGGACAGAGATTGTCCTTGCTCCTGGCAGCAGAGGTGGCATTTCTCCCACACTGATGTGCTTAACACAGTCACGTTGTTCTAGTCTGTCCTAGTTACAGAATGAGCCAAGACACAGCTATAGGACCAGAAATAGGCAGGGCTGGGTATGGAGAGTAGGATGAGTGCCTACTCAGATTAGGAAGCAGATCTAAAACACGAGAAGGAAGAAGAATTTGTGTGTGGGGGGTTGTTTCCTTTTTAAACAAGTAGTTATATGACAGAACTTACTGCCAAGAGATTTCAGAGGATTTGGCCAAGGTATAAATAGCTTTAGAAAATGCTTAAGTTAATTCCTGGGGTATGGGTCCATCAATGGGTCTTAAACCTAATGGTCCAGATGGAAGCTACAGCTCAGTCAACCTTGGAGTGCCAGACACTGGGAGTTTTATCACCTGATGAAGGATTGCTCTACATGCACCCTGTTCCAACATATTTTTCTTTACGCATCTGCCTCTAAAAGAGAAAGAATACTGAACAGGAAGGTCTTCTCATCTGACCCAGTACGTCTATTCTCTTATTACATCTTGAAGAGAATGTGTACATTCAATAAGGGACTGATCCTTTCACAAAATTGCTGAATTTAACTCGAATGTTTTTCCAAGTGTAGTTTCTGACCTATAGAAATAATTGTAGGTAAGACAGGGTGCTAATCAGATTTCCTTTGCTGCACAGACAGACGTAAGTGGCAGTGTAGAAACTGACTTGTTAAAATAGTACCTGTGCTGTAGCTCAATGAATCATTGAGCTTGGAAGGGACCCCTCAAGATAATCTAGTTCAACCTCCATGCTCAAGCAAGGTCAACTAGAGCAGGTTGCCCAGGACCATGTCCAGCCAGGTTTTGAATGTCTCAAAGGACGCAGACTCCACAACATCTCTGGATGACCTATACCAGTGTTTGACCACCCTCACAGTAAAAAATTGTTTTCTTTTGTTCAGCTCACCCAGTATCTTTTCTCTTTCTGAGCATGGTGACACTGAGTGCTGCCAGAGTGGCCTGGTGCCGCTACACCAAACAGTTCTGGAATATCTTCCTCACAAAAAGAGTTGGCATTAGCGGGTAGGTGTAAAAACTCCCCAGTGAATTTTGTAGTTGTGTACTCTTATTTTTGCATAAATACCCAGTCCTCCTTTCCAGTTTTTAGCTTTTTGCCTCGTAGATGTTTTGCAATAATGACTTTCACAGGCTACCTTTTTCTGTCACCAGTTACCAAGCACTCTGGCTGTCTTTAGCAGACCTGTCCTACAGAAGGATAGAAAGTTTGCATCTGCCAGTGCTGTGGCACTAAACAGGATCCGTGGGATGCTTCTATCCCACCTCCTAACTTACTGGTATCTTTTCAAGCCCTTAATATGTCTGGCTATGCATGGGGAGGAAAAAAGAGAAGAGGGCAAGCAGCTTTTACTAACCCCATTTAAGCAGATTTGTTTCCCTGTGCTGCAGAACAGATAATTGGCCTTGAGAGCTGGTGCAGAGCGTTTCTTCAACTTGACTGGTTAGTGTTCTCAAAGGCTCAGTCTGTCTTCTCTTGGCAGAGTTCCCCCTAGGGTTTGAGAACAGCTCTGCCTGCAGCACAGGTGCTGACTGGAACTTTTCAACACAAACCAATTGGGTATTACACACAGCAGTTACAGTGATTAGTGTCTGAGAGGGGGTTCTTTTTGAAGTTTCTGGGAGGGAGCTGCAACCTCCAGGGAATGGTTTTTGAGAAAAAAGCAACTGAACAAGGCATTTCTCAGACAGTCTGACTCGGTGACTTAAGCATCAGGTACAAATGTTACTTGTGGCCTGTGACTCTAACCTCAAATCCCAGCACAGGCTTGTAACTACATGTTTCCAAGTGCCATGTGATTGCTTGCTTGATCCCATCTGCATTTTCAAAAATTATGCCCATTTTCCCCACCACCTAACAGGAAAATTTCACTTTCAGAACATAGCTTTTAATCTCTCATGCAATTCCAGTCATCTTTTACTGGAAAATTTTGGATGAATGTATAAAGCACTGCCCTTACGATGCAGTGGGAAGGGGACTACAGCTCATTCAGTTGGTAAGGGAACATACCTGCACTGTGCTGCTGCTGATGTCAAGTGGCATGGGCTCTGATTTGGCTCACTGGCAGCATAGCAGCAGGGATTGGAGTTGTTCCCATGTCACTTGCCACTCATCCCCTAGGTCAACTATGTAGTGCCCATCAATGGGATGATCAGTTTCTGAAACACAAAAGGAAAGAAAGTAAAGCACGTGGCTGTAAGAGCTGATGGCATTGCCAGACTCTTGAGCCAGCAACTGTGATCCCAACCAACCCTTGATATTCAGAGCATTGGAATGTGCTCAGAAGTTATTTTTGCCATGTGCATCAGGTGAATGAGGGAGAGGGGAGTGACACACATCTGTGTGTTTGTCAGCTTGTGTCATGAAGCGTTAACTCTGCTCAGTCTTTATAAAACAAAAGTAGTATTGCTGGTCCAAACAAAAATAAGAGAGTCCCAGTCCCACAAAATGCTCATTCTTTTGAAGTGCTGAAGTCATTGTATCAGCCCTAGATCCCCTTGTTTGCAGGGCTTCTAGTGGAGTCTTTCCTTGGTTCCAAGTCTGAAATTGATTATTCTAAGTTTAATCACTTTAAGGTTCAGAGAACAGCCTTCTGTTTCCAGAACACAGGACAGTCTCAAAGTCTCTAGGCTTAATTTGTTACAAAGAGAGATTGTAATATTTGGCTGCATAAGACAGAAAAACTCACAGGGATCATACTTTGGGCAGTAGCAGTGGGGAATTGGGTCCTCTAGATTCTGCTTCCAGATTCTGTTAAGAGAATAAAATGCAAGGCAAGACAGGACTTGCTGGCTTCCATCCTACCTCTCTCACTGCTTTGTGCACATCTTTTGGTCATTCACTTCACTTCCCTATTGCCACGTTCCTCCAAGGTAATACTGTACATTGTAATAAACAAGGACAAGAGTCCTAGTTAAAGCTTTCAGAGTTATAATTGCTTGAGGTCAATGTATAAACAGCACTCTTGAATAGCAAGAGAAGATACAAACAAGTGTTCCTTCAGTGCTAAGTATTGTTTTCTTTCAGTCAGTCATTTCAACACCCTGTCAAAGAAACGGAGCATTACCTATGTCACTTTCATGGTGGAAGAAAAAAGTAACCTGGAGAATTGTCCTTGCTCCTGAATCCTCTAGCAGACTCCACATGGTATGTACCATCCTTGGTGCTACTAAATCCTTCAAAAGAACCATTTGTTATGGAGCCATGGCAGAATGATCCAGGCTCACCTGTTTTGTAGGGGACATCTAAGAAAAAAAATAAAAATTGAAATTGCAGTGGATACAAGAGGGGGAAAAAACAAACAAATGCCACCTTTTCCAGCTGTGGATATACTGCTGAATGATATAGTTCAACTTCTTTGTCTGGGTTAGGTAGGATTGGCAAGCACATTAGAATCTCAGTGTACAATGCAAATAGCACGAGTAACCTATAAAGGTGACTGACAACAGCAGTGGTGTTTGGGGAGTGGGGGTTGGAGGACTGCAATCAGTTCCCAGTCTTACGAAACTGCATTCCGTATAGTGCTTGCTTTACTAGTGAGGGGGCAGGGGGAGAGCACAGGGGAAAAGAGGAAGGGGGATTAGCTCCTAGTTATCTTACAGTCCAATGCAATAACATTTGCCTCCATTAGTTCCAGTACCACAGGCTTTCTGCAGCTGTACAGGCACAAAATCACACATTGGCTTGGGAATTTGGTCAGTATCCTCTCTTAAGGGATGCTAAATCCTTTGTTTCCCTCTTTGTTGTGAGCTCTTCCCTACAGACCTATAGGCAACTCTTGTTTTAGCTCTTTATCTAGTATTCCCCCATCCTTCTGTTCTTTCTGTCGTGCAGGTGCCTAACACTTCACCATATCCTAGAGCCTCGATAACCTCTGTCAATACCCCAGTTTCTTCTTGGCTTCCCAATGGCGACTACCCTTGAGGAAGCATAGCTTTTCCAGCAGGAGTTTCTGTCATGGCGACCCACGCACACACACCAGAAAATAATGGAGCTAAGATACTTGTGCAGGGCTGCTATTCAGCAGATAGGCTCCTGCACATGCTGGCAATTACAGTACATAATCAAATTAACTCCAGCGGTGAGACCAGAGCTGTCTGCCATTTTACAGCCCCCATGTAACAAGCTTGCTGCAGCTTAGGCAACCAACTTTGAAAAGCAGCATAGCTCACATAAGAAATAGCTCAGCTAGAGATGGCACTAGGAACATGGGTTTACTGGAACAGACCTCCCTTCTCTCCAGCTGGAGTAAGGGTCAGTCTGCATGGGAAGCTGAAGCTACCATTGACTACCCCCTTTATTGTTCTTTGGTAAAACAGAGGACTTACTTAATTTTCCAGAACAGTGTTTAATTTTTACCTTGCAAACCACCAGAAGTAATAAAAGAATTGTCTCCAGGATGGCCTCTCTGCTTATCTTCGAGTCTTACAGCTTACCCTCAGCTTGGATGTCCCGGAACATAAGGGGAGAGGTAGAGTGAGGTTCAAAACTCCAGTGAATGGTTCTGTGTCTGCTCCCACATGCCACCAGGCCAAACCTACTGCTAAGAAAAATCTGACACTGTCATCAAGAGAGTCTTCATCTCTAGCTTTTGCTACAAACAAAATGTAATCCCTTTAAACAAAGCATGGTCTTGGTTTATGTGCACACATATGTGTACAAATAGGTAGAAAACTGCACCTCTGGTATGCTTGGAACTTCGGTTCTCCATGCTTTTAATGATCTTCTGTACCACTTTTTTGCCCTTTGATGATTGCTTTCTAAAGCTGCTTCATTGTAATATGTTTTCTCAGTGGTATTTTATGAATGATCTTAAGTAATTCAAGTTACTTGCTAAAAAGAAGAGGAAGGTGTGAATACAGTTCTTTTGTACATCAGCACTTAGTAAGCATCCTAGTTTGGCTTGCACAAATGCTTCAGTTGCCCTCTCAAGGCAAGAGAGTTGGCATGAAGTGTGCTTTCTCATCCTCCCACTTCCTGCAGCACTGTCATTCCAGCACAGTTCCCAAGAAGCACAGATGACACCCTGCACCACCAGCATCTTTAGTAAGTTTATGAAGTAAACGTGAATTATGGAGGATTTATGCCATTTAACTATGGCATCGGATTAGTTAACCAGACTTCCAAAGTCAGTGAAAGCCTCCAAAAGTTAGGAACTGTTTCCTTCCACTGATGATAAAGAGAGGCTAGACTTCTAGTGTAGACACACTAGGCTGGCCTTTTAAGAGCTAGGTGCTGTGAAAGTTCCTCTATGCTAACACCACAGACAGACCACTCGTTCCGAGTTATGCAATACCAGGTCAAAACCTCGCACAACTTTTGGAGGTGTTTTTCCCTGTTTGGACAGAGCTGTCAAGTGACTCAATTAGCTAGCCCCAGTAGAGTCTTATCTTCTTTGCAAAACAAGCAGCAGCTGACATAGTGAAAGCTACACTTCACACTGCTATAGCTTTCAGAGATCAGATGAAGATAAGTAAAAACTTTCTTACCTGAACTACCAACTTGACAGGCCACGACAGCAACACTGAGTAACACTAAACCAAAATACTGAGGGACAAACATGGTAGGGCAAGCAGCTCGCTCTGCTGCACTAACTAGATTTTTTTTTTCCTTGGAGACCACAGTTAAATTGGAAACAGACACATGCTCAGGATCTTGCTTGCATGCTCATTAGCATCAAACGTGCTCTGTCTGCAGGCCAGGTATAGGTTTCATGTGTGAGCTTGAAATTCTTGGGGCATTACCATTTGCCATAGTGCCTTGAATGCTAAAACACACCTGGCTTTTGCTTCTCAGGTCGTAGGATTATTCACCTCCTCTGAATGCAGTTATTTTGCTTTTCTCACCACAGAGCTTGCATGCTTCACTTGGTTTCATTTTAGGGACCAGAAAGGTTGGGACTGGTCTGGAAATTGTCCTTCCATTGCTGAGGTACCCAACAGGTTTGCAGAGTCAGTAAGGTTAATGAGTAAGGCAGGCATAAGCAGTATTAAAAATCACTTTTTTGTTTGTTTGTTTTTGATTCATTTAACAGACTTTTTTTTTAAAAAAACACCAGAATGATTTTGGTAACATTCATTAGAATTACCTTGAGGTAACTCCATCCTGCGAAAGTTCAATGAGTGAAGATTACTTAAAATCAGGGAACCCAAATTTGCGTTTGAAAAAAAAAATACCCTATGTAAACCCTATTTCTGTCCTATGGAAACCTGAATTAATCAGTATATTTATGTTTTACTGTGGGCTTTACACATTACAGCAGTTGATTACAGCAGTAATTAACCACAGAGATGCAATCTGCTTACAGCAGTAGTGGACATCCCGAGGTTCTGCTAGAGTTGCGTCACATTGTCTCTATCCTGAGTTTATTTGGAATTGGGGAATAGAAGGCAGCTGTTTAGCTTTGTCTCCATGTATGCTGTGTGGATTTTTTTTTTTTTGATAGCCCATAGAAATCTTTGCACAAGGCAAAAAACCAAACCAAACCAAAAAACCCACAACCCCCAAATCAAAATTTTTCTGATCATTTCCGTGCATTGGATTTAATAAAGACTGGACAGATAGCACAGCCACTGACTCGGTGTCAAGGTTTGAGTGAACGGCTGCTACCGTATCAAACATGCATGTAGTCAGTGTGGTCATCTAGCGGAATTAGCGGGAAATGCAGTTCAGTTAAAAACCCGGTCGGAAAAAAAAGCTTTCATCCTGAAGTATGATGTTCAGATGCAGTAAACGTCATAATGAGATAATAAGAGGCTCCAGTTTGGTTGTTTTTTGGTTTTTTTCCCCCCATAGTGGTCAAAAAGGTTCTTTTATTAGAATAATTGTCTCCCCAGATGATAAAATACCTTTGGCATCAATCTCTAGGTTGTTGATGCAATGGTCTGGGTCATAGACACAACTTTCTCGACTTCTCTAAACTCCCTTTAAGTAGTAGACCAGCAGATAGCACTGTTCCTCATGCTTATAAATGACTGTGTGGTGTTGTAAATAGAGCCTGCCCTGGCTGGAGGGGAAATCTCATAACCCCTTTTGGGATGCTATGTACCTGCTGAGGACAAGAAAAGATGCTCTCCTTAAAGCTACAACTGGACAGGTCAGTTGTGCTGGAGCTTCACATGTCCGTGCAATTCCTGCAGAGAAGTCCAGATACAGTAATAGGGACAGCCTTAAGTTATATCTAGTGGGAGTGATCCACTTGTCCTCATGGTTAATGGTCAGTGATCTGAATTGGGAAGGACAAAGCACAGCAAGTCTGGGGGTATCACCACTCTTTTCTTTCTCTGTATCAGAGGTGATCATTTAAAGGATTAAAAGCAAGGAGGCACTGGATTCTAGCCAGACCCACAGAATTACTACAGTTAATTGCTACTAAGTGTAGCAGTCTGGAAATCTTTCTGCTTGCATCCCTAGTTTGTGTTCTTGAACAAATGACTTAAGTCTTTCTGGGCCTTAGCTTCACCATTAAAACAAGACCTAACTTTAACACTGAGGTTGATGTCAGTGTGATCCAGACAGCCTGAGGCAACCCCCCACCGCAATCAAAGAAGCTTTTCAGAATTTAAATGGTTTGTCCACAGGGACTTCCCTCCAGTGTGGGAAGTCTCAACCCTGATGAAAAAGACCTGTAGAGTTTCACTTTCTGTAACAATGCAGGCTGTAAGAAATGAATGAAAAAAAAAAAAAAAAAGTATCTTTGGTTAACTGAGAAAAAACCCCCATCTCTGAAGACAGAAATAAACCAGTGACCCTACTAATGAAAGTAACAGGATTTTTTCCTCTTGGCATCACAAAAGCCATCTTTGGTGGGTAACACTACGGCCATATTGCTCCAGAGATGACAGCACAAAAACTAATTATAAGTGACAAATCAATTGCACCAATCTTCATCATGTTAGTTCTCAACACAGTCTTAAAATGATGCTGTGGCACAGCCAATGGCCATTTCTAATCTACTTAAGGAAATTATGGATTGCTAGGTAAAACTACTGGCCTGAAATTGGTAGAGCTATCAGAAGCTAAACAGAAATGATCCTGACTTGCACTTGAAATTCATTCTTTCACAAGTACCTGTGCATTTTCTCTTACAGAAGCTGTGCTGGTAACTCAGTATGTAGCCTTTTTCAGAGAGTGAAGAGTATTATGTTGCACAGTACCTAGCAACATGAGACAAGATGAAAAAAATTCTTCACCACCTGTCCTACAGGATCCCAAGTCAATTTTGCAGTGGTAGGGTGGTTCAAACTTTGACAACTGCAATCTACTAACATTCTCTCATGCTGGCCTGTATGCTAGTTAACTTTGACAAGTCTGAAGTAACACAGTATTTTGTGTATTTCTGGGAGCTGTGTGCTACTGAAAGTGCAAAGGGACACCTGTAAGGCATTTTGGTACTTCATCTTTGAAAGATGGTTACATGGTTTAACATACAGCTGAATATATTAGTCTTCTAGGGACTGCTGAAATGAAGCAAATAACTGTAAACTGGCTTTTATTTATGGAAAATGGAATGCTTCATTAACAAACATTTTAAATGGGATATGAACAACACATTACAAAACAAATGAGTTCACGTTGGATTGAGTGACATAATATGGCAGCAGCTTAAAAAAAATTACACTTACAGTAGCCCATAAGTTACAATTAATGGTAACCCTGGGTAACAGATTAATTTCAGTTGCCACCTTGCATTAAAAATTAAAACACATTCAGTAGCGACGGTTGAAACGAGGATCATTAGGTCTGTTTGCTCTCTCCTGGCCAGCAAATCCTTCTCCTTGCATTCCTCCTCCATGCATCATCTGACTTTGGTTGCCACCTTGCATGAAGCCTCCACGCCTAGAAAGTGATTCAGATATTTTAATTTTCTCCTGTAACTCTGGTAGTCAGGTTGATATAATGAGTTTTCTTTTAAAACTTTTTGCGTGATTTTTCACTCTTCAATAAGATGCACTACATAAAACTCACGGGAATATTTTATTATTCCTTGACATTTAAATAACAAATCAGATATCTAACTGATGCCTCCATAAAATATTTCTTTGGCCAATTTAAACTGAAGAAATGGCCCTTGAAAGGGAAACAAACACTTTGCTCTTATAAAGTTCTTACCCTGACATGCCTCCACGATGCATCACATGGCCAGGTCTGCCTCTACCTCCACCTAAAAAAGTTCAAATGCTTCCTTTATATCCACAGTAATAGTTTTACTTCATCTCCAAGGATAATAATATGCCTGTATTTTCCACTTTATGTAACGCTACTAATGAGCTATTGTGCCAGAAGCATACCTTGCCATCTCTCGTGATCCCGTCCTATCATTCCTCCATCCACACTGCTCTGCCATGAACGATCTTGATGTCCTTCAAACTTGCGACCATGATCTCCCCAGTCACGTCCATCCCTGCAAAGTACGAAATTCATACCTTCTCACATTAGCCAGAACACACAAAACCGATTCAAGTAAAACAACTAAGTCACAAACTTACTCAAATGCTTTACCAAGGCACATGCAAATCTTATACCGCTATCTGTTAAGTCAAATCTCAGTAGTAAGTCTTCTGTTCAATCCAACTAACATAGCAAATAAAAAAATAGGATTTCTTAATCTGGTTTATGCTATATTGATGTCCCAGTTTACTCCAAACATCCTAGCTGCTTGTTTTGACCAATTTTTTTTTGGTACGCTTGCTTATTCACAGGACTTATTAAAAAACAAACAAACAAAAATCTCAGAACACCCCCCCCACACCCCCAATCTGTAAGCATTTTACTGTTTTCCTTTCAAAGGGCTGACAGGATGGTGCTTCCAACAACTACAAATTGGGGAAGAACCAATACCCCAAAAATATCAAGCTTTGATAGTAATACTAGGTAAAATTAATTGAAAACATGAAGACTTTCAGATGTGAAGTTATTAAAACAAACAAAAAATCATGCCAAGATGCCTGTTTTGATGCCCAAGGCAAGCTGAAAGAGCTAATCATTTGTAGTCCATCCAACAGAGAACAGACTTGGGGTTAAAGCTAGAAAAAAAAAGAATGGTACTTCCAAAAACTGCGTCCCACTTTCACATATGGAAATACTCTTTAGATGCACAAGAAAAAGTATTTTCAGTTACGTGTACTAACCGTGACTGTGGGGGTACCCCTCTACTTTCACTCATTCTTCTGTCAGATCCATAGCTACCCCAACTTTCCCGAGAGTCTCGTGAATGACGGTCTGGTCCTCCATGGCGCTCATCTGGATAATGCTGAAAGGCAAAGAACACTTACAGGACTGCCCAAAACAGACTCTTTAATTGTTTGAAGTTGCTCTGCTGTAATTACTCAATCTCAGAATCATTTAGGATGGATGGAACCTCCTGAAATCATCTAGTCCAAGCCCCCTGCTCAAGTAGGGTCAGCCAGGGCACGTTATCCAGAACAGTCTCCCATCGGGTTTTGAGTTGGAGACTTCACAACTTCACAGCTGGAGACTTCACAACTTCCCCAGGCAATCTGCTCCAGTGTTTGACCACCTTCACAGTTTTGTTTTTTTTAAAAAAAAAAAAAAAAAAAAAGAAAAGTGATTTAAAGGTGCTTTGTCTTCAGATGGAATTTCATGGGTTTCAGTAGGCACTACTGAGTAGAGCCTGGCTCCAGCTTCTCCATACACTCCCTCTTATGAGGTATTAATGCACATTGATAAGATGAATGTGCCCTGAAGGTCTTTCCCCCAGCCCTCAAAAACACGGAAACATCTCTACTAGTTTTTGCTTTACTTCCATTCAACCTCACAGAGTGAATTTTAAGCATACTTTGTACCTTTGTCTTTTCTACACAATCTTTTGGAATACTCTTATCTTTTCGACACAATTCACTTGTTTTGTTTGATTTATATCAGAATAACTATACCTAACTTTCATAATAAACAAGTCTTTGAACTAAATTTCATCTTATTAAAGAAAACAAGACAATCTGGTTATCAATACATATTTTGGGAGATACCATTTAATTCTTAACTACTGAAATTTAATCTGACACACACCATAGAAAACCAGGTTATAAGAAGTTAAGATGTTTCTGTAGCTTTATAAAGCAACTCACTTGTCCATCCCGATCTCCCATCATTGTCCTTGATCCATCTCTCCTACAAGCAGACAATTAAAATCAGACAGTGGTATTAAAACATACAGCAGTCTATAAAAATCCATCTACATAAAACACAGATGAAAAATCCTGTGCCAGCATTATCTACAAAAGGCACAAACAGCTGAAACGTACGGAAACCATGGCACATTTTGGATTCCTGGAAAACCCAGTTAGTCCTAAGGTATAAACCAGAATATTCTCGTTAAGATGCTAGATGCCTACAACATGATATAGAAATAATCCTACAAATGTGTGAAAGAGCATTGCAAGCAGACATTCTGAACAAGCCCACCAGAAGGTTTGACTCATGGCACAGTACAGATGTCTTCATGGTTATGTAAGAAAAAAGTCCATAGCCACTAAGACACACTTAAAACTAAACACACAGTGAAGGCAGCAAAATGTGACATTAAATACATTTTTGTCTTTCGATTTCAGTATACTGCCACAGCAACACAGTGGAGGTAAGACACCAACCTGTCTATTGAATGGTCTTGATAACGGCCACGATCCCTGTGATCAAAGTCATGGAAGCGATCCTGGCGACTGAAATCTGAATGGTACCTATCATTCACTGCCATTCGTTTTGCCTCTGGCCAGTACGGATCATCTCTCCTGAAACAAAGAACATACTCATTTTAGTCAAGATAATTGCTTTTGATATTGTTCCCTCCTTCCAAACTGTGCAAACCAGAAGAAGGGTAATTTAAGTTCAAAGGGGAACAGAAAAACCTCAGAGAGGATAGTTTGACAGGCTATTAAACATAATAATCTCAATGCAATCAACAACTGCTGATTAATGAAAGCTGAGAGCATACGGGTAGCTTTTTATAGCACAGGCTGATGGGACAGAACCTGGCAGCAACATTTTCCACTTGCATCATTTGTATTTGCTGGTTTTACCTGCCATCTATGTCATATGGTCTTCTCATTGCAGACCGACGCTCTTGCTCATAGCGCAGTTGCTCATGCTGGCGTCGCAGCTCTTCTCTTTCTCGCTGAATGCGATCTTGTTCTCTTCTCCTTTCGTGCTCTATGTGCATTCGTTCTCTTTCCAGTCTTTCTCTTTCCATCCGTTCTCGTTCAAGACGCTGCCTTTCAATTTCTAGTCTCTCACGAGCAATCTCGAGCCTCTCCCTTTCTTCTCGTTCCCGGATAGTCTGCAGGTGCTGCTGTCTCTCCCGACGCTCACGTGTGCTATTTTAACAGACCCCCC
>JANZLQ010000100.1:288079-315728 GCA_026212715.1 Elanus axillaris
GGGCAAGGAGGGGGTCGGGGGGCAGGACCTCACCTCCTCCTGCTCCTCCTCGCTGTCGTCATCGCTCACCACCGGCTTGGCCCGGGAGCCGCGGCTGGTGCGCCGGCGGCCCTTCAGCCGGTCCTGCGCCTTCTCCTTCCGCCCCAGCTTGATCTTCACCTTGACGGAGCGAGCTGCGGGAGGGAAAAGGAGGAGACGGGGGTCACAGCGGCACCCCACGCCGGCTGCGCCTCACCGGGGGCTCCCCGCTTCCCCCCACCCCCCTTGCCTTGTTATCCTGGAGCCCATGGTGTCACACCCTGCCCGGCAACGTCCCCCCCCTCTGTCCCCGTCCGGTGTCCCCGCGGTCCCCGGGGCAGCGGCGCTGGCAGCGTGCGCTTCCCCCAGGCACGCTGCCAGCCCTGCCCCGCCGGAGGGGGGAGGTCCGGGCTCCGCAGCCCCCCCCCCACCCACCAGGCCAAAGCCCTTGTCCCTGCGGCAGCAGAGTACTCACACTCGGATTCGGATCCTTCCTCTTCTCCTTCCTCCTCCTCCTCACTGTCCTCACCTTCGCTCTCCTCCTCCTTCTCAATTTTCTGCCTCACGCTAGTGAAGACAGACTGCAGGACGATGGAGTCCTCGTAGATCTGGGGGGGGGAGGCAGCACCGGGGTGAGGAGGGGAGGGAAGGAGCGGGCAGCGAGCGCTGCCTGCCCGGCATTGCCGGGGCTTGCGCCGCGCCGTGCCTTACCAGAGAGCCCTCGAGGTTGAAGGTCTGCGCGTTCTGGCACAGCAGCATGACGTCCTTCTCCAGGTCATTCAGGCTCCGGTACTTGTGGTTGCGGATGCGCTCCTGCGGGGAGAGAAGGGACGAGTCAGGCCACCGCTCTCGTTAGCCAGGTGGTGACGAAGGGGTTCGGTCTGCGCCCTCGGGGTTCTCCCCGGACAGCGATGGCAAAAGCGGATGCTACTGTCTGCCCGCGCCCAGCATGGGACAGCAGAACCACCGCATGCCTGGACAAAAGGCGGAGGTGTCCACGCGATCGCCGGCCACCATGGCTGATGTCAAAGGCCGCACCAGCGCGGCGAAGCGTGGCAGGAACGCCAACTGCGGCACGATGCGGGCGGCGTTACCTTGATTTTCTTGAAGTCGACAGGTTTGCGGATGAGCTCGTAGTACTCTGGCAGCTCCTTGCGGGAAGGCAGCTGGATGAAGACTTCGCTGAGCTGCCGTCCACTACTACTACAAAGAGAAACGGCGTGTCAATGGCGAGCACCCGGCAGTGCCGGACAGAGCCGCAGCAGAGCCGCTTCCACCCCTCCCTCCTCCTTGGCAGCCCTGGCACAGGGAGAACGTATGCGTGTCCCTCCCGGCAGCAGAGTGGAGCCCAGGGGTCCGGGGGATTTAGGCAGCTGCTCCTCCGCATGAAACACCAACCGCTGCACCATGGGTGCCTGAACGGTGAAGCGCAGCGCCGGGAACAGCCGGCAGTGCTGGACAGAACAGCCCCGAGTGGACTGTGACCCGTGGGACCGGTCAGCAGCGACCACCCTGCAGCGGGACGGCTGCGTGCCACGAGGCCAAGAAAGAGACGGGGTTTTCTGCAGCCTGCAGCCACGCCGGGCACAGCCAGGCCTCGGTTCATCCAAGTTGGCGGCAGGACTGCCCTCCGCAGCCTAATTAATTAATTCCTCATTCCCAGCCCACTAGACGGAGCCGCCAGCTGGACACGCGTGCGGCACTCAGCCCGTTTGAATTCCCCAGTGCTCTGCAAATCTGGGCTGCCCCCATGAGCCAAGAGCCACAGGGATTAAACCGGTGGCACTGCCAGCTCGCTGGCCGGGGTTCAGGCTCTTGTTTGGAGAGCGCAGCCTGCGCCGCGGGGCAAGAGCTCGGTGCCTGTCCCCGCTTCTCTTACCTGTCCTTATACTTGATGACAGCATCCACGATCTTCTTCATTTTTTTGGTGAGGTTGGGGGGGTTTGGGGAGAGTTTCTCCGCCGGCGGCCTGCCACGCTTCTTCTGCTTTTTGCTATCATCGTCCTTATCCCGGCTGCGGGTGCTGGTGGTGGGAGTGGCGGAGCCGACGTCCGTGTCCCGCTTGCGTTTACGGGAAGATTTTTTCTGGCGCACCTCCTCCTCGATCTCCTCCAGCGTGCCCTCCTCGATCGCCTGCCCAGGGGAGCAACATAGGATCTGCTAGCACAGAGGCTCCCGGCTGCTGGAGGCTGCCGCGGGGGCTTCACGGGTCTGCATGCCGGGGGACGTCCCCACCAGGCTGCCGGCACTGCCTGCTCCGCCAGGACCTGCTTAACCCCCCTCCGCCGCTCCCAGCCCCGGCTGGACGCACGGCTGATGGGCTCTGGCGAGCACCTTCCCCTGTGCCGTGAGCCCACGGCAACACCATGTTTCCAAACCCCAGTGGGCCAGGGAAGCAACTCGGGGTTCGCTTCCTGGGAACAGAGGCTCTGTGGGGAGCTGGCTCAGAGGCTCAGCCACCGGGACAGCTTCAGGGCGACCATGAAGGTCCCTCGCTGAACAATGGATAATTGCGGGATGGGGAGAAAGGAGGCCCCGGAGAGACTGGCCGTAGCTCTGACAGCCTCTCCAGCACAGGGAGCTCAATACATCAGCCCTGCCGTAACTCCCATTGCCTCTCCCTCCTCCTCCTCCTCCTCGCAGGCACGCCTGCGGGGGCTCAGAGTCTGCCAGGCCTCGTTAAGAGCAATCCCCCACTACAGCGTGGCTTGTGCCGGGACACCTCGGGCTTGAGGGGAAGCTCATGGCCGGGCAGGCTTCGGGGACAAATCGAAGCCACTTTGGCAAGCTTTGCGGCACAGAGTGGTTTTAACCGGACGGTCAAAGGCAGCAGGTGGCCGTGGCCCCCGGCGCTTGCTCTGGCGCAGAGGGAGGGACCCGAGCGCTGAAGCCGAGGTTTGAGAAGGCCATTGGAGAACGATGCTGTACCATGTATACCTTGAGCCACTGCTTTTCCGTCAGCGAGTCGCTGTAGTCCACCTCTTTACGGTGCCGCGAGCCTCGCCCAAACATCTTTTCCTCCTCCTCCTCACACGTCAACCTCTCCACCTCGGCATCATCCTTGATGATCCAAGATGGCAGCTCATCCTCCTCCATCAGGCGCGGTTTGCGCTTGGGGTTTCGCGCCTCCTCCCGCCTGCGGTCCAGGTCCATGCGCTGGAAGAAGAGGGGTTTGCTGTGGGGCTGCCGGCAGAGCCACGGCGAAGGGTGGCCACTACGTCCCTAACACCTCAGGGCGTCCTTGGAGGAGGATGGGGTGCTGCAGGACCGTCACGGCCTCAAGACGGCTGGAGGACGGGGCTCGGGGATACCTGAGCCGGCACAGGGCTGCGGTGACAGCAGGGACGGGGGACGCTGCCCTCCGACCGCCCGGCATGCGTGGCTGGAGGAACCACGCAAGGAGCTGGAGGCATTTCGGTAGCTACCGGCTCCTCACAGCTCAGTAGAGGCTGCGTAAAATACACCCTGCCGGCCGCGAACGGGGAGAAGCGCGGCACGCTCGCCAAGAGGCAGAGCGGGGGTGGTGGGAGGTTGGATCTCGCTAAGCCGACCTCTCCGCCAGGGCTGGGGAGCTCTCCTCTCTCCACCAGCCTTCTCCGGGCAAGTCTGCTGCTACAGAAGTCCCTTGGGGACTGCGGGCTGGTGTGTCGGGCACAGAAGTTACGCGTGCGCCGGCAGAGCTGACAGGGCTGCGATTCTGGGGAGATGTGAGCTCCGGGCGAGAGACACCCGGCCTCGCACTAACACCCTGTCCTCAACGAGGGTTTGCCCAAACCAGTGCCATCCGCGAGACCTTGAACCCTTCAAATGAGGCTCAGAGCTTAGTGGTCTCCTTTACGAGGAGCCTTTCCTCCATTTTAAACGCTCCTTGTCCCACCTCCAAGAGTTTTCTCAGGCCAGAGCTCTTTTGGGTGGGGAAACGGCTTTTTACTGAGGGACAGGGGTCCTGGCGCAGGGGCGCACACCTCTCGGCCCCATCTCCTCCTTCCCGCAGCAGGAGCGGAGCCCGAGGCTCGGCCCCTCTCCTCCGGCTCCCCCCCGCCCCAAGCTCGTCCCTTACCAGAGCTGGGAGCGTCCTGACTTTGAGCCCCTGCTCTACTGTTTTGTTTTACCTGTTGAACGAGTCACGGCTTCGTTAAGCACTCTCAGCTGATTTCTGTTAGAGAGACCGTTTTAGCTGCTACTCGGAAGAACAGCGGGCACCACTCCTCCTCTGCAGCCTGTGCCATGCTCACCATGAAAAGGTCAAACTCCTCTTCGTGCCGCGCAATCATCTGGTTGACCGTTTCATCGTCGGGAACTTCGTCTTCTTCCTGCAAGATTTTAAATCCCCGATTCAATGGCGAGAGAAGGCGGCGCGGCAGTTCGTCCGCTCGGAGCACAGCACCGAACATCGTTACCATCCGACGCTTGTTCGGTTGCCCGTGAAAGATGTGTTTTTGGGTGGCCTCAGTCCAGTTTCTAGCGGACAGGTTATCCACGGTGCAAAGATCACCGTCAGAGCTGGCACGTGCGTTGGCAGTCTCAGCAGCAAGGCCGAGGATTGAATGGGCGTGGAGACTGAACAACCCCTCTCACCTTTAGAGGTGGTTCCTCCAACTCAGCGTTCAGGCACAGGGTTGAGGCAGTGTGGGGGAAGCTTGCACTGCCACTGCCGCTGCCCGCGCTGTATCTGTTCTGTGGATAAATAGAGGACTTCAGTCTCCAGGGCTGTCAATCCGGCACCTTTCACCGACGCTAAAAATTCACTTCAAATAGAAACAAGTGTTCATGCTCCTTTTTCCTTCTAGCCCCCACGCCCTTGGCCTCGAGGACGCACAGAGCAGTGGAGCAAAGCCAGCCACACGTTCGCCATTCGCGCTCTGGAGTAGGAGGAAGCTGCCTGCGCTGCCCCTTACCTCGTCCTGCTCCTCGTGCTCCAAGATAGCCTGGAGGAAGGCTCTTCGCTCGTGGCTCGAGGACTTCTGGTCAAACATGCCGGCTTGGATAACCTTCTGATCAACATTCAGCTTGTATTTGGCAGCAGCAAGGATCTTCTCCTCCACGCTGTTGACTGTGCAGAGACGGAGAACGCGCACTTCGTTCTGCTGCCCGATGCGGTGCGCTCGGTCTTGCGCCTGCAGGTCCTGCCGGGGAAGGGCGCATTGTTTGCTGAGTGATTTACAGCCGGCTCCCGCCGAGAAAAACACGCTTTATCCTCTAAATCATGGGAGGTGCAGGCTGCACCCTGAACGCTCTCGGCAATCCCCGAGGACTATGGTACACTCGCAGGGAATTCAGTTAACGGAAACCATTGGTACTGGTGGCTGCCCTCTCCTTAGGAGACCGAGCGCGCACGGGGAAGAAAATGACCACGCGGGCAACTGCGGCCAGAATTTAGGGACGGCTCTCTGCCTCTCGCAGGCCGTCCGCCACCAGGACCGTGCCTGCAGGTTTCTGCCAGCACTGGGCTTGGAGGATGGCAGAGTTTCAACGCCTCAACTCATGCTAGGAGGAGGAAGGGCTCTCTGACCTCAGCTGCTGGCAGAGATTAAGCTTTAAAGGTTTACTGCCAGCGCAATGGTTCATTTAGCTGCACGAGACTCTCAGCTTGTCCTCCAGCCTGCCTCACCCGCCAGAACCAAGCCCCGCTCGCAGCCGGGAGGGCAAACGCCCAAGGTTCTTGCGCAAGACTACGCCGCTGGCTCTTGTCCCGGGGACACAGCTATGACACCGCAGTGGCGGACGGACAGAAACGGCAGCATTTGGGTGGAGGGTCTTCATCATCAGGCTGCGCTGCCAGCACCGGCTGCACGTCTCGGAGAAGTGCTAAGGCTCGAGAGCGAGCGTGGTGCTCTTCTAGGCATGCGAGAGAGATGGCGCGGACGGAGCCATCTTCTCCATCTGTTTTGCTCGCTTTTGTTTGTTTGGTGTTTTTGTTTTGGTTGGTTGGTTTGTTTTTTACCTGGTGAGGGTTCCAGTCGCTGTCAAAGATAATCACAGTATCGGCAGACTGGAGGTTCAGACCCAGCCCACCAGCCCGAGTGCTCAGCAAAAAAATGAAGTACTCTGAGCCTGGCTCATTGAAAGTCTTTAACAACATGCCCCGGTCTTCTGCTTTAGTGGTTCCTAAAAACAGAGAGGAAGGGTTACTCCTGCCCTGACAGTCACAAGATCCAGTGGGGCGGGAGGGCGAGGGGCTCTGCGGCATTCGGAGGGGGCTGCCCACCATCCGGAGGGCTCAGAAGAGGCACTTGGGGTACCGAGGCTGAGGCATCAAGGCGCTCGCAGGCCCTGTGCCGGCTGTCAGGAACAACCGGCTCCAGCAGGGAAGGGAGACGGGTCGGGTGCGTGTCCTGTGAAAGGACGCCGTGCCAGGGCGGGTGCAGCCCAGCGTGAGGCAGGGTGGGGGGACGTGGGGCCACTTTCGGTAGAAAAGCTTGAGAGAAAGGGCAAAAGGAAGAGGAACGGCTAAAGCGGGCGGATGCTGCTGGCCCGACTTGGCGTCTGGGCTGCCCACGAGCGGATCAGAAGATCTCCCAGAGCTCGGGGCAGCCGTACTGGGAACGCAGCTGGTTTTAAGGCAGCATTTGGTACATTTGAGGCTGGGGTCATTACGGGAGGTTGGCAGCAGCAGGAGACCGAGCTCAGCGATACGTGAGGGTCTCTCCCAGCCCGTCCTCCCCCAAACCATCCTCCTTCCGTTCTCGCTAGAGAAACGCAGCTCTGTAAACCGCACGAGGGCTCTGCACAAGCCTAGGGGAGAGCTGGGGATGCTCTGGGGTGCGAGGTGAGCTCGCCCTGCTTCACAGGGAACCATTAGAGATGCTCACACTCACGCCAGCTGTGGTGTGTAAACGCCCCAGCTCCGACCGTGCCACGGGGCCGTGACTCTTCCCCGCTCGGCGCTGGGGAAGGGGCACGTGGGGCAAGTTACTGCCCCGCTCCGAGTGGAAAGGGCCACGCCAGCAAGGTGCTGGCCACAAGCATGATGCCGTGCTAACACCCATCCCACGCTGGAAGTCATTAAATGTTACAACCGAAGGAGCAAACAGCTCCGAGAGACTGATTTGGAAGAGAGAAACCTTGGTTTCAATACTGCTTCGGTCTCGTTCTGCAGCCCACCTTCTCAGGAGCTTAATGCTTCTCAGAGGATCAATTCTTTAAGGAGTTAGCACCGCTCTTTGCTGGCAAAGAGGGTTTGGGTCTGCGCATACTTCAGCAGCCCCACAGCTTCAGGGGCATCTTTACAGGAATTCAGTGGTTGATGCCAACCGAAAACAGTGAATTGACTTTCCTTTTCTCCTACATTAGACTTGTGCACAAACTAAGCTGCGTGCCTGGAATCCAACTAATGAATTTATATTTACATTATTTTAATGACGTTATAGGCCAGCTGGCCCTTAACAGCATCCTTCAGGGTTTCAGAATTAATAGTAGATCTGCTGAATTTAAAACCGAAAACCATAACCAAAGCAGCAGCCAACGATAATTTAGAAAGTCAAAGGCTGCACTTTATATCTTTCATCCTGCAAGGTTTATTGCCTTAATTTGCATCCTGCAAGCAGGGTTAATTGCTTTACAACGTGCTGTTTGCTGCAGACTTATTTCCCTTGCAAGAGATGCCGGCTCAGTGAACCCGGAGGAGCTTACCTCACTGCTCGGCCCCACGCGAGGGGTTTATCCTCACCGCAAGCCATAAGTAACAGAGGGGCAGCTGCTGTCCCCACGCACCAGAGACACTCACCATCCAGCCTGAGGTATTTGAATCCGCGATAAGCAAAATAATCTTCCATGATGGTCATGAGGGAGGTCATCTGGCAGAAGAGCAGCACCTTGTGGTTGGTGGCTCGCAGTTTGGGGAGGATTCTGTCGAGGAGCTCAAATTTGCCTGAGGCACGGTACAAATCCAGTCTGTGAAGGAAGAGAAGAGGGAAATAAGGATTTGACGCTAAAAACACAGTGTCTGCCTCGCGTAAGGATTACCAGTGCTCACTGCGGTAGCGCTACTGCGTTTAACGTGCACCGATAAACCACTTCACAAGCAAAAGCCGCAACTACCTCCGCTTACTGTAACTCTAAAATACCCTACTTACCCTTGCACAATACCTCCTGTGAACCCCAAGTGCTCGGAAAAGGATTCCTGGGATCAGAAAGAGAAACGATGTTAGAAACTGTCCTTGCGCACAGATAAATCCAGCAAAGTCCTGGAACTGCCCTAAAAAAGAACCGGCCCTGGGGTCAGGCGGGGAGGACTGGTGATGGCAGAGGTCCTGCTCCCAACGGGCCTTGGGAAGCAGGCACAGGAACGGAGCGATTTTAAAAGATCTGCCTGGCATCAGATGGCAATGCCCTGCTGCCGACGCCGAAAGTTTGCGCCCAAAGAGATCAGGCTGAAGGGATACACCTGGTCTCACTCTTTTTAGGCGATACTGCTTCACTGAGCTCGCTTGAACAGATTTTGGACCGTTTTGGGTGGCAAGAAGGAGCGTTTTGAAGAAAGCCCAAATCGGCACAGCGTTGTGCTGATGACGGCTGACATTCGGCTGGCCAAGCAGCCAGGCCGGGCACTGAGGTGGTTAGCGGTCGGTCCGTGCCACAGCCGCAAGAGCCGTTTGGTTTATCTCCGTTTAGGAGAGGGACAGAACAGTTTTGCCACATTTCCAGAGGGCGTGCGATCACTGCGCGTGCCAGCCCTGAGCCCACGTTACCTCTATGTGCTGAAACATGTAGGGGTGGTTACAGATCTTCCGCAGCTGCATGATCGTGTTCATCAAGGTTTTTGTACCGCCTTTACCCTGCACAAACAAGACGAGAAATTAGCAACCTGAATTTCGGTCCACTGATCGCAATAGCTATGCAGGTGGTTGGGAGGAATATTCTGGGCCTATTTAGCTGGGGGTTTGCAGCCCTGAGGCTCCAGCGCTGCCCAGATCTAGCTGGAGCTGTGTCTAGAGGCATTGGTCCCGCAGCGGGACTGCCTGGGTGGGCGGCCGAGCTCTCCCCAGTTAGCGAGGGGTGAAGTTTTTCATACGGACGTTGAAAGTCACCTTGAGAATTCTAAGGAGCAAAGGCTGCTGAAAAGCCAGCTGCTTTGGGGGAGCGGAGCTGAAGAACATGGAATTTTTCACCTCCAGCTTCTAGTTCAGATCAAAGTGTCTCTTTTAGTTTTTCTCCTAACTAATTGCCATTTGACTTTCCGATCACTTTCAAAAGCAAGCCAGTGGACTCTGTGGGTTTCCCGGCAGGCGCAGGATTACACCCACCACAACCCTCAGGGCTCGTCTGGACGCATGAGGGGTGCATGCTGGGCCAAGCTGACCCACTCGAGCGGGGTGCTGGCCCACAGCTCTGACCCCATCCCCCCCACGAGTTCTTGCTTTGCTTTGCTTGTAAGAGGGATTTTTGCTTTATCTGTTGATGGGGTGACGGAGGACAGCCGCACAACAGACACCCCCACTCCCAGGGCCGTTTCCAGCCCCACTCTGAGGGCGGAGGAATCCGCCAAAAGCAGGGACTTTGGTGGGCAGACCTTTTTGTCCTTCTCGGAGCCATCCGTGAGCAGCACCCCCTTGGCCTGCATGTGCCTGTAGAGGACCCTCTGCAGAGCGGACATGTCACACTTGATCACGTACTCCACCTGCAAGGACCGAGGAGAGGTCAATTCCCAAGGCGATGCGAGCGAGCACCTCCAAAACCACGAGATCCTTCTGGAGCGCGGCACAAACCCGTCTACTTCTAAAGCCTGGGGGGACCCCAAGTCCCTTGTGCTCGGATGAATCAACCCAGCCACCTCTTCCCGGAGCTGAATAAAGCTCTGCACACACCCCTGGAGATGGGGGAAGAGCAGGGCAATTCATCCCGGCCGTTACCTTTTCAGGCAGCTGCGCTTCTACTTCCTTCTTCAGCCTCCGCAGCAGGAAAGGGCGCAGCACTTTGTGCAAACGCCGAATGATCAGGATGGTTTCTTCTTCGTTCAGGTCCACCTGCGTCACCAGGGAAGGGAACCGTTACGCAAGGGAAGTTCCCTTCCTCAGCATCCCTCAACGGCAGCAAGATTCCCAGGGTCAGGCACAGTGACACATCGCTCTGCCCGTGGCAGAACTGGGACACCGAAAGTCTCTTTGATGTAATCATCGCAATCTGAGGTTTCTACGCTGATTTATTTTTTTTTTAAGTCCGGGCTCACATATCTTCCCCCGGCTGCCCGATAATCTGCTCTGCAAAACCTCAGCTGCCACAATTCAACGGGAGTCACTTCAACAAGCTCCAGAGCCATGAACAGCGGCACCGACAGCAACTTGACCACCTGAGAGCTACACTAGCAAGAGCCCCACCGGCTCCTCCTGCCAACACTCAGATACCTCAGCGTCAGCAGAACCATTCTACCCTCATCTCCAGTACTCAGTTAACGCTCTGCATTTTCCAGTCTTCCAGTAAAACCCATCCCAAAAAAACCCGTACATTTTACAGGTCGGTGCTCCGCACCTTGCGAGTATAAATTAAGAGATTTTTGTGAGCGTTTCCAAACACAGCCCCGCCTCCTGCCCCGCCAGCGGCCATGGCCACCACCCGGCTTCCTGCCCTACCTTTTCTCCCGTCATGGCAAAAGGAGCATTAAACCACTGCTCGAACGTGCTACAGCTCTTGAAGATGGTCGGCAGGAGGAAATTGAGCAGGGCCCAGAGCTCGGGGAGCTTGTTCTGCAGCGGGGTTCCTGTCAGCAGCAAACGGCGCGGAGCCACGTAGTGCGTGTTGAGGACCTGGGTGAGCTTGCAGTGGTGGTTCTTCATTCTGTGGCCCTCGTCCACAATCATGTACTTCCAGCGGATCTGCAGGAAGGAGAAGGGGGGTGTGAGCAAGGGATGGCGGCTCTCTGCACCACAGCTACGGCTGAAGAATCCCACCGACAGCCTTTGGGAGGCCCAAGCTTCCAGGACAGATCCAAGCTAGGCAGGATCACGGAAACCCGCGCTGACTTCTAAGCTTCTGGCAGGGAACTGCTCCCATTGGGGGCAATTGGTGTCTCTGGTTCAGAGACGGACACAGAAGGAGTGGGAAGAAAAGAAGGATGCTAATGCCAAATAGCTGACAGAGACTAATGCCAGCTTTGGGGAATTTCAGTATTCCTTGAGATTTTTGGCCATTAACCGTGTTTAACTCTCCACAAGACAAAGGGAAAAGAGAAGACTGTTCCCTTCGAAGCCATGCTGAGGCTTCAATGCGTCTTACAGTCTGGGCAGACCCCCGTCACCCAGGTAAGCAGCACTGCGGAACTAATTCTGAGCGAGACTAAACCCCTTAGACCCAGGGTTTTGACTTGGCACATCGTCTGCATGCTTTTGAAACAGCACAACCCTTCCAGCCCAAGGGAAGCCTCAACATTTGATCTATACCCTGTGGCTGCCGGCTAAACACAGAAAAACCCCTTCACCATTCAGCTAGGGCAGAAGGGCAGTGATGATCTTGTAGGGGTTCTACTAAATATTCACTGTCCTACGAACTGCTTTATTAAAAGGGAAAAAATTATTTGCTGTGTCACAGGATATGAGGCCCAAACCAACAAGAATGGTACATCAGTTCTGGCTGCTGAGGGTGAGCAGCAGCTCCTTGCCTCCTGCCACGCGACGACGAGAGGCTCCAGAGATAAAAATCTCACTTAAGACAGCAGGATTTTTCTGACAGGGACTGTCTGGGTGATGCCTGTGCAGCACCCACAAGCGCAGCGAGGACAGGCGATCCTCCCGCCGCAGCCCAGATGACACCGAGCAGGGAGCTGCTGTTGCCTGCTGCTGGCAGGACTCACCTTGGCCAGGATGTGCTTATCTTTGATGATATATTCGTAAGTAGTGAGCAAGACATTGAATTTCCCACTTCGGAGCTGAGGTACGAATGCCCGTCTTGCTGCTGGAGAGCCCTGGAGAAAGAATTGCAAACAGAAACGTTAAACCAGAATACGATTTCCAGGATTTTCCAGAGATGGTGGGAGTAGTTATCAACACGGAACAATTGTTCCAGTTACAGAAAGGCAGCAAGAACATTTGTGCAGACGGTAGCAGCTGAATCCCTTCTGCTGTTAAGGAATGAAAACCAAATGTGGATTTCATCAATTTAGCACCAGGAAGCGTCCCAGCTTCTTTGGGATAACAGAAATATCGTTTGACTGGAAGGAAGAAAAGGCAAACTGGCACCCAAGGAACCCTCACGAAACGAGTGGCCAAAGGAGCCCAGTAGGTGCGTGCAAAAATAACGCCAGTACTTGCCTTGTATGAGACCTTCACCACAGAAGGAGCCCATTTGTCAAACTCATACGCCCAATTCGACAGAGTTCTGGAGAAAAAAAAAAAAAAAAAAAAAAAAAAAAGAGAGAAATGGTAAAACTGGCCCTTGCACCATGGGGAATCACACCGCAGAGGCCCGGAGCTGGCACGGATGCCAGGTCAAGCAGCATTTTCTGTGCTCTGCAGGGCTGGGAGGGGTGACAAGTCCAGGCACGGCACTTACGAGAGAGGTACTATAATGAGGAAGGGTCCGTTGATCCGTTTGTGCTCCATGAGGTATGTGATTAAAGCGATGGTCTGGATGGTTTTGCCCAGACCCATTTCATCTGCCAGGATGCCGTTCAGGTTGTTATTGTACAAGGACACCAGCCACTCCAGACCTTTGATCTACGGGGACAAGGGAGCGATCGAGGGATGAAAAAAAAAAAATAAAATCAGACTGCAGACAGAGGAGTCTCATATCAGATGCGCTAACAACCTGCGCACCCCCCCCGTCTTACACATTATGTAGATGAGCTCCCTATACACTATTAACAATCTCATTTTAATTATTTAAAGCCAGTCACAGGCATTAATGTATTCCTCTCCTCTCAGGGCCAAGGACACATGCAGAGAGCCAGCGTTCTTTGTTTTAAGCAGCGAGCCAGCCTGGCTCATTATCTCGCACCAGACAGGCGCGCTGGCTCGGCCCTCAGCTCCCGTTTCTTGCTACCAGGAGCTTCTCGGCACAGCCCAAATCTCAGTGCCTCCCGCCAAAACCTCCGGGCGGCACTGCCAGAAACGGCGTGCCCGCGTCCGGCAGGGGCGGCCGCAGCCCTCACCTGGTACTGCTTGAGGACGCCGTTGACCATCAGCGTGGACTGCTTGTCCACCCTCTCGGTGACCGCGTGGGCCACGGCGTAGTATGACTGCAGGCCCCTCGCCAAAGCTTGAGACACCCCGTACTCATCATCGACGTCTTGCTTAGCATTTCTGGGGCGGGAAGGGAAAGGAAAATAAAAACGGAGATAAGAAAGATGATCCCTTTGGAAAAAAGCTCCTGGGGAGCCCCCTCAGTCCCAGGGTGGATAATTTTCCCAATACGTGCCAAATTAGGTCTCATTTTGGAAAGACCGCTCTCAAAAACTGGGAGCGGAGTGAACACCGCCCGCTGAATTTCGCTCCTTTGACACAAAGCACGCAAGGCTCACAAAAGTGACTTTGAAACAGAAGACGGCACGCCGCGCCAGCGAGTTAAGAGGCAGGGCTCACTCGATAATGTGTCTGGCATCCACTTCTGAGACATCGTCGCTGTCTGGATCGGGGATCTTTTTCTTCTCCTCCACAGGCAGGGCAGGCTGAGCAGGTTGCGGTTGCTCCTCTTCCTCCTCCTGCCAGGAGACACAAAGCGCACCTTTCTGAGCACGGAGCCACTTACTCTCCTTTATACAATGGAAACGGCAGCAGAACCTGCTCGGCTGCACTCAGGAGTGACCGAGCCTGTGGACAACAACTGCGTAGGATAGGCTCGGAAAACCCCAGGAGAAGCACTCGCTGCCCCAGGAGCTCGCAGACCCGGACTCTGCCTGCGCAGGCGCGTCCGCTGACAGACAGAGGCTGCCAGCAGCACAGTCTCACGCTGTTTGCTTCTGGACCTCCAGAGAGTTACATGAGAAACATTCGGGAAGAAAACCGGGCAGCTAACGAACGGAGCTTGCCATCTCCCCCTGCCTCTCGCATTCTTTATTTATGTGGGGTTTTGGGTTTATTCTAAATACACTTATTTGAGCTGACCGACACAGATCCGTGCTGGAAAAAGTAATTCTTGAGATGAACTTAGTGCAGTACATATGGCTGTCTCCTATTCTCTCAAAAGCACTTAAAATACAAAAGCGTAAGGGAGACTGCTGGTATTTCTCCTTACCTCCTCCTCCTCTTCTGACCCACTTTCTTCACTGTCAGATCTTGGAGCCACTTCATATCTAATTAAATACAAATATTAATATTTAATCGCAAATCTGCTACCAACAGCACTCTATGCACAGCATGAGATGAGCACACTTCTAGAAACCCTTGCATTAAAACTTAGATTTTGTTATCAGTATTTTTTTTTTTAATAATAAAAAAATGCTTATTCGTTTCTTTTTCCCCTCACTTTGTTCAAGTTTTCACATGCGCTCTCGGGAAAGCGTATGAGCCCGAGAGCCTGCGTCCAGGACCACCCACCAAGCCTCCTGCAAGCCTTTCCCACACCATTCTGGGAGGCTGATGAAATCTTTCCTTCCCGATCCGCAGTCCCGCTGCTTCCAGCTCCCCGCGCTCCCCAAGGCTTGGGCCCAGGCCAAGCACCTTCCTCCCCACCGATCCCATTCTGAACACGAATCCCAGCCCGCCCTGCAGAGCGTCGCTACAGGCACAATCCCAGCGCACGGCCAGAGCTCCCCATTCCCCCGTGAGCTCCAGCATGCCGCAGAGGCAAAGGCACGGGGTGGGGGGGTGGCCAGAGAAAATCTCCATCGTTGCCCCCTGCCCGGGACTTACCCAGGGTTCATCTCCAGCCAGGCTTCCAGCTGCCCAGCCTTCGGGGCATCTGTGCCGGTGAGGATCTTGCCGCTCTCCACGTGGATCACTTTGACAGGGAGGTCGCTCATTTGGCTTGTTTCGTCCAGTGGCTGAGGAATCAAAGTCAAGCTGCGGGTCAGTATTTTGATTTTTTCTGCCTCGAAACAGAGCTTGCATTTACATCAACACCTAGAGCTTCGACCAAACCCGCTACAGGACCACCGCAACAGCTGCTGGGAAGAACAAAATGGCCGACCGCTTGAAATAGCATGTCACCAGAGGACAGGCAAAGCTCAAAAGCTGACGAGATTTAACATTTCGCTTTGAAAAACTGAAGTAGAAAATAAGAATCTTTGTGTGGGAAGGCGTATTCAGCTGCCAAACTTCATTCACACAGGAATGATTAATTTGAAAAGCTCTTCAGCTTGCAAGGGGTTTTGCAAAGTGCCGAGCACACAAAGTTCAACGCACAGGGTTGATCCTGGCACGTCGCCGGGGCCGCTCGCACGTGCAGAGTTACGGATCCCTCCTAGGCGACGTGAATCCCGACCCGACCAACCTGCCCAAGCTCACATGGGAGAGGAGGAAACCAAGCTCCCCGATGCCCTAAATTGTGAACCGCCCTCGCCTGCGGCAGGTCTAGAGCCTGCCTGAGAAAACTAGTCGTGTTGAGGATGGGCAGAGAGATCTCTTTCCATCCTGGTCTGACTTCTATTTTAGGAAGTCTCAATTTAGCCACCCGCTCCGTTAGATCTCATCAGTGTAGTCAGCCTTGCAGCAGGGAGGATTGTAACGGGCCTTTTCAGCACGTGGCCGACGTTTCCTACCCTACTTGGCACGGCATGAATAAGATTATCAGGCTTACTTCGCCATCTGGTCCGATCGCCGGAGTCTGCCCTTCCGCATTCTCTGCCTTCTGAAAGAGAAGGAAGACGGTTTTTAGCGACCCGGCGCCGAAGGAAATGACAAAAACCAACGCCTCCGCAAAGACGTTATTCCAGCTCCACGCAAAGCTTCGCTTTCAACTCACCTTCTTTTTCTTTTTCTTCTTCTTCTCCTTGGCCACCTGGGCGGCCTTGTGCTGCCGGACCAGCTCCGTCAGGTTGGCTACGTACTCGTCCGTCTGCTGCAGCAGGTAGGCCAAGCGCTTGTCCTTCTTCTGATCGATGAGCTTGCGGTACCCCTCCTCATCTTCGGCCTACGGAGAGGAGGATTGTTAGCAGCCTGCTAAGCGAGCCGAGCCCTCTGCGCCCACCCTGAAGACGTAACGGCTCATCACGCACAGGCGATACATCCCGCGCACACAGGCAAACTGCTTACCATCAAACGGCGCATTCTCTCCTTCTCGATCCTCTCGTTTTCCTTCTTCTGCTCGCGCTCCGTGTTGGCGTGGTAAGTAGCCACCGCCTTGGTCAGCTTTTGAATTTTGCCGGTGACGGAGCGATGGTATTCCTTGAAATCTTTAGCATGCTGGAGAATGCTATTGAGGTATTCCTGCAAGGAAAAGGAACGGCAAACAGGCGGCATCAGGACTCGTGCACTTAGGTGTTCTGCTAAGTTAATACGTCTAACAGCACAAGCTAAGCGAGACTGACGCCTCTCATATTTAACAGAGCAGAATATTGCAGTTGGAAGAGACCTACAATGACCGTCTAGTCCAAACGACAATCACCTAGTCCAAAGAGGATCTTTCTCTAATCCCCTAAAAAAGAAGGGGAATTCTCTAAGGAAGTTCAGCCCTGCCAGCTCCTGCTGCCCAACTCTCCCGGTGCCCCTGAAAACAGCATGTGCAGCACATCACTGCTGACCTGGTGCTTCTGCCTGCGCTTCCGTTCTTGCTCAATCTTCTGCTGCTTCTCCAGCTTCTCGGTGATGCGAGCCTCGCGCAGGGACTGCCGCTTGCTGCGCTTGTACGCCTTGGCGTTCAGGGCCGTTTCCAAGGCCGTGTCTCGCCTCATGCACACCACGACTTCCTGACGCAGCTTTTGGAGAGATTCCGATTTAAAAATTAAAAAAAAAAAAAAAGGGAATTAATTCCACGGGCGATGCCGCAAAGTACTACAACAGCGCGGGTTTTGGGCCACCCACAGCTCACGCACCCAGAGAGTTAATAAACCAGATTTCCTTTGACAGACATCTTACCTGTCGCTGAAAATTAAGCAGCCTTAGTGCTTTAAGTTCAATGGTAGCTTTGGTTCTCAGGTCACCAGCCAGGGAGCCAGGAAGGTTTTCCAGCTCTTGGATTCTGTGAGCAATGCGAGCCTGCAGCCTGTAGAGGAAGGAGACAGGATTTCACAGCAGGCAGGGACCAGCACAGGAAATTCACTTTCGCTCCTCTCCTGACAAGAAGCTACCGAGTACAGCTCGATACGAGAGGCTCTTGGCAGCTGAGTGACTGCTCAGCATCCCATTTTAACTTTGTTTTAATCAACCGGCACAGCAGAGATGCTCCCCCCGCAGCGGACAGGCACGCGCAGTCTCTAATAAAACATCAGCATGGTGACCGACCCTGGAAAGCAGGAGGGACGAGATTTCGGAAGGTGCCTGGAGAAGCTCCAAGGAAAACGTATGCCCACTCGTCCCTCCAGATCTCTCCATGCCGCACATTAAGAAGAGGTAAAACAGGACGGGGGATCGTTAGGGTACGCCTCAAGAGGACGAAAAGTACCGGTGGTGCGAGGAAGGTGAAGAACAAGCCGTTCCGGACCCCGTAACCCAAAGCAGGGCATAGCCCCTACCTGTACTCCCTCTCCTGCAGGATTTCCACCGGGTCGAGTCCTCTGGGTTTCTGGATGGGCGTGATCCGGTTCTGCTTCTGGTGGAGCTGCACCATGGGGGCCGGCTGGGCCGGCTGCCCAGGAGACTGCGTCTGGGGCGGCATCACAGGCGACGCCGCGGGAGGCACCGCCGGCGGGGCTGGCGAGGGCCGGCCGGTGGGCTGGGGAGGAATCAGTTTCTGAGGTGTGCTAGTGGGGGCTGCAGCATTTGCCATTGGTCCTGTGGAAAAACAAACCAGAGTGCCGTCAGGAAAGCGGTGAGGAAAAACACCGAGTTGCCTCCCTGCGTCAAGGGAAGCAGCTCTGCGTACACAGAGCCCAGCTTCGGCACAGTTCGCTGGCTCCCCTCTGACCTGAAGCCACCGCCCCTCTGCCGCGCCGTAAATCTAGCAGCAAATAAACTCAACGGCCTCCCTCCCCACACAAAGCCATTAAACGCCGAACGGCCGGCTCGGAGAGCACAGGCAGAACCTCATAAAGCTCCAGTGGAAGAACAAGCCGATTACGGCAGCCCTTCAAAAGAGCTCAGTCACCGTTTACAGGATTTTAACCAGCAATGTCCAAGCTCCTTCCACCCCAGCAGCACAGACACCGCTGGTGGGCTTTCCCCCCACCCCAGCACATCACTTCATTAACCACCAGCCCCCAACGGGCTCATGGTTCCGTGTGACCGTTTAAGGCAGTTTTGCTCCAATGAGCCCCGGGTCTCACCTTCCGGCCAGGGCTTGGGGGGGCCGCCGGGGGGTTGCCCAGGCATTCCTGGGGGAACTCCTGAGGGTCCGGGAGGGGGCATGTTAGGCCCTCCTATACCTGCAGAAGGGCAAAAAAAAGAGAGAGAAAGGGGGGGGTGGGGAAAGAAAAGAAGAAAAACCACATTAAGATGTTGATCTCTCTGTGTGTTTACCAGGAGCAAAGTTTATCTTCCCGCTTAGGAGAGCCTGAGCAGCACGTATGTCTTTTTGCAAGCACATAACCCCCCAGGCATGCCCCCCCTTCCCCATCCATCTGAGATGGTGCTGGAGGGATGAATCAGCCCTCCCACAACCCAGACTGCCTGGAGGAGTCTCTCTGCCTCCCTGCTTCCCAGCCCCCAGAAAGCTAACGGCCACGAACCGGATGGGCTGGGAGAGGTGCAAATGGAAAACCCAAACTGGGCGACACCAGGGCAGTGGCGAGGGTCAAACTGTGCCAAACTGGGGTAAAACACCCTCTGGCCAGCAAAACCCGTGCCGCCAGGAGGAAAGCTGATCCCTCCCCCGGGGCAGCGCTCACCGTGAGGTCTGTTATAGTTTGGAGGTGTCGGTCCTGGTCCAGGCCCTTGCACTGGTCCTTGCACTGGTCCTGTTCCGGACACGGAGGGCGGAGGTAGTGTCGGCATTTGCTGCTGCATTCCAGGCATGGGTCGCTTCCCCTGCACCGCCATCTGAAGGTGGTCAGGGAGGGGCTGGCCTCTGGCCAGCATCTTGTAGGCCATGATCTGAGCTCTCAGCTGGTGCAGCTGGTTCTGGTTAAAAGGGGTTGGGCCCCGGTTCTGCTGCCCCAGCGCTTGGGGGTCAGTGCCATCCAAGGGGACTCCTCCAGGGCCCGAGGACATCTGAGGGCCAGAGGACGGACCGTTAGCCGGAACCGGACTCGAGGCGTGCTCGGAGCCGCCAAGCGGAGAAGGGTAACCTGGAGGGAGAGAGCCAGTTAGACAACAGCGAGCCGCTCACGGCGATGGGGATGGGAAGACCGAGTTAAAAGAAAAAGAAGGACTACGGAAAACTCCCCAGTGAAGCCCGCAGCTGGTTTAAACCCAAAAACCCTAGGAGTGCTACATCCTTCCCAAAACGAAGGATTTAAATCAAGCAAAGTTCCTGGACGGGAGCGGCTGTGTGGGAACAGGGCGCTCAGCGTACAACGCCACACTGATCTTGGCACAGAGGAGACCGGGACGCGAGGAGGGACAGATGGTCCTTCTCCCAGTTTGACCTTTCCATGCAATTCTTTGCTCGTTTTCATGACTATGCTAACAGACACCAGATATAAATAGAAGAGTGAAGCAAAGAGCCACAGATGCTCTGGGAGCTCCAGACTGATCCACCAGCCCCATCCCCATGAAAAATAAGACTCATTTTTCTTAGAGAAACCAACCTTGAGAGTGTTGATCCATCGGGCTCGGGGGAGGACCCATTCCCGCATGCCCGCCAGGCCGCATTCCCATCCCTTTCATCTGGCTGTAGCGAGGATCATCGGTTATTCCCTTCTCATGCATGGAGTCCATGGGCTGCAGGAGAAAAGCAACACCCCAAAATCAAAGACCTGGCTACACCGTTCCCGGAGACAGAGGAAAGCTGAGCACAGGGAGCTGCACCGCGTGACGCAGGCCACGCGGAGGCAAGACGTGCTCCGAAGGCAGTAAGGATGTGCCGCTCGCAGCGTGCGTCTCCAGATGTTGCCAACAAGCTCCTCAAAACGAAAACCTGTTTGCTGGCAAAATATCGTAGACCACAGCGAACCACCCACATTAAGTGGTGGGGAGGGGAATGAGCACAAGGAAAAGAAACTTGAAATTGCTTAAATGCTGTGGCTGTGCAGTTTTCCCCCAGGTCTTTCAGCTGATGATGCTGAAGATGACTGAACAAGCTATAGATCGAAGGAACTGAGAAAAAAGGGGATTTAGATGATGAAATAAACCAAAAAAAAACCCAAACGCTTTGGTGGTAGAAAGGGAGAAGTGAGGCTTGTTTTCCCTGAGCTCCAAATTCCCAATGAGAGAAACCTTCATTAGAAGTTTCACTCTCCTTCCTTATTATTTAGGAATTGAGCTCCCCAGCCCCCACTCACAATCTAGAAGCAAGCTGAAGAAACAGATACGATACCCTGGTATTTGTGGTACGCAAATCGCCTAAACTCAACTCTAAACGTTTAACTTCTCAGGCTTTCTGCCTCGAGGGAAATACAAGGCGTAAGCATCCGAAAAAATAAATTAACAGGAAAACTAAGCCACTTAAGCCATTTTTCCATATTTTTTCAGTGCTGCCGGACGGCAGTGCCCACCGGCAGCCTCCGAAACCCCCCTCACCTTGTGCATCTGATGCATGTTGTCCTGAGCGTAGCCCCCCGGCCCCTGGGGCGGCAGTGGGTGTCCTGCCGAGGGCGGTCCGGGGCTGGGTCCCATCATACTGTGTGCAGAACCGGGAGAGGGTCCCGGGCTGGGTCCCAACATGGCGCCCGGAGACGGGCCTGGCCCTGGAGAGGGCCCTGGGCGAGGCGTTCCTCCCATCGGAGGATCCGGAGTCGACATCTTCACAGCGGGAGCCGGGAGGGGGGTCCTGTCGCCAGAGAGCTCGTCTCAGCTGGAGCTGCCGCGGCTCCTGGAAGAGCCCCCGAACCGGGCACAGAAAAAGGAAACGAGGATTAGGTACAGGCAGCTGCCCACACGCGCCCGCACAGGGCACATCACCCAGAGCAAAGCCCTCGCTAACGAACCAAGAGCACATCAGCGACCCGGCCCTGGCGGGCTTTGCAAAGCCGGAGGCGTTAGGAACGAGGAGCCCACTTCCATCCTCCTCGCAGCACGAGCACTGAATTTTCCCGGGATTTGGGCAGGAGCGGACAGCACGCCGTTATCTGGTCAACGCGGAAAGTGTTTGATCAGCTGAAGGGGTTTTATACTGGTTCTGGGAGTGATTTTTTTCCACTAATGTTGAAATGGATTTGAAGTCGCCTCGCACTCGCTCCAGCTTCTGGCAAACCTAACTCCAGAGATGTGGGTTAAGCCAAAATATCCTGCTGGGAGCAGGCAGGGAAGCATCGAAATCCAGCACCCAGACGGTCCAGAGGTTCATTCAAGTTAGATGAGCAATTTGTGTGGAAAAGTGTCGCTGTTACGCAAGAAACTAGAATTCATGGTTAATTCAGATCTAGCACAGAAGAACTATGAAAAAAACTGGACACCCATCCCAATTTGCGGTTTGGAAACGTATTTGCAGTTACGGGAAACAGGCTGGGGATGCAGAGAGGCCCAAATCCATCCTCTGGTCCCAAAGCTGGACCAATTCCACCCAAAGCACTATTCCCACTGTGGGAACTCTCACTTCTGCAATTGCATGTATAATCCAAGTTAAAAAAAAAAAAAAAAAGGGGAGTGGACATATCTGCCTGGCAAGTGACATCAGATTTAATTTATTTCCCCTTTAACATTAGGTTTGCCAAAAGACGTTAACGGGAGGGATTTTTGCCTTGTGGGATTTGCTCAGGGACCAGATCTCATTTTGATCAATAATGACGACTGACATCACTTTTGCAGGCTGGGAGCTGCTCCAGGCAGCGAGGGTGAACGTCGGCTGCGAGACGAGCGGGTCCTGGCCGCGCCGAGGGCCGTGGCGAAGGGGGGTACATCCGGCTGGGGCCAGTCCTGTTCAGTATCTCTATCGATGACCCGGAGGCAAGAGTTAATGCACCGGTTTGCTGCCGATACTAAACTGGGAGGCGTTGTCGGCTCTCTGGAGGGACGAGAGGCTGCGCAGAGGGATTTGGATAGATCAGAGCATCGGGAGATCGTCAGCGGCGTGAAAATTAACAAGAGCAAATGCCGGATTCGGTGCCTGGGATGAAGTAAGGCCGGGCAGCGGTATAGATTGGGAGAGGAGCTGCATTCGGGCGATGCCCTTCATGACATTAACTTTTAAAGGTCAGCCCTGAGCGGTCAGGCAGCTGGATGGGATGATCCTCACAGGTCCCTTCCAGCCGAACTACTCTACTGACCATGAGGGCTTGGAAATCACAGAAACAGGAATTCTTTTGACTTCAAAACACGGTGAAAAGTGGAAGCGTGGGGTGGTTGGTGGGTTTTTTTTTTTTTAGGACTGCAGATGGTTGCGATGAACACAACGCCCGCTTAACGTAGGAGGACAGCTACTGTCCTTGGCTCTGACCACGCTTCTCTGCGCAGAGCCCACCGGGACGAGCCGCGGGGATGGGAATCTGCAGCATCACCCCATTTTCACCTAAAAACACAGCCATGCCGCGGCTTCTGCGGGGTATAAAAATCCCCATTCGTTGCCTGAGCCAGATTAGAAGATTTGCTTGCTGACGAGGCAGACTACAGAAGTTAAACTTGCTGTAAAATGAGGATGCGGCGTTACCACATCCAAAGCCGGTGGCTTTCAGAGCAGTGAGGCCAGGGAGAAACACACGTGCATGCCACCAGCATCCGCTCGGGCTCCGCTGGAGCAGGTAAATGCTTGCAGCCACCTGGGAAGGCAAATCCACGTCTGGGTTTCACGCTCTGATGCATACTGCAGCTGCAAGAGTGAAGAGGAACCGTAACCGGAGGATCCGAATGCAGCAGCGTGGCCGGGAGGAGGACGCGGGGCTGAAAACATGGCTGGCAGAGGCGGCTCTGCGGCGCATGTGTTGGGCAAATGGAGCTGCCTTCTGTCCCGGAGTTAAATCTGCAGAAATCCTGGGCTTGGGTGGGAAGAAACTCGTGAGGCTTGTTGTGCTTGCCATCTACGGTCAGAGGATGACAGAAGGGCGAAAGGCTTCTTTTTTAAGGTCAGGTAATATTACAGCTCCTCCAGTATTCATCTGGAGCACTTCCTCCTTTTTTACATCTTCGCTGGAAACATCATGGCACAAATTAGGGACATTTCTCAAGAACTAAACGGATTTTAAGAGGTGAGCGGAGATACTTACAGGCTGCGCAAGATATAAAGAACAACCCTAATTAACATGCTCCTCTCTGCGCTCAGGATGAAGCCTAACGAGCGCAGAGCAGATGATCCCTCGCCGAGCTGCTAACCCTCCCTTCCGAACCTCTGCCAGCCGGGAGCCGGGGCCAGGTGGCGTTTCATCCCTATTTGTTCTGGCAATTTGTGGTTGCGGGTGTTTATTTTTCATTTTCCACCCGTGCTGTTGGTAAACATGACGGAGCCAAGCGCTTCCCACAAACACAGTGTTGAAGGGAACCATCGCGCCTCAGACCACAGGAGCTCTGGGATTCACACTTGTCCCAGAGCCAGGGGAATTCAGGCGCTCGTGTTTTCACACAAAAAGGTGCAAAGTGGCTGTTAAAAAGCAGAACATGCCTAAAATCTTCCCCTTGTCCTAAATCTGTTTGGCTCTGTAGCAGTGCCAAACCCATACATTTAATAATCTTAAGGATCTGTGGGCTGCGAAAAGGGTAGGCGGCCTCCAAAGTTCACGCTCATTTCCTGCGGGAAAATCCAGACTTGAGCAAAACGGCGGCGATTCCCAGGACACCGAGCAGCCATTGGGGAGGGAAGCGTCCCAAAATATCGACACTGGGCGTCCCACGCTCACACGGGAGGCAGGAAACGTCTTCGGAGGCGAACGGAAGCACCCTTCATCTACTAAAGTGTCTTTTGGATGCTCGTGAAAAGCCGTACGCTCGCCTCCACTCTGGGGATGCCTTTTTCTCAGGCGATCCCGCTGCTGAAGTGGCTTTCAAAGCACGCAGGCACATCTCTTGTCTTTTATAAAAAAAAACACGTTACGGCTCTCCAGGCTTTAAATTTCCCAATTTAAAAGAAAAAGAGCGTTCAGTACTCACGTCACTCGCCGGCACTCCTCGAATCGTTTGATTGCTGCCTCGCTAGCCTCAGCGGGGGAAGAGCGACAGGACCTCGAGTCGCGGTCGTGCCGAGGGTTTCAGCGTTCGCAGTCACGAAAGGTGAAGGGAACAGAAACGCGACGGGCGGCCGTTTTCACTTGTTTTTGTTGTTCCGAGCACATTGCTCTGCTGCGCAGCTGTGCCAGCGCCAGGTACCGTGAAAACTCAGCTTTTACAGCTGCAGAGCCTCTCGTTTCCAGGCTGAGGGGCCAGCCCGCCCGGACGCACCCGCAACAGAAGGCAGGGATTTATCCCCGAGTTAAGTCCTTCCAGCCTCAGAGGAAAACAAAGGCCACAGGAGCCGTTTCCCTCTCCTCTTGCCACAGCTAACGAGGAAGCGAGGACTAATGAAGCATTTCTGAGAGGAATGGAGGGACGCTACCCGCCTACTGACTGGCGACTCAGCCCTGCGGGAGCAGGAGCTGCGCCCCTGGCGCTGGTTTTTCCAGGAGAAAACCAAAATAAGCAGTGTACTTCAAGGAACGTTACAGAAGTATGAAGTACTTTTTCATTAGAAACTGAGCTCTGCTCTTCTCCAGTGCTGCTAGAGACCCAGGCCTGGGCCAGCACCAGCATTGCCTCTCCACTGCAGCAATTTTATTCTTATTTCTAAGAAAAACCCATCCGCCCCCCTGCCACCACCCACGGGGATGTCTCTGACCAGCGCTGGGTGCTCCTGAGGCGAGGAAACCTGAAATCCAGGCACCTACCTACGGGCATGGAGGTCTCCGACACCTCGCAGCGCAGTGCCAGCACGGGGCGGTCTCGGGATGACGAACTTTTAACGCAACGCTGCAGGGAGGGAAAAACGGCAATTAGTCGGCACCGGTCGTTATCCCACGCCTGGCTGTGCTGCACAAGGGCGCTCCTCTCCATTTCGCTTAAGTCTCGGAGGAGAGGTGCGTTAGCCAGCGTTAACGATGCGCGCTACTTGTCAGCCTGTTAAAGATGTAAAGTTAAAGATGCACAACCAATTTGATGGGTTTTTTGGGAAATTTGCTTACTTACGGGTAAGTTACCGCCTGTACGAAGGCGCAGGAGAGGGGAACACAGCACCGCTTCCCCTCCTGCCTCATCTGCACCTCCTCTGAGGTTACAAACCCCCTGAGGGAGAAGCCGTCTGTCCATCCGCGAGTGGCTGCTACCAGCATGTGCCGGTGAGGCCACCAGCATGTGCCGCGCTGCGATAGCCGTCCCCTCCCCACGGTGAGCCCTGGACCTCCCCGGGGGGGGCGGATTTTGGGGATGGAAAGGGGCGAGGGCACAGCATGGTGCCACGCAGGCACGGTGACAGCCCGCTGTTGGCAGCCACAACCGTGCCATAAACGTACAACAGTCAATTAAAGAATTAAAATTAACAACCTGCGCGTTCGCTAAGGCAACAGAGAATTCATGTGCTCCTGCGCAAAAGTACATCCCCTTTCCACGACTGCAATTCGATTAATTTTTTTTTTTTTTAAAAGAAACTCAGATCATAGGCTAGGAATTGTTATTAAGTCCTCAACTGCAGGAGGAAAAAAGCCTTCCTTAATTAATTCGAGCCATTTGTCAGGGGGGGCTTCCTTGGTTTGCCTATTTATGAGGCCTTTCAGTGCGTTTTTGTAACGTATAGAGCCAGGAGAGACAGCTGCGTGAAAAATAACTTGCTTCTCTGAAAACCCAGTTTATTTTGTTTGCAAGTCCAGTGCCGGTCAGTTAAAATCATCCCCGAGAGCTCAGGGTCAGCTCAGCCCTGAGTTTTCTTGTCTCGGGAGAAAAGGTTACAGGATTTTTAAGCTTTTCTAAACTTTTAGTGTCGAAACAAGCCCAAGAGCTCAACCTGCACAGGGGATAAATGAAACAGGCTGCTCATTTCTTCGTTATCTCAGTGCAGCTCATGAATTTTAAACGGCAGCTGCATGAATCCCTTAATTACCACCCCCCACCTCCCCTCTCCTTCACTCTGATCTTCGAGGGAGGAAAATAGAAATCATTCTAGCAGGAGAAATTAGCAGCAGAGTCGCCAGGCTCGCTCGCCCATCTTCCCTCCCATCCCAAGGGCAGGTGGGTCAGTAGAGCCAGAGCAGCTCTGGCCGGCGCCCACTGATCAGGGGAATAAAGGAAAAAAACAGGGAAAACCACTCCTAACCTGTATAAAACCTCTGTCACCCCCACACCTCGCTGGGGAAAGCTAAAAATCACACTCTGCTGGCGCAGGAAAACACCACAGTTCACCTCAAAAGATCCGAATGGCACACGAAAATAATGTTAGCGTTATTTTTCCCCCAAATCAGGAGCTTATTTATAAAGACAATTACCGAAGGCTCGGTGTTTCTCAGCAGCCCAACACCGCAGAGATCTCCCTGCAGGATGATGCTCGTGCCTGGCTTTAACGCATTGGGAACCCACAGCACCAGAAAAAGGGACGCCTTGGCGACTGCGCCCCCAAAATCCCCCCTGTGCAGGCCAGAACGCCCAGAAGCAACCCTGAGGGACCCCCCGACAGCCCCGAGGGACCCCCCGACAGCGCCAATGGCAACGCCACCTCAAAACAAAAGACCGCGGTGCTGAGGGCTGCGCTGCCAACAAAGGGGAGGCAGATTCGCCCCCCCCGAAATGGAAGACCATGATGGAAGACGATGGCAGAGACACCCCCCCACCCCGCAAATCTGGTGCGGGAGCACCGGCACACGCTCCTCATCCCTGTAAATGAACGGGCGTCGGGCTCATTGGGCTTTGTGCAGCACCAGGGGATTTCTGTGGGGCATCTTGCTAACAAGCATCGTGATAAAAACACCCCCCCGCTCTGTGACATTCCCCCTCCCCCCCCGGATAGGGCCCTCACTGCACCTCGTTCCCACTGGTGACGGCAGCTGTGCGGATCCCCCTAATCCCCCCTCACTGAGGGCAGCCTTTGTGCTGGGAAGGTGACGGATTCCCAGGGGGATGGAAGTCGGGGCAGCTCCTGGAGGAGCCTGGGCACAGGGAGCCCATCCTCGGGCACCCTGGTACTGTGACTCCCTGCCCTGCGCCACCAGCCCCAGAAAGGGAGGGGAAAAAAAATAAAATCAATTAATTTTAGGGATGGGGAGACAGGAAGGGACGGGAGAGATAGAATGGAGGGAGGCTGATCCCAGCATCTCAGAAATGAGGTGAGGCCCCCGTAGCCTGAGGAAGAGGATGCTGAGACCCGGAGAGCACCCCAAAACCAGCTGGGGGGTGGCAGGGGGTGTGACAGCGAGAGCAGCTGGGGAGGGTCCTGGTGTGGGAGGAGAAGGAGGGTTTAACGGGGAGGGGGGACTGTGTCCTCCAGAAGGACAAACAAAGCCCCGACGGGGGAAATCGCTCGGGGAGGATGAGGAGGATGGGGCTGGGGGAGATGCCCCTGGGGGGGTGCAGTGCCCCCCTGAGAGGGGGGAGGAGGGTGTAAAAGAGGGGGTGACACAGATCCTGCA
>JANZLQ010000100.1:354503-375953 GCA_026212715.1 Elanus axillaris
CCACCCCCCCAACCCCAGAGGGGATTGCTTAACCACAGACAGGGAAACTCTTTTCCATTCGGAGGAAACACTGCCCTCCGTCTCCCCAGAAGTGAGTACGCTTGAGGGAAAGCTCCCTGTTGGCTGAATAACGAGGCTCGAAGCAGCTGACAGTCACCCAAAGTTTGCCTCCGCCAGCTGCTAACATCTGGGAGCGGAGGCACCTCGGAAGAAGAGGGCTCCTTGCCGGATTTCTCTGCGGCGTGCCGTGCTGCGGCCAGCACCGGTAAATCCGCTGGCAGCCGGCCCGAGGTCGGGACCCAACCTCGAGCCCAAAAAAAGGCAGCCGGGGGAGGTAACACACCTCCTGCCCCCCCGGAGCTGGGGGTCCCAGAGAACGGGGCGGGGGGCAAATTCCTACCCACTGCGTGTGCCCAAAACGTGGGCAGAGGGACTCCCCTGCCTCAGGGCCAGCTTCTCTCCGGCCCTTACCACCGCTTGATGGGAACCACGTCCCATCACGGCAGCAGGCGGCTCTGTGCTAAAACCCAAATATTTTGGCTTCTTGCTTCCCAAGGGCCAGCAAAACCAGTGCTCACACCCTGAATCCCAGTATCCAGCTCTCCCTAGACCTGTTCCCAGCAAGTAGAGGCAGATGCCGGGCAGCACCGACAGCCCGGTGATCATGGCACGGGCAGGGATCAGCCCCAAGCCCTGGGGTGTCTTTGTCTGTGGGAAGAGCCCAGGCATGGGGACAAAGGGGCCAGACTGAATTTCTGCCTCTAGACTGAGCTCACGGAGCCCAGTTGCTTGCCTTGGGGAATTCTGTCCTTCCTCTGCCAACGGCGTACTCAATTCTGGGAAGCGAGTGGCATCGCTTTGGGTTTGGAAGGTCTTTCTGGCAGGGCCACGTCCATCATTGGGTGTCATCTACCAGCACTATCACACTATGTGGGTACTTACCAGTATCTCACCCTTTAGGTGCGCAAAATTAAGGGGGGGGAAAAAAAAAGCAGGACAAGAAGACAGAACAGTAAAGAAAAACAAAGTGATGGAAGGGAGAAGAGAGCAGGAAGCACAAAAATGGTAGGAAAAAGCAGAAAAACAGCAAAAGAAAAACAGTTACATGCTATTAATTATAATTTTACAGTGTTAATATCTCATTACATTCTTTCCAACAAGAGGCAATGTCTGCATTAGATACTGCAAGACCTAACACCATGCAAGGGGGCACTTCCAGTGCTGCTCTCAGTCATGCACACCGGATAGCAAACACCCTCCTGGAAGTGGGAGGCTGCATGATGAGACAGGACTGAGGCGGACACGGCTGCTGGGCACCTCCCTGCACCTCGTTTGGTCCCCGTTCCCTCCTCCCACCACCCCGGAAGGCTAGTCTGGATCAACGGGGGCAGGACCAGGCAAGTTAGGCCAGACCCTGCCCCACGTCAGAGCAAGGGGCTCCTCCAGCAGCGCGTGCCGCCCGGCTTGTCCCGACTCCCGCTGCTTTGAGACGAGCTCCTTGCGGAGCAAACGCTCCTGCTCCGTGAGCCAGAGCCCCGTCTTTCCCATCTCCAACCCCAGTATCAAGTATCCCCCCCGGAAGGCATTTGTGGATCAACTCGAATCCTGCTTTCAGAGCTGTGAAACGCAGCGCCGGGTTGCTCCGATCACTGCTGCAGCGGGATATCCTGGAGAGCTACCGCTGCCCCACGCGACGAGGGAGGACCGGGGAGCCGGCGGCCGTACCTGATTGGGGATGGCTCTTTTCTTGTTCGTCTGAGTGTTCCTTTGCTGCGCGCTGAAGGAAGAAAAAGAGCAGCTTTAGGCACGGAAGGCAAAGCAAAGTGACGAGCGCTCAGAGCCCACGCAGCCACAACACGCTTCCCACCCGGAACGCTGTAAGGAAGAGCCGAGTCCAAAGGTGAAGCCCGTCATGTAAAATTCAACCAAGACCACCCCGACTCCGTGCTGCCAGCACGTTGGAATGCGGAGAGAGGAGCCCCTTCCAGAGTTTTGCCCAGAACTGAACACACGCAGGACAGCAGAGGGAGACGGGGCTTTCCAACCCGGACAGCTTTATCTCCTTCCTTACAGTCCTTAGCTCCAGGCATTTACAAGCCTGCCTGTTCCGGAGGGGCAAGGCGGTAACTTGCAGGAAACACCAAGCAGCAGTTGCTGATTCAAAAGGGACTTCTGTCCGTGAACCCAGCCGAGCCGATGCACCCCGACCACCACAAGGCCGATAACCAGAAGGACTCGTCTCCAGAAACACCTGCAGCCTCCTAGTTCCCCCCCCCCAGGTCGGAAAAGAGCATACCTGCACCAGAGGGAAAGCTACCTGTCTCTCCTGAGCAACCAAAGAGATGAGGGGCGAGGTGCGGGACGTAACCGTTAGTCAGGAGCAGGAACAAAATCCATGAAAACAGTTAGAATAATGCCGGGACACCCCACGGAGCAGCAGTTTACAAGCACAAACAGGGTCTTTTCCCTGGGGAAAGTGACTGCGGGACCGCATTTGCAGCGGCCACCGTCCCTGTGGCCCAGGGCATCCCTGACCTGCCGGCTGGGGGAATCTGGGAGATCCCTCTCTGCCTGCCCTGATGCTCACAGTTCCTCCCTAAACCCTCAGGACACAAGGTGAGCCAGGTGCCTGGTCTGAGCCAGGTGCCTGGTCTGAGCCAGCCCAAGCGTCGTGGCATCCCGGACGGGAGCGGGAAGCTCTCTCCCACGGCTGAGGTCCACTGCAAGCGCAAATCCAAAAGCTGAGCTTGGAGGAAAAGCCTCTCCAGCTCTCATCAAACGTCCCTCCAGGCTGCGGGGAGGGGAAGGTGCAAGCGGGGCTGCCCCAGCCACTCCAGGACATGCTGTTTGAGCGGGTACCCACCCTGTCGTCATGTGCTGCTCAGTGTAACAGCTGGGGAGTGGGAGAGTTTCAGAGGAGTCCAGAGGAAAGAGTGAGGTGACGGTTCAAAGGAAAAACAGGAGAGATTAGGAGAAGAGGAAGGAACTGTGAATGAAGGTGAAAAGCAGAGACATAAAAAAAGTGGGGAGGAGAAAGAAAACAAGAGGAAGACTATGTGAATTTTAAGAGGAGGAGGTGCTGGGGGCTCTGGCTGGTGAAGGCGGTGACAAGCTCTGGGCAGAGCCGCTCACTTCTGCTCTTTCTGTGCGGGGACACCTGAGCTGGACCTCTGGGCGCTTCCAAAAAGTCATCGCCCAGTTTGGGGCTGCGCAGGTGGAAAATGCTAGCCATCCGCTGGCCGAAAGCCGAAGCTGAGGGAAGACAGACCAAGAGGAGAGCCCCCCCTGCCCCCGGTCCTGGCCTCGCCTGCCTGGGCAGAGGATTAGGAGGGACAAGCTCAAAGGATGGGGAGACATTTCTGCTCCGGTCCTGACAGCTCCACCGGGACAGGACGAGAGCCATTTTACCTTCCCTCAGTGTGCCCAGGGGGCATGAGAATTGTCTCTGCTGGAGGGCAGCAACAGCCTTAATTACCTTAATTCATGGTAAGTGCTCCTGTGAGCGGGCCCTAAGCAGTTTGTCTGTCTGAGGCTGAACAATCCAACTCCAGCTTTTCACGCTCTCTGCCCTAAGGAGCAGCATTAACAAATGCAGAGGAATGATGTGGGGCAGCTCAGACCTCCAGGCCCTCAAACACTGGCTGGGCGGCAAGCAGAGAAGCGGAGATCCCACATCCCAAATCTGAGAACTTGGGTGCTAAAGGTGCCGGTTTGGTGAATTGAGTTGGGACGCGGGAGACTCTTCCACCGGTTTTCACGCTGGTGACCCTGAAAGGGTAACGCAACCCACACGCCTCCTCTGCCAACTGGGGACAGGACCGCGAGCCTCGTTTATAAAAAGAGCTTTAAGGACCCACCCCACCGGCAAATGACTTACTTGGCAAATCCAATGAAGTCTTCGTGGTTAGTGTTGATGTAGGAGAGCTCGATGTCAATCAGCAGGAGAATCTGGAAGGAGGTTTACAGGTTAGGAGTCCCACAGGGAGGGCTGAACACCCAGGGCTCCTGCACCGCCCCGGGGAAGAGCTGCCACCGAGCCCCAGGGTCGTGTTCGGATGCCAGAGCTGCAGCACGCCGCATCGCTGCCGCGAGAGGGAGCTTTGGGATCGCGAGTGGGGAGATGCCGGGTGGCCGCTCCAAGCACCAGCTGCGGCGGAACAGGGCCAGGGCTTGCCTTGTCCTCGCACCCAGCAGCTGGGCTTTCTCCCGGCTCTCCAGCCAAGCCGAAGATGGCGTGAGCTCACCTGGTCCTTCGTCTTGCCTTCCCGTTCCCTGATGTGAGTGGTAACGATCCTCTCCGTCTCCTCTCGTAACCTGGGGTAGGAACCAAGCTGAAAAGAAAGGGAGAAGGCCAGGGAAAAACCGCTGCTGATGGGACCGCAGCAGCCTCCAGCGCTCACCGCAGAAAGCCAGCGACAGGAGACGCTCAGGAAAGGGAGGGAGGACAGGCGGGACTGAGCCCCAGTTCTGTCGGGAAGACACAACTGGGGCTCAGGGGTGGGAAAAGCAAAAGACTTGATTCTCTTCACTAGATCCGACAAGATCAGCAGAATCCCCTTCCCGGGGGCCTTCGAAGCAATGCCAAACAAACGAATCCAGATGTTTTTTCCTCCCGCCCTCGGACCCCCCGGCCAAGCAGATCCGGGTTTTCACGGCACGAAGCGCGAGCTATGGCTAAGCAAGGCAAAGGAGGTGGGATCTCAGCGAACGCGAGGAGCGTTTTTAGCCTTTGCTGTTACGGGGGCGAGCAAACACCTGTGCAATATGTCTCGGCAGGACCCGTGCCGTGAAGCCGAGTTAATGCTACGTCTGTATTTGCCAACGTTTCCAACAAGCCTTCGGCTGTCAGAAGGACACGGTGTCCCCCCAAATTAGCGACAACCTTGTGGTTGAACTCACTTTGGTCGGCTGGGTCCTGGGAGCAAATATATTCCAGATGTTCAGATTAGGCAAAAAGGGATGAATTAAGACCCGTTACCTTTTCGGCACACTTTTTAATGACCGTGGCCAGCTCTGAGACCACCAGATCAACACACTTCAAACTGGGCTCTTTAAGCTTTACAATCTGTTTTTTCACTATGGCTTCAAAGGCCATGTCGGGCGTGAAGAGCCCCGTCCTGCACCATGCAGAGAGCAAGAGCGAAACACCAAGTGGAGTGCAGGGGGTGGGAAAAATAGCAACAAAGACAGAAAAGAAAAGAAAAATGAGATATATTTTTTTTTAAATTGAGGTTAGTAACGTGCAAAGGAAAAAGCTGCAGCGCCTGCCTGAGAAATTCCTTCGGAGCCGCTGGGGTGATCGGTCCCCTCGCAGCTCCCTGCGTCTCGCGGGCAGGCTCAGCCCGGACCCCGAGCTCCCTGCGGCTTCGGGGGTTTTTAACTGGTCAGGGGGTGCCTCGCCTCTGCGTGTACGGGAGGGCAGCGCTGCCTGAGCACAGGAAAAACCCTGGAGGGGCTCCTGGCTTCTCTCTAGACTGGATTACTATGACCCAGCTCTAGGAACACACTGGATTTCCACTTGACTTTGGGGTTAGAGCCTATCTGAGACGGAAGGAATTTCGGCAGGAAGCGCTGGCTTCTTCACATTACCCAGATCACAGTCAACCACACTGGAAACGAAAGACAGCAGAGAACGCCTGACCCACCAGCAAACCCCCACCGATCCTACCACTTACAAAACCAGGTCAGCATTTAAACTGTTCCGCTCCACAAAAGCACTCTGGGTAGCAAACACCGCGGATATGTTCATGTTCTTGCCTGCATGTAGCTAAAGTTATTAATTTTTTTAAAACAACGTAAGCATTGGAAGGAGAGGGGAGCTGTTTTTCCTGCCCTCTTTTCAGCTTAAGGCATATCTTCTGGTGCCACCAGAGCAAGGTTAAAAAACCGAAAAGAGTCACCCTGCCAAGCCGGTTATTAAATATGGAAACGGCCCGTTCATCCAGGGCACAGCTCCAGGGTAATTAACACTTTCACAGAAAAAAGACAACTGGTGGGGGGGAAACCTTTTGAAATGTAAATGTGCTTGTTATCGAGCAGCTTATTAATTGCAGACATCGAACTGCACGATTTACAGGCACGCCACCAGACCCTTTGCCGGAACCGCTGTCCCTGGCTTTTGTTTCCACGTTCCCGGGATTCCCAGAGTGCAGCGAAGCAGCAGTTTAAAGTGCAGCTTGAGAAGACACGTGCTAAGAGAGGTACCAGGATCCAAGAGCAGCCTGCCCACCTGCCTGGCTCCTACCGGGAACAAAGCCTCGGCAGCACCCCTCTAACCTGCCGCCGTCAGGGCCCTGGAGAGCCCCTCGCTGCGAGAGCCATGCTGTCCCCAGGAGGGTCACGGATACGGAAAGCCAAGCGTCTTGTTGAGCATCCCCAGAAATCCCGATCCTGTCTGTCGGGATGCCCGGGAGACTCAGGGACACCAGCGGCACTCGAAGCGAGCGCTGGGTGACGTCCTGGGTGATCCGTCCTTGGCATCCTTGACTCAAGGACCGGCTGATTCCCCCCCTCCCAGCCAAAGGCAACAGGGAGGACTCCAAGTCAGGAGACACGAGTCAAAGCTCAGAAATATCCAATTTGCTTAGGGAGCTCCCAGATTTTGGGGGTTTTTTTTTTGGAGGGGAAACCAGGCAAGGCAGGCAGGTTAGAGCATCGCTTCTGCTTCCCCATCCCACTGGTAGGAAGGGTCTGGATTGCCTCCAGCCGGTTCAATACCTTACTGGTACACTGTCTAACTGTATTGATTAACTCCTGAATAACGAGGTCGACACACTTCAGACAAGGCTCTTTCAGCTTCACCACCTGCTTTTTCACAATGGCCTCGAATGCCAAGTCTGGGGTGAAGAGCCCCGTCCTACAGGAATCCGCAGGCGGGGCGAGAGGGCAGAGACATGGCAGAGAAAAAAACAAAATGGGTGATCAGGTTTGGAGGCGATCGGCTGCGTCCTGGAGAGCAATTCCCTCCCCAGCGCCGTGAGCTGGGGCGGCCCCGGTCCTGGATCCACGGCATCGCTGAACCCCACTTTTCCCCCCGCCGTTGGGGCTGCCACGACCCCTCGAGAGGGGACGGGGTGCTGGCACCTCCGCCCCCCCACCTCGTGGCAGCACCCTCCAACCCCTCCAGCACCTCGAATTAGGGTGCTACGCCCCCCCCCCCCGAACGGGAGCGAAAGCCCAAAAGTGCATCAGCACCGCGAGGAAATGGGAATTAACCTTTCTGGTGGTGTTTAGGGAAAGTGGGTACACCATGAGCAGGTCAAGTGACTCCTGGGGAGAGCGTTAAAGCAAAGAGAAGAAGCTCTACGTTTCTCTTTTCCCGTCACAGCACCAGGCCAAGGGAGAGTGGGCCTGCCAAGGAGAGGACTTGGATTTAACGCCGTTCCTCTTTGGGGTCCGTAACTGCCCCGTTAGTGTGCTGTGCTGGATGGGCTGAGCAGCGTCCGCGAAAGACGCATCGCTGCCCAGCGAGGCAGCTGGTCCCCAGCGTACACACCTACAGCTGGGACCTGGGTCCCGCTTAGTGAGAAGGTTTAACTCCCATTCCCTACCTTTCTCTCAAGGTCATTTCTTCCCCCACTTAAGGGAACGTAAAAGGAAAGATAAAGGTTATTTCTGTGGCTGAACTGAAGGCACAAGGGCAAAGTTTTCAGCTCAGTGTCTCTGTTTCAGCCTCCCCTGGGTTCTCCAGGGTGGTAGGGGGAGCGGGACGAGCCTGACTCTACTAAGCAAGGTGGCGTGCTACGCTGGAGGGACACAGGGGCTGGGCGAGTTACCCCTTCAATTCCCTCTAAAAGGCGAGGAACGTCCATTTTCAGCAAGCGCTGGTCTCCGCAAGACACCGGACGATGAGCCGACAGCCATCGGTATCACCTCTCCCTCGGCAGGAAAGAATCACACACGCCCCGCAGCCCAGGCTTACTGGTCTACTCTAAGGAGGACAGGATCCGCGACCGCGCCGCTCCGATACTTGCCTCACACCGTGGATGTTTTTAATTGCATAGCTTATTTCTCGCCTCAAGTCCTTCTCATCAAACTCCATCTGAATAAGGAGGAAGGCCACAGTTACGATTTTTACAGCAAGCAACTTCTGGCAATCCCGTGGGCGTGCAAGAGGGCTCCCGCTGCAGCCCTTCCTTTGCACCATCGCAAGAGGCAGATGCCTGCCTGAAGCGAGACCATCCTCCGCCCGCGAGGACTTCACAGGCAGGTTCAGAGGCTGCTCCCTATCCTGGCCAGACTGGCTCGCTCTCCGTGGTTTACTTATCTCAAATCTTAAGACCTCGCTGTCTACGCAGCACACGCGCTCCCCAGGCCAGCTTTACCTTCACCAGCTCAAAAGGAAATCTCTCGTGGAAAATGCGATTGATTCTGGCACCCCCGGAGAGTTCAAGTGTGTCCACCTGGTCTCCTGAACCTTCGATTCGCTTCTCAAAGTCCACGCCGAACTGCTGGACCATTCTGTGAAGAAGCAACGGGACTCAATGGGCGCCAGTTGAGTGCAAGGGACGGACAGACACCCAGCCCGCCTCCTGCAGCCAGCACCACCCCACCGGCCCTGCCGCAGCTAGCCAGGGCTGTGTGGAAGTTCTCCCCCCAGTTCCCTCCGCTGGAGTCGCAGCAGCAAAAATCTCCCTTTTGCTGTAGTCTAAAGAGCTCGCGGGCAGGTCAAGGATGGGTGCAAACTCTTCGCTCTAGGACAGGCAGGTCATGTACACAGAGCACACCAAGCATGAAATGCTAATTCCTGCCTGCAGAGATGCTCGGCAGGCATTTCTCGGAGAGGCTTTCCTTGTCCTTCCCAGCAGCCTGCCAGACAAGCGCCGGAGGACACAGAATCTCTCCCAGGTGCCAGCTTAGCACCGTTGGAGTTGGCAGAGCCATCCGCCGGCACCACTCGCTCCCAACAACGGGGCTATTCCGGGCTCTTCCTTGAAGAAGCCACCGGCCGAGACAAACGAGCCTCACAGGAAAAGCAGAGTGAGTTTATCCCTGTGCCAGCAACGTGTCTGGCTGGGAGAGGTGAACCTCCTCTGCCAGGTGAGGCACCGGCGACACAGCACTGAGCGAGAGAAACTTACTGTAACAAAGCTTTGGTTTTTCGTGTGGGGTCATCAGGGCGGAAGTTTTTGTACTCCTCAACCTCCTTCTCCAGGGAGAGCAGCTGACTCTGAAGTTTGCTGCGCAGCGAAGGCAGCGTCTCCCGAATGTGGTTGGTCAGTTGCTGCAAAAGAATGGAGATAACTGAGACACCCTCCTCCGCACCAGACCGGCTGCAGGAACATCCGTTTTCCTCCACAGATAAACACCAGCACCGCAAAACACTCGGGAAGGGAACCGAGCCTACCTGGTTAAGGACTTTCTGCAAATGCGGGGTGCCCATCCGGTCAGCCATGTGCCGGTAAGCCGGGTGAGAAAGGAAGAACTTCCGCTCAGCTGCCAGCGCTGCCCTGATGTCCTTCTTACCATCGATGTCCTTCTGGCTTCGGTTAACGACCCCGATGTAGCCTGCAAGAGGACACATCGGCTCTCGCTACGGATGGACCCAGCTGAAAGTTGTCCCGAGCAGAGCCACGCAGCTCCGTATCGCCATCCACAGCTACTTCTCCCAGAGCACGAAGGGCCGGGACTCCCCAGCAGACACTGGAGAGCTCAGGAGCTGCCCTTTGACTCATTTGGAAATGCCACTCTCTCCACGTAAAAGAAGAAGGTGGGCACAGGTCGTGGGGGGGGTGGGGTGTGGGATAAAAAACCTTGGTTGTTCGTTTTACCTCTTCGCAAAGGAAGCAGCTTGTTTTCCAGCACATCTCTGGCATCTGTGCCTTCATCCATCAGATCCAGCTTGGTGATGACTCCAATTGTCCGCAAGCCTGAAGCAGCCACACAAACAAGCCATCGATTAACCTCACAAACGAGCAATCGATCAATCGCATTTCACATCTGAACATGTCAAAAGCAGGCACGCAGGTGCCTAACCAAAGCAAACACAGACTTGCCAGCGAGGAGCGGAACCACCGGCCCTTCCTCAACTGTCAGAGGATGGAGAGCCCTCTGTGAGAGGAGGAGGGATGAGACGCCCCACTGGTTCCAATAATTGGGCGACTGATTGCTAAGACTCTGCTGCGACGGCTGCTGGAGGCTTTATCGCTCCACACCTGGCCCAATCCAGGGCCTGAAGCAGCGACATGGGCAGAGACAGGCAGGAGGACATGTCCCTCTTACCTTGAGGATCAACCTCTTTTGCCATCTTGAGCGCGTCTGAGTTGGCCAGATCCATGTTCGCCGGCGTGACAGCGAGGATCAAGCTGCTCTCCCTGCTGATGAACTGCAGGATCATGTCTTTGATCTGGTACTCGATGTCCTGCGGCTGGTCCCCCACCGGCACTTTGGTGATACCCGGGAGGTCGATCAGAGTCAGGTTCAACACTGAAAGGACAGACCAGCCGCGTTGGGGGACAAGGGCCTGGCGCTGGGAGCTGTCAGTCTTGCAGCTGGATCTCTTCAGATCTGCTGACAGATCCACCCCTCTGCAAGCTTTAAAAGCCCCTCTGAACGAAGAGTTACCGCTGCCTTTGCTCAGGGGGTGGGCCAGGCAGCCCCCATCAACCCCCAGGCTGGTATAAGATCAGCTGGATGCACAGCCAGCATTTGCTCTGAGGACGCAGGCCGGGCTAAACCCCGCAGCCACTCTGTATGCAAATGCCGGCTTTTCTTCTTTCACCTCTTTTCAGCACACAGAGGCCTGCGGCAGAGAAGCAGCTCACTCACCGTGCGGCGAGTAGACGCGGAGGTTGATGGGGACGGGAGAGATGCCTTTGTTCGTTCCTGTCACCCTGTCGGTTTCCGCTTCGATCTCCTGCCGCACCTCATCAAAATCTGTGAACTTTTTGGATTTGCAGTGCAAAAACTCAGCATATTCTGGAAGAGAGCAAAAAATAAAAAAGACAACTTGGCCATCTCGAGCCCAGCACGGGACACGCACCGACCTTCAACTGGTTTAAAGACATTTCTACGTCGCAAAGCAGAGCCAGCCAGGTGCTTTGGTGTGACGCTGAGCAGCCAGGCACAATCAGTGCCCCAGAGAGGCACCGAGGACCTGCCTGGGGATTAACCTGGTTGTCTTCTGCCTCCTGTCTGGCAGCAGCCCCAAATAAACTTGGCCTAGCCGCTTCCTCTGGCTGAGGAGGCAAGACCGGGACGATGGCAGCCAGCCGGCTCAGGCTGAGCACGCTGACACTCTGCCTGCTGCCTCTGCGCTGGCAGCAGCTGCTTTGATGTGGACTTGGAGTTACACTTCCCTTTGCCAAAAAAGAAACTGCCCTTGGGCGAGATGCTGGCAGGCAGCCGACGCTGGCTCCAGCTTAGCGAACCTCAACATCAGAATGGCCGTGTTTGTTTTCACCCGGGCCTGTTTGCCTTTCAGTCCCCGCTGATTGCTTTTAAATGTTTTATTGCCCAGACTCCTAACGCTGAAGAACGCTCCGAGTCTTCACGCTCCGAGTCTTCGGCTGCCAAGATGCTCTGGTGTGCCTGGGAGGCAGGACAGCGACCTCCCCCCCCCCCCCAGCGCCCGCAGCACCCTCGTGCTGGCAAAAGGGCTGTGGCCGGCTGCGGGGAGGCACACCAGTGCCAGAGATCCGGGATATCTTCTTTGCACCGTCCAGCAAGGAAGGACCAGCGGCGCTTCCCTGCTCCGGCAGCCCCTTGCCAAGAAGGAACCACAGCTTCCCTCCACCTGCGCCACGAGCTGTGTTTTCTTCACTCATTTGCTCTCCAGATTTACCGCACCATTTCACTCTGCCCCCGCAGCCAACAGCCCCAGCCGAGCTGCAGTCCAGCAAGGAGCCTGACTCTGACCCCAGCAACTCTGTCTCTCCCCTCTAAGGCCAAGGAACCTGTGCCAGGAGACAAACATTAACTCGCTCCTGGCTCCTCCGTGGGGAAGACGCCTGGGAACAGAAAAGCAGCTGCTTTTCCTGGGCCTCTGTGCAAGTCACCTTCAGGTATCTGAGATTTTCCACAAGGCTTCTGCAACCTGTTAGCGCATGAGAAGCTTCGAGGGGAGTGGGGAAGCTGAGCAGAGAGGTGAGGGGGAAGAGAGACGGCGTTTCCCTACAGTCACTGGGACAACCACTCCCTGGCTCCTTGCAACAGCTCTGAATCTGCCCCTGGAAAAGGGACTTGAATACTTTTGGGGCCACGAATTACTTGCCCCAGGGACGGAGATGGTGCAACTCACTTCCTCCCTCCAACAACCCACGAGGAGCGGGTGAAGGGAAATACCAGCCCTACCCTCGCCCTTCCACTCCTACCAGTTCCAGCGCCTGATGACACCTTATCATGTGAAGGCCACGACTGACACTTTGCAATCCCCTTACGTGTTCTGGGTACCAGAAATGACTAATTACTTGATAAACAGGCCACCCAAATAAAGGCGAAAAGAGGCTGCAGAGCGTGGCTCTGCAGACTGCTCCAGCTCTGCCCAGGACTGACCCAAACCCATGTTTTTTGGGAAGGGGACCACCTGTTGCATTTAGGAGAAATCTCCCCAGAGATCGGGCTGGCCGACGCTTTCAAAGTGTGCCTGGTTGGGAAAACAAGCTGTCCTCGTGCCCCACGTTCAGCTCCTCGGTGTTCCTCGCTGCGCGTGGAGGCAGGTGAACCAGGGCAGAGGCTGATTTCGCAACTCCTCCGTACCAGGGTGCGAAGCGGAACTGAGTCAGAGGGCGATGGGGAAGCAGCTTTTATTACGGGCACACTTTTATTAGCAGCATTTTGGATGCTTGTGAATCGACAAAGTCCCCTTTATCATCAGGATAATGACACCTGAAGGGAAACGGGAATTTTCTGCTGGAGCGGAGCAGAAGGATGGACTTAAAACAGACCTAAATTTGTCACTGCTTCAACCTGCGCTCTGCTCCCCAATCCCCTGCAGCCTCACAGATACCCCTGCCCTCCCCTCTGCCAGCACAATGCAGCTGAGGAGGGCTGACATACTATTTGATAAACATACTGCAGTCTGACTCGGGATTTAACTCGCTCTGCGGAAGGAAAGGATCATCACAATCTGCTACAAAAGCCTCCCGCGGAACAGACCCCGACTTCGCAGTGTCGAGGGCAGCACGTGTTCAAAACGAGCCTGAACACGAGCGCACACTGCCGGCGCGCCCCTTCAACTAGATGTACGCCGCAACGCTGGCATCAGTGCTGAATGACGGAAACCTCCCTCCGTCGTTTCCCACTTCCAGGGCGGCTTTCATCCCCAAGAGCAGGCGTGCTCCCCAGCCGTGAAAATCCTGTTCGCGGAACACTCGAACCAGAACCATTACCGAAATACTAATATTAAATTAATTAAATGTTAAACGACAAATCTGCCAGAAGCTCGAGCACAGGCGAGCGGCCAAACGCCGACAATACTTCCCGTCTGAGTGGTAGACGGAGCCGCGTCTGCCAGCCAAGGGTTTCAACCACCCTCTCCCCCTTCTGATGGGGAAACTGGGCAGCTTCTCCTGCCCAAACCGTACCTGTCTTGGAGAAGATAAGCTGCAGGATGAGAGGCCGCCGAGTGACAATTCCAGAACCTCGGGGGAGGAAGTCCCTGCAAGGAATTAAAAGACAGATATTTACCAATGTGGTTAAATAAGCAAGTTAATGCTGGACCGAGTTAATCACCCTGATATCTAAACAGCGGGCACGGGGCGGGAGGTGGCGTGCAGGGGCTCAAATACTTCTGGATCCCACACAGAACCCGTTCCTGCTTTGCCGTGGGAGCTGGAAGGGGGTGAAAGATGCTCCCGGGACCACAGACACCGGTGGCAGGGCAGGAATGTGCTCTCCCAGTGCCTGCCCCAGTCTCAAGGCCATCCTCCCACCCTCCCGCTATCTCTCACTACGGAAAAGGGGAGAGATTGGAGCCTCAATCCACGAGGACGTCCTCAAGAGCGCAGAGCTCTCTGGGAGTGCGTCCGCTTCCCTGAGAGCAGGCGAGAAGGGACCGAGCAGTAAGGGAGAGAAGAGCGGCTCCCACGTCCTTACAACTGCCTTCGCCATGAATTGCTTCCGAGCGACTGCTCTTGAGGCTGTGGGTGCAGGAATTCGGAAAGCCGTTTTCCCGGCTGCCAGCCATTAAGAAATCGAAATGTCTACTGGATTTTGATACTCTGCTAATTCGGGGGGGGGGAAGCAAAACAAAAGACACCTTGACAGAAGGGACAAAACCACCGCCTCCCCTTTATTCTCCAAAACCACACATCCTTCATGGTTTCACCCCACTCCACAGGAAAGCCCCTGCGAAGAGTGAAACGAGGTGCAGAACTGACGATGTTTCTCCTGGCCCCTGCTCGGGGAGCCAGCTCCAGCCCACAGAGCCTTCACGGGGTTTTTTTTTTTTCCTGCTTGGACATGGTGCTGCTCCGACAGGCAGCTTTGTTCGGGGCTGTTATTGCCCAGCAAATGGCTGCACCTCCCTTCTCCTGGGCTGAGGGTGACGGGAATTGGATGGGAAAGTGGTTTTGCTGAGCGGCTCCATGCTGGTAGCTTTGCTTGCTCAGAAACAGGAGCGATAAGAGCTCCTCGGGAGAGGCCAGAGCAGCGTTGAGTGGATTTATTGCTTCCATTAACTAGAGAGCACATCCAGCTTATCAGCGGAGCACAAGGAAACGAGATCGGCATTGCGGGCAGGTGGTGCCTGTCACCGTCACCCGCACTCGAAGGCACCCTGGTCGGGGAGGGGGGACGGAGAGGCTCCACTGGGAATTCACCCCCTGCCCTCGGCCGTACCCAACCCCACACATCAGCACCTCCGGCAGAGCCGCCGTTGGGAATTACAGCTGCGCCGGGTACGTCACCTTCACCCTTCACCCGAACATCACCTAGGAGATTTCTGAACCGACCGTGCTCTCCTCCAGCCCTGTTCAGAGCCACACCGGGGAGGGAACAGTTTCTCTAAATAGAAACGTGGTTTTATCACCCTTGAAAACAGCTTCCTGCCCAACCGGGAGGACAGGCCCTGCGGCACCCGTCACGGGAGGTGGGATGCGACAGGAACGGGAAGCGTTTGAGGGCATCTGCTTGACAGCAGCAGGAACATCTGTTTCAGCGCTGCTCGCTACCCGGTATGGTTACAGCTCTGCAGTTTCGCTATGACGGGCCCTCTTACGCTATTTAGAAAGCAGCAGCAGCAGCTTCCTCCTGTTGAAATAAACACCGTGAGACCCAGGAACCCTCCCCAACAGCCCCACCGCCTCCCCCGGGACCCCAGGAGGGGAGAGCATCGGTGCCGGCGAGGGGGAGGAGAGCATCACAGCATCTCCTGCAACCCGGAGGGGATGGAACGCGCCTGGTGGGCTCCCCTGCCGCCTTCTCCCACCCGCATCGCCACTGTGTTAACAATCTCGAGGGGGGGGGGGGGACGGGACACGACAGGTCACGATATAATACCCTCAGCTCCCAGCCGCCCCCCCTCCCCAAGGCGCGCTAATCTGAAAGGAGCCAGGCTGCAGAGCATGAACTCGCCCGCCGCAGCGGGGTCAGGCATGAGCAACCTGCCCTTTTGACGGGAAGCGAAACCGAACAAGAGCCCGTTTCATCGGGAGGACGGCGCAACTCCTGCCCAGCAGCAGGCGTGGGCCAGCCCTTGTGCAGCCACGGAGCCGGGTCACCCCGTCTGGCACCCGTGGATGGCAGCGAGTAGGTGGTTTTTTACAACCGAGCGCTGTTACCGTGCTCAGTCCCGCTGGCGCACATGTATTCTTGCAGCCAGGGTTGGCAGGAACCATCTCCTTCACGAGAAAACACCAACTGCAAATACGGGGGGGAGAAGCCAGAGCCTGCCAGAAGGTCCCTTTGGCATTTTTTAAACATTAAAGCAACTGGGAGGTGTGGGCCAGGTGGCACGAAGCAAAAGACAATTGGGATGACGCACCGCACAGACGTAACCTCCAAGGAGTCAGGTCACACCTGTTTGAAATGACAGCACTAGACCCGCGTTCTCTGCGTGTTCAGAACAATCACGTATCTCTGTTTGCCGTTTGCGTGCCCTACCAGGAAACGCCGCTTTACAAAAAGAGCAAAAAGACAAAGGTCACCGGTGGAGGAAGTACATTTAATACATCCCATCCCCTATAAAATCTCCCTTGGCAAAGGCACCCGAGAGCTGGCTCCGCTGCCTTGTACCTGCCAGGCTCTGCCCATCCCTGCCCGGCTCTGGCTCCGGCTGTCCCTGCCCGGGCCCTCTCTGGTTTCGGGCTCCCGTTTCCCTTGACAGATCCTTCCCCAACGACCCCGTGGCAGCTCTTCCCCAAAATCCAGGGAAAAGACATCCCAGACTCCCTGGGAAGAAAACCCCGGGACGGTCGTGCCACGTCCGCCACAGATGTGTTTTCACTAATGAGCACTCGCTTCCAAATTCCCTTCCTTTAGCTCCATTTTCAGCCAGTTCTGCCTGCTGATAAAAGTTCCCCTCCCCATTTCTGAAGCAACACCTTGCAATGAAATCGCAATTAAACCGCCGTTCCTCTGACAATCGCTGCCGTAAAATCCTCCCCGATCGATTTAGCCAAAGCCGTGATTTACACCCGCAGCACTGCCGCCCCAACCAGGCATGGCCGATTCCGCGCAAGCACCTGAGCCTCGCCAGACTCAGAGAATATTTGTGGGAAAGCCCTAAGAGCAGGCTGCTCTCATCTCCATCCTTCCCTGCGGATAAATTCTCCCTCCAAGAGGCTTAGACGTGGTATTAGCACCAGCTCAAAAACCTCAGCGAGCCACCTTGGGGCTGGGCTGTTGATGCCTGGCGCAAACGCGGAGGTTTATCTCCATTTTGGAGTCTCCGAAGTACCTTCCGGTGCCTATTTCGGCGTCCCACTGGGAGAAGGGGACCGTGCCTGACGCAGGTAAAGGATCTTTCACCGAGGTCCAGCCACCTCCATCCCCCAAGCCCTGCCATTGTGGCTGTCCAGCTTCGCCCCAGCTGTATTTACGACCACCCGGAGTACCGATAACGCCTTCCCAAGGACTCATAATGCCCCATTGAGGTTCGGCTCCTCGACTAGGCTGCCGATGGGAGGGCCTCCCCACCGCCCGGATCACAACAGCTCCATTGTCAGCCCGGTCCGAGCGGCCGCCGGGCTCAATGGCCGGGTTTTATATGGCTCTGAAAATGTCTTTTACGCTGCCGTTTGTCGGAGCGTCGCTGCGAGAGCCGGAGCGGGGCCAGGGGAGGCTCGGCGCCTTTAGCATGCTTGTACTGACACGACAAGGGCTCCAAAGAGGGGTCAGTCAACGCACGGTTCATCAGGACGTCAATGGGACGGCTTCTAATGCGGCTAGTAATGCAATTTTAATGCAGTGGTTTAGATTTGCCTTTGTGCTTTTCCCCGCTCAACGAGAGAATCCAGTCGCTTCAGACCCCTCGCACAGCAAGACCAACCTATTTTGACGCCTGCTGAAACAGAGGCAGCGGTGAGACAGATTCCTTCCCCGCAGATGAATTTAAGTCCAGCATCTAGAAAATTCACAGATTTAGAGGGCTCCAGGCAGCTGACCCTAACTCCTGGCTCCTCCGCAGGCTTTTTACATGACCAATGGCACCCCAGGTGGTCTCAGCGGGGCTCGTAACCCTTCTCCTGCACATTGAGGTCACGGAAGGGACCACTGGAACGCCTGGCTGCCCCATGCCGGGACCCGGCTGTATGAACGGGTGTCTTTAGGCTTCTTGAAACAGTTACAAAACACCTAATCAGGGCAATTCACAGAGCAGGGGTCCAGACCTCCCGCTGACTCCTTATCCTGAGCGTCAACACTCCTCTTCCCATTCACCCCAACGCGATCAACCAAAATTACTTATTGTGAAGAGGGAACAATGTCTTTCCCTGCAGCTCCTCACAATAGGGATACAAGATAAGGCAGGGGGATGAGCTGAAAAGGCCTCGTCCACATCCTGCCCCTGTCTCCACCTCACTAGCCGAGGCTCAGTGGCACGCAGGGGACCGGGACACAGCACCGGAGAACACGGCTCGGCACGGCTCGTTAGGGGAGACAGGATGCTGGGCTCAAAGTCAGGCTTCCTACGGGGGCATCCAGCCGGCCCTGCGCCTTCCTAATGGGTCCAGAAGCCAAGATTAAAGGTCAAACAGCTACAAAAGGGGGAGAGATCAGCAAAATAACCCCCACCGCCCGTTTCTAACCAGCTGTTTCCAGAAGGAAACGTGGTTAGCTGGCATGGTAGGCCTCCTGCATCCCTTTGGGAAGCCTTCGTTAGCGTGCAGGAGCAGGGAGAGCTGCCATAAGGAGAAATCGGAGCGGCCGGAGAGATCTGAGCGAGCTCCAAAGCACGGTCGTATTTCCTCTGTGTTGTTTATTCGTCTCCAACTCGAATAAACCCGAGGCCCAAGGCTTCACCGAGGGATCTCCCACCCTTCAGCCACCGACATCCCACTGGGCACCTACACCTTACAGGTGGCTCCTGTAAGGAAAACCACTCCATGTGGAAGTTTTCCCATTTCCATCCTGTTTTGCAAACTAAAAACCCCAGATGCAGCTCCACGAGCAACGCCTGGTTCCTCAGCTGGACACAGCCTCGTTTCTTAAGCCCAGCTCCCTTCCCAACAGCAGCGGCAGGTCCATCCATGTGCGTTCACACAGCCGTGCATTCGCACGCTCGGAAGCGGCCCCTCGGCTTCAGGCAGAAAAGCTCTCATGGATAAAACGTGGCTCGCAAGCTCAATGCATGGAGGCTCGATGCATTCAGCTTGAAATCTAGAGCAAGCTTCACGTGGTGCGGCTGGTTTATTGTCGGAACAGCCTGGAGGCCTCAGCGCTCATCCCCAGCTGATCGGCGTACCACTCTTCATCCTGGAGAAACACTCGATGCCACTGGCACGGGATAAAGCCGACGGGCTTTGCCCAACCGCAAGTGCTGGGATGGGTACTCCAACAGCATCGAGTGTTGCGCAGAGATAAGCAGGCGGTCCCTGCCCAACCTTGGGGTTACCAAGTGAGCCGTTTCCGAGCTATTAATCCCCAAATTATCATGCAGAGCTGTTATAAGAACATATAACAATAATCTATATTCCTCATTATTGTATTCCCAAATATTTCAACAGCTGTGGAGGGAAAACAACACTACAGAGAGCAGGAGATGCCGACAGGCTGGTACGACAGCAACCACTGAGCCGAGGGGTTGGAGACTGCCGACACCAAGGCAGGGCAGACTCCACCCCACGCATAATTAGCGGTTATTAACACGAGCTGCAGAACGAAGTTTGTGCGATGGGATGGGAGCGAAAGGTTCCCGGTTACAACTGCACGGATTCAGCCTCACGGAAAGCCCTCCTGTGCAGACCCCGGCTGTCTGCGGAGCACCTTAACCCCTCATTAAAAGCCTTCCAACAAAGACTTCAACGCTGTGAAACAAAGATTTTTAATTACCGGGGCCGGTTTTCCAGGAGCACCATAATTAGAGGCTGCCAAAATTTCCACTGGCAGTGATTTAGGAGGGGGAGTAACTCGACCATTTCAGCCCCAAGGGCAGTGAGGCTTGGCAAAGCCCAGACGTGAGTTTAGTCTGGGGGAGTTCGAGCTCCGCCGGTCCGGCCGACTCCTCCTCTCCCTTCCACGCCAACAACAGCGGGCTGAAAAAGCATCCCCAGCCGCGAATCCATGCTACGAATCCGACCCGTGTGAGGATAAAAGAAGAGGCAAATTGTGTCAGGTGATGGAGCGCACAGCAGGCTCCGGATCCTGACCTCACCGCTCGGAAAAACATTACACAAGCGAAAAAATCCAAGGGCGGAAAGCACGACGGCAGGGAAAACTCAGGCGGCGCTTTCAAATGATTCTTTTCTACAGAGAAAGGCAGCCGCTGGCATGTCTCCACAGCAACTGCAACGCCAGAACCAGCCCAAAACTTCGGAAAAACTGCCTGGCCTGCTTTTCTGGGGATTGTTAAGGCTCACATAGGCGCCGTGGAAGAGCGGGACCGAGCCGCCAGCATTTTGTCAGTGACAAGATCTGCACCGGCCCGTGTCAGGATGGAATGACGTCACAGGAAGGCTGCTATTGTTAATATTACAGCATCCGCCCCGGCCGGGATGGGAACCCCGTCGTGTGATGCAGACGGAGAAAGAAGCAGCCCTAGATCAAGGGACAGGCAAGGACGGGAACAAAGCAGCAGGAATCCAGCGACGATAACAGCTCCTTACCCCACAGACGGAGCAAGCGGCCGAGGAAACGAAGACCAGCCCGGAGCCAAGCCATTAATCGCCCGGCCGGCGCCGCCATCCCCGTAAAAGCAGAGGGGGAGAGACAACAGGTGGAGAAGGCCGAAGAAGTGACTCCGCTCACGGCATTTTGGTGCAGAAGCAGAAGTTATTAGCAATTACGGTGGATTTCGAAAGAGCCCAGCAAGATTTTTTTTAAACCCCGCAGCGGTAGCGTGGGGTGAAATCAGCTCTGCTCCCCCCTGTTATCGGGGCGGACGTGTTCTCCTCCCCACCCTTCACAGCCTCAGATGGGCGTCAAGCCCACGGCCTTGCCTTATCCCGACTGTGCCAAGCGGCCCTGCAGCAAGGCTCTGACGCCGCTGGCCGAGAGCTCGGCCCTATCTCGAGGGCACACGTCCCCAGCAGGAGCAGGCCGCCGAAACCCAGGCACCGGAACGACCGCGGGGCCCGGCGCCGTCAGCCTGGAAACATAAGCGTCTTTATGGCGTAAAGCGGCGAGCAACCGCCGAGGAGGACGATGGGGAGCGAGACGGGCGAAAGGACGGGCGAAAAAGGACGGGCGAAAGGACGCGCTCCCGCTTCTCCAGCTCTCCGGTTCGGCATCCTGGTGGTTCGGCATCACGCCGGGCGGCGTTCCCAGGGTATCCCAGGGGAGTCCGGCGACGGGACGAGCCTCCATGGCGGGCGGGAGGCCCGTGGCAGGTTCACCTGGCCCGGCAGCATCCTCCACGGTGGCAGCATCGCTGCCGTCCCGCTGCGGGGGGACGGGGACGGCGCGGGGGCCCGGGCCCGCAGCCGCCATGGCCCCGCTCCCCGCATCGGGAGCCCCCTCCCGTATTCACGGAGCCGCCTTACGCCAGCGCCGCGGCCGCCAGCCGCGGCCCGAGCCCCCGCCTGCGCCGCTGGCGTAAGGGTCCGCCGGGGACCCGCTCCCCGCCGGGGCCCGCGTCTTACGCCAAGTGCGTAAGGCACGGCCGGGCGAGGGGAGCGGGCCGCCGGGTCGCTCCGCAGTTTGCGTAGCGGCGGCGGCGGAGCGCGCGGGGTCCCTCAGGCCGCGGCCGCGCCCTACGCGAGCGGGATTCACGAAGCGCGGTTACGCCGGTGGCGCAGCGCCGGGCGGGCAAGAGCAGCAACGGCGGCGACGGCGCCGTCCTCGTCCGCCCCGCCCGCCCCTCCCCGCCGCCCCGCGACTCACCGGCCCACGAAGTTCTCCAGCACCGAGCTCTTG
>JANZLQ010000100.1:393234-413573 GCA_026212715.1 Elanus axillaris
GCGGGGGGGGGAAAGGGGAAAAAAAACAACCCCCACGTCTAATCTCATTTTTTAAAAACCATCCTACCTGTGATCAGCTCAGCAGAGCGGTTTAACCACGGCCGATCCCCGTCAGCGCGCGGCAACCCCTCCTTGGGATGGGCGCAGAGCGTCCTGGCGCGTAAATGCCGGCGACATCGGTTTAGGACGGGCAGCGCTCCTCGCCCTCCCTCACCTCCGCTGCGCCCCAGCCGGGAAGCGGATAGTCGGCACTACGGCGGCGAGGGGCCGGCGCTGCGCCAGAGAAGCCCCCAAGTCCCGCTCTGTCCCCCCTGCCCCGTATAACCACCACGGAGCATTAGATATTTTTTGGGGGGTCGAATATTGCACTTTGTCAGAAATCCCCCCCCCTCCCCGCCACACACCAGTGCTCGGCGTTCGTGCCGTGGGATGGCCTGAATGTACGCGACGGGGATGGGAGAGCTCGGAGGTGGTTGACTCCAAGACTGTCGCCTGTCTTTGGCTGCGGCCAGAATCTCCTAGAGCTGCCGTTGGGGCTGATCAGGTTCCTGCCTATTCACTTTCTTCCTCCTTTTCCTCCTCTTCCTCCCCCCCCTCCAGAATTTTTGTATTAATATATTATATATAAAACTTAGCGATTTTTGGTTTTTCTCTCCCAAACCCGAAAGTCGATTGCTAATCTTGACCATAGTCTATATTTCAGTTTTTATAGCTTTGAGGAAAATTTATATATGGAAAATGATGGGACTGCAGATAGCGATTTGCTAATAAATCTAATCCGCCGCAAAGCAGGAGCAGACTCTCCAGGTAGTCCTTGTGTCGCGAGGTGCCGGCTCAGCAGCGAACCTCAGGTATTTCTTCCGCGACGCCCGCCCTCGCCCCGCTCCGTACTCGGTGCTCACCGTAAAGCGCCCGCCGCCGCGGCGCACACCGAACCTCGCCGCCGGTGACGCCCAGAGCCGGGCTGACCCGGGGAGAAAGACTGGAATAACACATGGGGAGGTGGGTCTGGTGGCAGGGGGAGCGTGCTGGAGCGTCCTGGGCAGCTCCGTGCCCTCCCGCTTTGCCACCACAACCCCCTTGCCAGCAGTGGCGTTTCCAGCACCGAGGAAGAGGAGGGAGCCTTTCTCCCCGCTGCCTTGAGCCCCCCACCCAGGAAAGGCTCTTCTGGGGGTCTGGCTGCCCCCGATAATCCTGTGCAGATCTTGGGGGGGGGGGGGGATTGTGTCCGGGAGGCTGCCGGGAGCGAGGGGCAGCCCCGAGCCAGCTGTGCCTTGGCCCCCCCGCAGCGTCCCTGCCCGCTTTGCCGCTGCCTTCGGTCTTCCCCGAGGAGCCGGCTGCCCCACTGGGCTCTGGCTGGGAGCAGAGGTTGTAAATATTTTTACAGACTGTATTAATTGTATAAAAAAAAAAAAAAAAAAAACAAAAAAAAAGGCAAAGGAAAAAAAAAAAAACCACCCCAACAATAATGTAGGTTTTTAAAACCATCAGCCCCAGCCCCACCAGGCTGCCGGGAGCACGGAGATGGGGCTGCGGCGCTGCCTGCCTTAATCGCACCCCCCTTTTTTCGCAGCGAGGTGTCCCGTCCCCCAATTAATCCCTTAACGAGTCCAGCCTGCCACCCTGGCCGATGTCGTTTGGCCGGGCACCCCCAGGGTTTTGGGGGGCTGGTGGCATCACCGGCACGGCCGCTCTGTGCAGCTCTCCCCCCTCCCCGGTCCGTGGCCGGTGCTGCTGTCGCCTGTCCTGGCCGGGGGGGTCCCGGTCCCGTCCGGTGCTTGCCCCTTCCCGCCGGCGGTTTTCGGGGGCCTCCCACTCGCTCACCTCGTCTGGCCAAAAACCCAGCCTGCTCCTCTCCTCTCCCTCCAGTCTGCCAACGTGTAAGTGCCTCCAGTCTGTATCCTATTAATGAACTAAAAAAAAAAATTAAAAAAAAAAATAAAGGGGAAAAAAAAAAAATACAAATTTTCTGGTGAAAGTCTCTGGCGCTTCATGGGGGTTTTGGTCTCGCCCTTTCCTTCTCCCTCCTGCCTTTTCCTCCGGTGTCCCATTGCTGCTGGGGGGGCTCGAATCAAGGGGAGCTTTTGGGGCGCTCTCGAATCAAGAGGGGCTTCGGGGGGGCTCGGATCGAGGGGGGGGCTGTCCCGCAGGCTGTCTCCGTGCCAGCTCCTCTAACCAAGATTTCACTGGTGGCTGTTTAAAACCCCAAATCCTTCATTATTTGCATCAAACCAACCCCATCCTCCGTGTAGGGCCCCCCCGGCACTGCTGAAGCGTGGTGGTCCCAGCATTGTCGGACGTGTCGTTCAGTGCCCGGGCTGCAGAAAACTGTTGAGGCAGAAAAATCCCGGTCGGAGTGAAGGGGGCTGGTGCGGGGCAGGGGCTGGATGCAGCCCCGATTCCCCACCGCCCGGCTTGCAGCGGTCCAGCTGCTCCTTGCCCTCGGAAACGGCGCTGGAGGATGAACCAGTGCTGAACCACGTCTCGCTCCAGCCCACAATGGACGTGAGGGGCTCCGGTGGGATTCATCCCTCGGCAGCCGGAGCGAGGGCCGGCCAGGCGACCTTGGCCGTGGTGGACAACCAGGAGGTCCCGGCACAGCCGGAATTTCCCCCGGTGCAGGGTTGTGCCGTCAGCTCCAGTAGGACTCGGTGCTCCGGCACGTACCGGAGCGTGCTGGGAGCTGGGCCAGCCCCAGGGCAGCCGGACATTGCACCAAGAGGGATTTGGGGGAATTTTCCGTAGAGCGAGGGCCGGACTCTGTGCCGGTGCCGGGCAGCGCGGCGAGCTCAGGTGTTCCGGGGTCCGTTCGCGCTGTGCCGGCGCCGGCTGCTCATCCCGGGGCAGCAGCGGGAGGAAGGGGCGATGGAGTGCCATCAGTCCCACTTGGATGGAGCGCTAATGAAGCCGCTAACGAACGTGCCGAGGGCAGCCGGCTGGGGCTTGTTGGGGGCTGATAGAACCGGGGGGGGGCTGTGATGTGGGTCTCATCCTGAGAGTCTGAAGGCTCTTGAGGGGGGGACAGGGACCCCCCCCTCTCCCTGCGGAGCTGCCATCCCTCTAAATTCGCTTTTTTTCTTCTCTTTTTTTTTTTTTCCCCTGCCACCAGGAGACCACCTCCCTCCGCGCCGCCTCGGCCCTTCTGAGCTCCGCCGCCCTGGCCCCCCCGTCCCACCGCCGCAAAGCCGAGCAGACGCCTTCGGCCGGGACGCAGCCCCGCAGCGGGGGCGAAGGACGAGGCGTCAGGGGCACGCGAGGCCTCTCCCCCCGCAGCTTTCGGCAACCTCGGGGCTGGAAAAGGGCTCCTGGGACAGCGGCGTTCCGCTCCGGTGTGAAAACTCCCACTTCCCAGGCACGGAGAAGCCGCCCCCGCCCCAGCAAGCCGAGCCAGGTTCTTCCTGCTGCCCTCGCCATGCCTGGGGTGTGATTTAGTCAATTAATAATGACCCCCCCCCCCAGTGCCGGGGACTGGCTCCGGCTCCCAGTGACGCCGCACCGGCAAAGCTACGGGCAACTGTGCGTTTGCCGTGGGGATTTTCCCCCTTCACGCTCCCGCCGTGGGCATCCCGGGGGTGGTTTTTTTCAGGGGCAGCAACACATAAATCACCTCCAACGCTCGCCCCGATTTTGGAGTATTTCTTGCCCCGTCTCTCTCCCAGCCCAGCTCCATGGGTCCCCCCCTCCATTTATGGGCACCAGGAGCGACATTTGCCGCTTGAATTCCCTTTTCTGGGCAGTTTTAAGGCTGGATCTGCTCCTTATGGCCGTCTTGGCCCTGTTCAAATGCCTCCTGCGGAGGAAGGGCCAAGCCGGCACCCCTGAATCTGAGAGCCACCGGGAGGGAGACTCTGGGCGGGGGAATCCTGGCTCCGTGTTGGCCGAGGGAAGTCCCAGTTTCCTCCAAAGCCAGAGGGATTCAGCGGGTCCTTCCTGGAGGCTCGGACGAGCCACAGGGCAGCGGCATTGGGAGAGCAGCTACGGCACACAGTGAGCCTCCAGGCAGCGGCTTCCATCTCCATGGTGCCGGCCATGCCGTATCGGAGGCAGCGGGCAGGGCTGGATCCGCGTCCTGCCCGATAAACGCTGTGGGAGTGGGGAACCCTCTCCCCGAGCAAAGTCCTTCCCGGCTCCAGCTCCTCCAGGGCCCTTTTCCCTCCCAGTGGAGGCAATTCCGAGGAGTTTGTCCAGCCCTCGGCTACAGTTGAGCCTATAAACCACCTCGGGATCCCAGTGACTCGTCCCCGCGACTCCCAGAATAAACGGATTCCTTCCTCAAAGGCTCAGGGACGCGCATCCGAGGCCCTTCGGTGATGAAATGCGGGGGGGGGGGGATTTTGCCCCCCAAACCTCCCTCTCCCCCGGGGTTCACATCGGCTCCAAGACACCGCGATACAAAGCTGGGCAGGTTTAATCCCCACCGGGAGGGAGAAGCAGCAGCCGGAGGGGAGCATGTCCCTTCTCCGACGCCGTCCCAGCAGGGAGCCGAGTCCCGTGTGTGTACGTGTGTATCCGTATCCCACCCTCACCCCCATCTACGTCCGCACCGTCCTCTTGTCCTCGAAGAGGCTCTTCAGCATGTAGACCTGGAGGAAAGCCACCACCACCAGCACGCCCAGGTTGACGGCCGACCAGAAGTTCACCCGGCCCAGGTTGCTCTCCTGCAGGTTACGGTCTCGGGCCTCGAAGGCTCGAAGCAGCGTCTGCATCTGGATGCTCCGTTCCAGGCGGCTCTTCATGGTCTCGATCGATTCCTGGGGATGGAAAGGGAGGCACTGGTCGGATGTGCCGACCTCCACTGTCTCCTCAGGGAATCCCGGGATGGTTTGGGTGGGAAGGGGCGTTTGGAGCTCACCCCCTCCAACCCCCCCTGCCACGAGCAGGGCCGTCGTCACCGGGACCAGGGTGCTCAGAGCCCGGCCTTGAAGGGTGCCAGGGAATTTCCTCCTCGGAGCCGGGCCGAATCGCCCCTCTGCCAGCCAAAACCCCTTCCCCCTTCTCCCAGCGCTACCGGCCCGCCTAAAAGTTACTCCTTCGCGTAGGACCACACGCCTGCGGAGCGCCTATTTCCTAATTATCGACATTCACGTGTTAGCTCCCCAGAGAAGCTAAGCCAGCACTCACTGAATTTGCTCTCGTAGTTGTAATCGGAGCCTCCGCCGCCAGGCGAGTTGTAGGAATTGGAGTAGGAGGAGTAGTTGCCTTGGCCATGGTTGTAGCCTTTCTGTTTGCCCTGCGGCGGGCCGTAGTTACTGTACTGGTTTTGGTTGTAGGACTGCTGCTGCTGGCCCTGGTGGGACTGATACCCCGAGCCGTAGGAGGGTTTTTGCTGTCCTCCGTGCTGCTGTTTCTTTCCGCCGTGTTTCGGAGGAACCGGCGAGTTGTAGTTATCGCCGCCCTGGTAGTAGGAGCCGTAGCCGGAGGAGCCGCCGCCGCCGCCTCCGCCGCCACTCCCCGAGTTGGAGTGGCCGCCGTTGCTGTAGAACTGGCCTAAACAGAGAGAAAAGCGTCAGCCCCAACAGCGGCCGTGGTTTGGAGCCGGGGGGGCAGGCACCAAGAGGCACGATTTTAAAGGTTATGGCTCGTAACGCGGTGAGGGTTTTACCCTTGCGAAGGCAAGGGGTTAGGAGCCGTTTAGCTCTTACGCTGGTGAAAGGTTTTAAGAAACTCCACAGGAGGCCGAGAGGTGAAACATCTTGCTCGTTTAGGGAGACAGGGAATTGTGAAATACATCGCCATCGTGCCATTGTCCCGTCGCCCTGCAATCTCGGCGAACGACGCCCCGCCAGTTCTCCCACAGCTTTAATTCCAGTACGACCCCAACGTTTAGGACTAAGCTCAGAGCTACGACAGTTTCTTTAATGCATGTTACAATAACTAACAGTTATTACTTCAATGCTCTACAAAGACTTAAAATCTGGTGCTCAAACTACATTTGAGACAAGTCAGCCATCGACGGCAGCTGATGCTCGGTCTCCGCGGCCAAGAGACACGGCAACGAGGAAGAATCTCGTTCCCGTAATGAGGAATTATGTCAACATCCATGCAGATCGCTCTTAACACAGTGAGCCATCCGTCTGGACTTACATGGTGAGTGAGCAGCAACAATCCAACGGAAATCAAGACGTGCGTGCACAGCTCATCCTATTTACCTCAAAAGTTGGGTGCTACCCCTGGGATCCGAGGTTACCGACAACCTCTAACGGATCGAAACGCTCCAGAGAGCCTGGATGCGACAGCACGGTACGTAGTCAAGAGTTAGTCTGGGTTTAATTTTATTTCTCAAGAGTACTACAGTCAAGCTCTTTGAGCGATTCTTTTCCTGCCCCATTTCTGCAAGATGAACTTTGGGGTGTTCTCTGCGTGAGAAGACTTACTCTACAGTCAGACTTGTGTTATTCAAAACTAAACTTGTTTTCAAGGAATAAAAGCCACTAGAATCTAACTAAAAACCTGCACCAGTGTCTGCAACGGCATGTACGCTCAGGGAGCGGAGCCGCGCCGCTAAAAGAAGGCAAGATTTGCTAGCGCCTTCTCTGAAATGGAGGAGAGGCAGGGGAGAATTTAGTAAGAAAGGAGACAAAAGAGTGAAATCTCGTGCCCTTTGCTACTGCAATTCCGTGTGAAACTACCGGGATGACTCACGGGGAAGCTGAATCCCAGCTCAGTTCCCAAATTCGGGGTGTGTTTGTGTTGTGAAGAGTTGCAGCTCTTCAAGGCACCTAGCTTTTAATTTTTTGATCGTTCAGTCGATTCTCGTCTACACCCCCTGCACTACAGTGGGACTTTCTAGGCAAGAGGTTTTTTTGATTTAGTTCTGCAAAAACAAGGTTGTGTAAAAAAAAAAAAAAAATTATCTCCAGCCAAGAACACCAAGGCTGTAGCAAAATATTTCTCTGCTGAAGGAGAGATACCTCGCTCCCTTACTCGTGTCAGAATCCCTCTCTTTGGTTCAAGCACGGGGTTACGACTGGCAGCGTGTAAATTCAAGCTGCAGACGCTGGAAGCTGATCTCTCCCAAGTCAAGATTTCTGGAAATTCCATTTTATACCAACACTTCGTATTTAACTACGAAGCTCTCGTGCTGTTTGACATCAGATTATTTTTCACTTTTCCCCAAATCGAGGCTAAGGAGTAAAACTATCCAGCACACAAGCGGTTACTCTAAACAGGTGGTCGCTCAGGAACCTGCAGTTTTCCCACCTCATTCAGGACAGGATCTACTCTCCTTGCAGAAAAAAAAAAGTCAGTATCTCAAACGATAGCTCTCTACACAGAACAGGGCATGCAGCACGATTATGGTAAGCGTCTGCTGAACACCGTGGACTTTTCTTCTTTTTTTTTTTTTTTTTAAACCTGGTGCTTCGTAGGTCAGAGGGTTTTTTGGTTTGCTTTGTTTTTGTTTAGCTAGTTTAATTACTGAGTTAACTCAAATGTTGTTGAGCCTCACAAGTTAAACGAATGCAACGGTGCAGGCTTTGCAGCTAAAAACAGTGACAAACAAAATTACAGTTTTAAAAACAAAGACCGTAACAAGAATAAAGGACCCAACACTTGGAATTCAGAGACTCGGGTCTTGACCGGCCAATTGCGACATTTCCCGCAATTCCTGATTCCGGTGAAATTTACTTCTCCAGGCAATTAGGTACTCGGAGGGCGGGCGACAAGCGGTTTCCAGCACGGCTGCCGAGCCGGCAGAGCTTTGCCGTGAAGTGCTTTAGGCCCTTTATGCTTGGCTCAAGAAAGCCCGTTTTCACGGGAACGAACGAATCCATGCATTTTCAGAAGTTACTAACATGGTTACACTAACCCCTAACGCCTGGGTATTTATTGTATCGGGATCGGAAGCACAATTACAATACCTTGGAAAGTACACTAACTACCAGCCACAACAAGTCACATCCCTCAGCGTTAATCCACCAGCATGTTACAAAGGATGTAGGAGTAAATTTTAGCACACACGATTCCACGTACAAGTCAACATTTCGCATGCTTAAAAAGCTGGGCTGTACTATATTCAGAGATGTTGAAAAGTCTTCCCAATCTCGAGAGGCGTGTACCCAATTGCTGGGATATATTAAAAGGCTCAAATTTTGTACAAAACCTGCTGTAAATTAAGACAAAGGTAGATTAAAACACTTCAGTTTCTTAAAAATAAAGTAATGCTTTCCATAAAAAGCAAAGATGGGCTTTTTGCCTTTACGCTGAACGGCGCTGGCTTGGAAATTTGTGCCAAGTGCACAAAAACCTTCTCGGAAAATTGGTTCCCCCTGTTGTGTACATCGATACAACCAAGTTCAAAGGCAAATCACAATAAAAACTGCCACTGTCTTAAGTTCTGCAGGCTAAGAGAGTTTCAGACAAGCTGCGGTGAAAAGCCACTGTTGAGAAACCCAGTGAAGCACAGGGACACAGCACGAACACTTTGGGTTTTGGAGTTCGAGAAAATTGGAGTAAAAAGCTGTTTTTTGTGCAATACTTTTAGATGATCTAGGAAGACCCAAAATCATGATAGCCGTAGCAGTCTGTGAAAAAGTCACCTACAAAAGGGGGAGACAGAGCAGAGAAAAAAAATTAGAATTCTTTTGAAGATGGCAAAATGCGCCACATTTGAAAGTCATGTTTTAGATTTCTCTGCTCCTGTCACCCCCCAATGAAGGCTTCTTCTCAAGACCAATCGCTGGGTGTTTTCAGGAAAATCACATTCAAAAGTGTGGCCGATAGCTTCACGTGGCTTAAAGCAGAGAAATTTAAAATATTCACAGTTTTAGAGGAAACGTGAAGTCACCTGGATTCGCGTTTTAACTTTTTAACAAGCACACGAGCCATCTTTCATTACTTCTCATTCAAAAGAAAAAAAAAAAAAAAAACCACACCAAAAAACCCTTACAAGAGGGCTTCCGCACAAGCGCATCACCGCACGCTGCGGCCCAGTCCGAGTTTCACACCCCCAGCAGACGGATGCCTTTCCAAATTTAAGATGAAAACCACTTACTATAGCCTGCCGTCGCGGAATTGCCTCCGTAACCATAGCTTCCATAGCCAGCACCTAGATTAATTAGAAGAAAACCTTTAAATTGAAGCACACAAAGGCCTCGTACTGCCTGTCGCGCTACGAGACGCCACAAAACGCTGGCGGGGATTAATTTGCCTGTCAGGTTTTGGGTAGTTTGTGGTACGTTTAGCGTGGAAAAGGCCAGGAGGCGGCACAGGTGGCATCTCACCTGCATTCATGTAGCCACCGTGATTGCCGCCGAATCCGCCCCTGCCTCTTCCGCGGCCTCGGATGTTGCCGCCTCTTCCACGGCCGCGCATGTTGGGCGGAGGGGGCACTTCGTTGTGCATGGGGCCGCCCATTCCGAACCCCGGGTTGTGCTGCTGAGGGAAGAGAGAGATGTGTTACCCAGCTCCAGCTCCTGAGCCTTGCCTCCAAGGTGGAAACTAAACCTCTCAAGAGGATGTCGGGAGCTCTGGAACACACCAGGTACCCGCCTGCCGTGAAAAGAGGGGCTAAGCCAAAAGCAGCGGGGGGCGGGTACCAAATAAAGGCCATCTCCAGAAAACAGAGGCTGTTTTCTGTAAAGCGGGATGTTATTTCCGCCTTCGGGCCCAACGGCCGCTAGCAGATCCTGGTTTCCCTCCACACCTTAAATGAATTCCCCTCCCAGAAAGGGATTAAAACCCGAGAGCAGGAGACAGCTGTACTACGAGACCATTACTGACGCCAGAAAGTCGCTGAACTGTGCCGTTTACTTACTTTGACTGCAAACTTGGGTCCTCCCCTAGCTGGCACGGGGGGCCTCTTCTTCTTGTTTTGCTCAATGGCAACAGGAGCGTCTGGGAACAACTTCTCTAGCGCGGCCAGAGCGGCGTAGGCTTTCGCTACCTTTTTATTTGAACCAGCTCCTTGGAATTTCTGCCCGTCAACCTCCACCTTTGAAAGGGATTAAATCATTGCACATAAGCGGAACAGGCAGGAACAGAAGCTGTCACTTGGTAAAGTTAACCCATTTTTTTTCTGGTGCCTGCAGACAATTCCGGAAGTTGGAAGTGCTCAAGGTCAGGCTGGACGAGATTTTGAGCAACCTGATCTACCGAAAACACCCCTGCCCACTAGACGATCTTTAAAAGGTCCCTTCCAACCCAAACCATCCCGTGATTTCAGGAGTTTCAGTTCTCACGAAGTAACCGAAGTTACAGATATCCGAGCTGGGAGGAAGGCACAGAGCGGGGACCAGAAGTCACCTCACCTCCATGACAAAGCGCTTGTCGTGGCTGCCGCCCGTTTCCGAGATCAGTTCGTATTTCAGCCCGCGCCTTTTCTCGTTGAGCTCCATCACGGGATTCTTGCCGTGCTTCGTCAGAATTGGTCCCTGTTGTTTCACATTCTGGAAGCAGAGAAGCAGTGATGAAACTCCAAGGGAAAAAAAAACAAAACAAAACAAAACAAAAACCCTAATGGGCTTGAAGCTGCTTCCAAAACACGTACTTTGGAAAACATCTTGAAGAAGATAAGCTTGGAATAAGCTTGCCTGACATTTTTACCTCGTAAATTGTGTCGTGACGGTAACTGAACTGCACAGTACACCGTTATAGCAACCCGTTGCTAAAAGGCGCTTCTGATGACGTCCTACAACATCATCCCAAAGAACGGGAGCTGCCCCTTTCCCCCTCTTCCACTGCGCTCACCTCTGGGGTTTGATCTGAAGGAGGAGACGCAGCAGTGGGCGTCGAGACGGTTTCTACTACAGGAGGAGGAGCGACGACGACTGGTTTCTGTTCCGTTTCCTCTGCTGATTCGTCTCCTTTCCCAGATTCTTTGCCTTCCACTCCTGTGGGTAAACCCATATCTTGCAACACCTAGGGTAAGGAGAGTCAGAGAGATTACTGAACAGCACTCGCCCCGAAGACCCGCTGGCTCTCACGTGCCCTACCCCAGTCTGGGGTAAATACCCGAGAAGGCTGCTCAAGAATCTTTTTTCTTAACTCTCTTCAAGGGCTAGGCGTTCCCCAAATCCCACAGGTACTTCAAGGCCTAGGAGGCACAAAGTCCTCTGCCCCGAGACCTCACGCACAACAGACGACACCGTCTTGGCCTTTAGCTTCCTCCCCTGTCTGTCCCGAAGGGCTTATGACATTTTTTGTAGGTGGTTGTCGTCACGGCTGTCGTTGCCATCAGTCTGCTTGCCCTTTTCCACTCTGAGAGGTCAGCAATCAAACTGCCTCCTAACGAGAGCCCTCCGGCAGGAACTCACGTACGCAGCTCTCACCTTCACTGCCACGTGCAATTTGGCCGTCTTTTTGGAAGGTCCTGATGCCTCAAACGTGCTGCCATCGATTTCCACCGACATTGTAAAGATAGGAGCGTGAACAGGACCGGTCTGAGAGACTAGTTTGTACTGGAGCCCGGGTTTTAGCTGGTTTAGTTTCATCAGTGCATTCATGGCCTGGGGAGGTTCAAGTTTTTCCTCTGAACAGAGAAAAAAAAAAACCAGAAGTTTGGGGATGTTTGTCACCTCTTTCACAGAAGCATAACTGATTTCAGCAAGCTCTGATTCTGTGTTTTCCTCCTTGCAAGAGTTTAGTTAGACCAAGTAAAAATCTTACAGTGTTAAGTTTTTGTTTTCTTTTGTTTCGTTTTTAAATTCCCATGCCCTGCAGTCCCTGTGTACAGCGTCCCCCAAGACCACGAACACTTGCGAGAGTTCTTCCGCAACCTGCCCCCCCCCCGCCTCAGCCCGAGAACAGCTCTCGGGTAGCCGTTTGTACCTACCTCGTGTTAACTCAATACCTTTTTTCTGAATCTTCTTTTTCTTTTTGCTGGGAGATTTCTCCTCTCCGTCCTCCTCCATTGGACGCTTCATTGGGGTGACAGCGTACGTTGTACTGGGAGGAATCTGGACTGTAACAATCACGACAAAAACCCCTAAGTATTCCAGTTTCCAGCAACGGCAGCAGCAAAAAAGCCTCGGAAACACGGTTTGTGGGGTTCGCCTCCCCCGCCTCCAAGTACCTACCAGTATAGTCAACGGGGTTTTCGTTCTTTGGTTTCTTGGGCATTTTGGAAGGCAGGGGGTCCATCCCCAAGACTTTGTGAAGCTGGCCAAAAGCAGCAAGTCTCAGAGCATGCTAGAAAGATTAAACATGTGTTACCGGGACGCGCAAGCGGCTCCGCCACTCTCTGTTCCCTGCACAGTTTCAGACAGGAACATTCTACCCACCCCTACACAGAAATCCTCATCAGTTTAAATAGGACTCTCTGAATTTTTGAGGTTTGACCCAAAATACGGGTCACGGTAGCAAGTCACTATTTAAAACCTGATACTTTGCTTCTGGTTGGCCAAGCTACAAATTCCTTATTGGTGTGGGACCCATTTGTATTTCTTTTACTTGACTAGATATTTTAAAAAAGTTAACACCGACCTCCGTGAGGTTACTATACTACCATTAACCAATATGGAAGTTCAGAGTCAGTTGAACTGATTAAGTTTTCGTAACATCTGTAGTCAAAACTATACCTGAGCACTCTGTGTGATATCTTCCCTTTGTTGTCTGTCTAGATGCCCAATAGCATCAGTGGCTTCTTTTTCACAAGGATCATAAATACCAGAACCATCTGAAGGCAGGAAACAAGGAAGATATGCAGAGAATTATCCTGGTGTTTCTAAAGAAACTAAACTAAGTATTCCCTTGGCATCAATCAACACTCATCTCGAAGAAGAACACGGACTGACATGATCCATCCAATGTCCAACATTCTGAAACTCGTCTGGACTATTTTACACGTACAATTAGCAGTGAAGCTGGTTACGACCGCTCAGGGAACCAATTTTACGCTTGCAGAAACTGGTACCTCTCTCTACGGGGGTTTAAGGTCATGGGTCCGTAGCTCTGAACACACGTGCCCTAAGTAACAGCAAGGTACTGGAGTACCCGTGTACGCTGGGGACCTTCTGAGCTCCGAATCTAGGCTGCCCCGCACAGGTAACGAGGGACTTCTCAAACGCTAAGGCGAGGTAACCGCGCCGCTTCAACCGCGTTTCACTTCAGCTTCGCTTTGAAATGTAAATGCAGAGAACCACCTAACCTGGCATAACGATTCCCGAGGCAAGGCATTCAAGAACTCTCCTCAGAGCCTCGCCAGCGCCCATGGGTCTGTTAGCAGTTCCAATAGATTTCTCACACAGCAGCTCTAGAGGCTGAAAGACAGTTTGGAAAAGTGAGAGGAGCAAAAGGTAGGCACCTGCGCTGCCATTGCGGCCAGAAGCTGCTTCAAATTCAGGAACGATTAACGATTTACGCCGCAGAAATCGTTAACTGGTAAAAACGGTTAAGGCTGTAGACGTTTGAAACGCACCTTTCAAGGGCAGAAGAAACCTTGCGCACACTACACAAGCCTCTTAACGGGCGAAGCGGAACGCACGCAGACTGAAGAGAGCTGAACGCCAGCTTGGAGAAGTGGCACCAACCCCCCCCGCCCCCCCCCCAAAATGAAACAAAAAAGGAAAAATTACCCATCCTCTCAGCGGTGCCCAAGTAGGAACCCGAGTACACAGGTCTCGCAGCACTCGTATCACGATGACGCACGACTTCAGCCCGTTAGCCCTGGCCTAGAGTGAGAATCGAAAGCAGACATCCATTCAATAAAAACCCCCAAACTGCTCATTCGCAGACATTCATTTTTGCGGTGCTACTTTGTCAAGGGTAAACAGTATTTCGCGTTACCATTTTATAACTTAGAACAGTAACTGGAGTGTACAAAGGCAACATTACTCTTAACACAAAGCAGCAGCTATGCGTCTACTCTTTAAAAAAGGTTCCTTCCAATCGTTTAATTCGCTTAAGTGCTTCTTTAGCAACTGTACCGTTGACAGACGCTAAGTCCAGCACGTCTAACTATCATCCGACGTTAAAGTATTTTAAATAAAAAAAAAAAAAAAAAAAAATAGTTAGCCCCTTAATAGTTTACAAATTTTCTACTTAAAGACAAATATAAGAACAAAATGCAAACCTGGAACCACTTGGCGTGTCGCAGTGACGCCAAGGCAGCAAGGCATTTCTGCCTGTCCAGAACGTCCGGGGAGTCGTTGACTGATAGCGTTTCTATTCGTGGATGGAATAAGAAGACAAGGCACAGTTTGACCAAGGGGGTTCTGTCAGGCGGAGAGGGGATGAGGCAGCTTCCTAACGGGCAGCTGAGGCTCCCAAAAGATCCTGATCTAGATCCTGTACCTGGAAGGATGGGTCTGCAGTGCGCTTGCCTAGCGGCTTTGCTTCGAAATTAAAAACTGCAGAGGAGGGGGGGTGGTGGTGGGGGAAGTTCAATTAAGAGGGGTGGACTGAAATCTGTTCTGCGAGGAGGAGGTGGGGCGTGACACTCGGTGGTAGAGGACAGAAATCCTTTATGACTCGAATGAAGTGGTAGCGTCCAAGGCCGGTAATAGGTAACAAAGGGAAATTTAAAGTAACCCCCCGCTCTGCGTTTAGCTTTAGTGGAGCGGCGGGGTGAGAAGCTTTGCGAGGATCAAGGGAACCCCCTCCGCCCATAAGGCTTGACTGCCCTGGCCCCAACCCGTGACAGAGAGCGTCCTGTTGGTCAAAGGTCCAGCGTCCCTAAAATTGACAAACTAGAAGGCTTGGTAGACGAGGTCAGATATCAAAACCATAGACAGTCAATAGAGCACAAAGATATTTTCCAGTCTGTGCTGCAGCAAAACTGAAGATATGGTTTGAAAAAGCACAAAGTTTCTCAAGACCAGGGTTTTAGATAAGGCTAGTGCACAGAGCGAGCGTTTTGACATCCACCAATTCGACAGCGCGATGCCTACGATACGGAACCCATCGTAGTGAAGCAATTCAAGCGCAAAAAAAAAAAAAAAAACCGTCTGTGAAGTCTTATTTTCCAAAGGGAATTTGAGAGCGAATGGAGAAGCTAACTTTATCCAAAACTCTGCATCACTTTCTGGAATTCTGAACTTTAGCTGATGAAACAGCCAATCGAGGAGACCCAGAGCACCTATCATTCTTGCTGCAACACAAACTGCGTGGAACATCCAATTTCATGTACATGCAAGTCATTTAACGAGAAGCCTTCAAGAATCTTTTTAAATGTATCTGGTTTATATTTTTATGTCACTGTGCAAGCCACTTACGTGGCTAGGTACAAAACAAGATTAATACAACAAGATGACGTATTAGTGAACTAAAGGCCCAAGTAAAAAAAAAAAAAAAAAAAAAAGAAAAAAGGATAAAAAAAGAAAAAAAAAAAAAAGAAAAAAAAAGGGCTAAAACCCATCTGAAAGGTGCTACTCAGTTTCGGAAGCTCAGTCCGAATAAACCGTAACTGTGATCTCGCGAGGTTGGTGTTGTCATACGGAATTTTGAATTTGCACAAAAATAATCGTTGCTGCTTCGGCTGAAACTGAAGAGCACGCTTTACCAGTGAATTAGCAACGGAAATGTACGGGTCTCCAACCGACTGTCGGCTGTTTTCAGTCTTCCATACCTCCAGCTAACTGTTTTTCCATTTCTTCTCGGACTACGGGCGACGTCAAGTGGATGGTCAGTGTCAACGGCGGCTCTTTTGTGTTCTTAATTACAATTGCAGCATCACCAACTGACTGGATTATTTCGTATTTGTCTTCAGTAATAGCCTGCAATATAATTTCACCGCTTAGCGGAAGTCTTAATTCATGTCTGAGTGATTTGCAACATTCTCCTCCAGCAAAACCCAAGGTCTCTAATAAACAAAGCTTCGGCTAACGAAGGGAAGTTCCTTTAACACGGCAATTCCAAAATAACGCTACATGCCTATGCAAAGTACTTTTCCAAGACAGAAAAAGGTTATCAAACCAAACGTCATCGGTACCGTTTTAACCACTCCAAACCTACGTCGCTTGCTCGGTCACAAGCACGCACAAACATCGGAAGGTTTTACTCACAGCAAGCTGTACTCCGAGATTGTCAGCTACTTTCTCCAGGAGATCCGTGGTGGGTTTATCTTTGCACAGAAGAACTAGCTCAAGATCCAAGTCCCCCTTCAGTAACAGGCCTTTTGCTACCAGCCCGACACGCATCACTCCACGCAGGGTCCTAGTCAACTGCTCCGTGGCCTTCTGGTCCCTGCAAATAGACAGGCTACAATCACAACGGCTTCAAAACCCCGAGAAGCGACCTGCAGCCAGGTAAGCGCCAAGCTAAGGGACAGGGCTGCAGCGATGGAACACGCCACAGGGCCCCTGCCGAAGGGTTGACTGCACCTGCGTGGGAAAAGTCGCTTCAGCCCCGGCTCGGTTAATTCCTCTTAATTCCACAGCCGGGGAACAAACAAACAAACAAACAAAAACCAAACAACAAACTTTTCCACCTCCAGCGAGCGGACTTTTACTAATCTAAGTAAGAAGGTGCTACTACTCGCGACAATGCCCCTTAGAAGCATGTGTTCGGTGATGTTCCTTACCCTCCTTCCTTGTTTTCCTCTTCAGCTGCCGTCTCCATGGACTCTGTCTCTGGCTGCTCCCCGCTGACTTTTTCTTGCTCATCAATCCAGTCGGAGACAGCTTTGAGCGCTCGCTCCGTGTGGGACACCATATTCTGAACTGCCTCCAGCTCCTCCTGCGTCGGGTAAACGGCTGAATGTTTGGCCATCACGTGGCGGTCATCGTTCACAAAAATACGCATTGGTCGCTGAAAAGGGATTTTAAAACAATTTTAGGGAGAGCTGAAAGACGGATATTTATCTCGCGACCCTGAAACATCCCGATCCTTACCATTTTTGCTTTTGAGTGTCTGTCCCAAGCGTTCAAAATCTGCTTAGTTAGATTCTGCCACCAAAAAGACCGTACCAGCACCGGACTTTTCCGTAATCTGAAAGCAACAGAACACCAGTTAGCGACGCTGGCAGGCCGGTCCATCCCCGCAGCCTGCTTGCCGAGCGTGCGTAGGAACAGAAGTAACTGGAATTGATAATTGGCAGCAGTAAGAGAAACGAGAAGTGTGCGCACTCAATTAGCGAAAGCCCCGTTTTCTGCTCCCGATGACTTATATTCTCAGGACCTGAAGAGCGCCCACGGTCACGACTACAGCCAGTCTTGCACCCCACAGCTGTCCCCCCAATTTGCACAGGCTGCCCTCAAAGCAGGTTTGCGTTAACTGCTCGGTTTTACCTGCCCAGCAGTTCAACGAGCACCGCGTGCTCCTTCACCATCCACCAGCTCAGCCGCGGAGCAACGGCCAAGCACGCTGCAGATGGCAAACGCCGTGAACCGTTCCCTCACACCACCTCCCGCAGAAGCGGAGACCTCCCAGGAGCCCGAGCTGCACCCAACTGCTCGATTTCCCCTCCTACTGCTCGTTCACGGCCATAAGCGCATTATTTTGGCTCCTTATTCCCAAGAGGCTTTCCCATTGAAATTGGATTTTTCCAAAAGCTGCCGCTCGTATTTCTAAAACAAAGCCCACTGAAGGTAAAGCACTCCCCGATACACGCCGGAGCAGCCTGCTGGGAAAATTAAAGAGTCTACACGCTAATATAATTCCACCAGTTAAAGAACCCGGCTGCCAAGCAAGGCGATAGCTCTCATTCGCGCTGCTCAGAAGCAACTGTTTGTAAAGATTTCTTTGCCACATACCACTTTTTACCCCAAATTCATGCTACGGCCCCAAAGCGAACAAGCCGGCTTTTCATTAGGATCAAAGGGGCACAAGTTCAGTAGCCCCATCGAGGCTCTTCCCTTACTTTATCAGGTGGAAATAGTATAAACCTACGCCAGCAAGTCTGCTTTTCAAGCAAGCACTCGCAACTCCTAAAATTCAACAGACTGATTCGAAACTGCAACGGCTTCTTTCCGAACGAGAAGGCATTTTTGAAGGAAGGGAACTAACCCACCCCGATAGCCCCAGCCCCAGCCGGGGCTGTGAACTTCTTCTGTTAAAATTCAAGCACTTTGTTGCTCAGTTTTAGCCAAGGGGCCTTCGAGCAGAGAAACATTTGCGTCCTGCAGGACTGGCTTATGCTTCGTGGGAGAAGACAGCTTCCCGAGATCAGCTTCGGATGCGAGCAGGCTTCGGGCAAGAACTTCAACAGGCTGTCCCGCACCCACCGGGATCGACTCTGTGGCATCCGTATCGTCGTTTCCTGTGCAACTAGCGTAAGGGTCAGCAGTTGCTTGCTTCACGGTCATTAATTGGACCAAACAGCTTTAACAGAACTCTCGATTTACCTCTAACTGAAACGGCGCAGGGGCAGCCCTAGTCCTGCCAACTCCAAGAATCGTGAAGTGCCGTTTAAAAGCCTTAGCACGAGTGAGGCAAAGGCAGAGCCTCAGCACCTGGAGATGCTGGAGATGAAGGTCACCGTCCTCTGCATCCGCCAGCTGTTTCACTGCATTTTACAACCAAGTACGCATCAAAACTGCCAGGTAACTAACGCTTTCGGAAACACTGCTGGAGAAACTCGTCACTCACGCCTCACCGATTCCAGAGCTCACAACCAAATCCTGCTCCTCTGGAAGTCCTCCTTCTGTCTTTGAGCGAGTTTCACTTGAAATGAAACCAGACTGAAGCTCGCTTTTGCTTTTCTCCACTGGCACCTGCCTCGAGCCGGCCCCTTCCCAGCCTCGCCGGCCGTCGCTACGCTACGTACGGCCCGCAAAAGCAGCGCTTCGCTTTTTACACTTTACAGGTGACGGAAACGGCAAGTAAGCCCGACCGATCTTAAGTGTGAAGTGCCCAAGATACTGGAACAGTACGGAGCGTCCAAGACACTGGAATAATAATAAAACAAATAATTAACTGCCCCAATACTTAGCGCTCTGCTAGAGCGATGCCATTATAACTCGATAAAGTAACACGAAGGGCCTGGGCAGAAACCGGGACCCTGCCGTGCTACTCGTTTTACAAGCAGAAGCTGGGGCTCGCGACCTGCAGAATTTTCTAGGATAAAATCGGGAAAGCTCATTTCCTCGAGCCGCCATCGCTGTACGGATTACTCCACGGCACAGAAATACCTCCAATGCCAATCCTGCAAATATTTACGCACAGGATGACTTTTGGAGTGTTAGAAATCCGCATCGAATTGTAACTAAACCCAGCTGTTTGCGCCCGCTGATGCGGGGAGAGTTACTCCCAAGCTACCTGCAAGAACCCACAAGGCATCTTCTTGTCTTTGCGGGTGCCAGCCTCCCAGTCCACTCCTCCTACTTCGGACTGGACCCCGAAGAACTCGTACGCTCAGTACGCAGCTACTTTTCCAAAAGCTCCCTCAACTTCCTCCAGGCAAGGTAAGGAACGAGTTGAAATCCAACCTAGCGAGGCAGCCGCTTCTACAGTCAGAACATCCTACAACAGCCTCAGAAACGAGAGTCCCGTTTCCTGCGATTTCTAAAGACGGACGTTCGCGCTCTTGCAATCACTGAAGTTCCTTTCAAGTGAGAACCCCGGAGCTGATGCTGCAGCATCACAGGACTCGCGCCTCTTGAGGGAAAGAACCACAGAACAAGTTAAAAACACGAACGCGCTCAACGGCACCCAATTCCTGACATTGCTCTCGAGGCAGATCACCGCTAGAATTTGAGAGAAAGGAGAAACTTTGGAGTTCCACCCCTGTTTTAAGCCTCACCTGCTCTGCTCTCCCCCTCCTACCATTGCCACTGCCAGCCTGATCTCACCAACAAACTTTCCACCCAATTCAAGTCTTCCGACAGAAGGAGCAGACTACCCAAAACATTTGCCGGGGTGGGGGCGATCGAGAAAACGATGAAGAGAACGCAAAAGGTTGAAAACTCGGCCCTAGATCAGGGGGGAAGTTGAGCGCACGCGAAGGAGCGTGTTTCATTTTAGAAACCTTCTACCTTTTAAGAAAGAATTAGTCGTTCTTAGGCTGTCGTACCTGGAGAGGACGAGCGAAAGAGCGCAAAGCCTTGACGCCTGGCTTTTGTTTGCGCGGGGATGGCTGCCCTGGCCAGCGAAGCTCCTGCAGGTGTAAGGACTCTGACAGCATCTATTCCCCGTCACGAGGCTACCTGGCCGGCTGAGGCGACAGCGGACAAGAGCTGCCGGCTCTTGCAAAGCAGCAGCGACAGGGAGGAAGGGTTTATTTTTATTTTTTTTTTTAAATATTTTTTTTCTGAACCGCCCAGCTACAAATAACGGGATCGATGAGAACAAGGCGAATTGCGAGGAAGGAACCCGGATAAAAAGCCCTGGCGAGTGAAGTTTTGGTCCCTGTCCCTGAGGGGAGGAGGCAGGGATTTAAATTACGCCAAAGGGGATGTCCCCACCTCACTTGTGCCCCCCCCCCCGAGCCCCCGGGGAGAAGCCTGCGGGCCCCGGGGGGGGGGGGG
>JANZLQ010000100.1:419246-432971 GCA_026212715.1 Elanus axillaris
TGGGGGGGGTGGGCTGCAAATAAAAAAACAGGTCGAGGAGCCGCTTAAAGCCATCAGCTTGTTCGCTGGTCACTGCAGAGCCTGGCTTAACCCAGGCGCTAAGGGACAGCCAAAGACGGCTGACCTGGAGCGAACATCATCTCTTTTTTTTTTTTTTTTTTTTTTTTACCGGTATAAAATAAAATTACTAAATGCAGTTAAACTGACTTTGGCGTCGGTCGACACCCTGGAAGATGCAACTTTGCCCTGTGTCAGAGCCATTTCTGTGCCGCTTTTATCGGGACCTGCGCCAGCAGGATTCGGCCGGGAACTCCCCGGCTCAGTACTGGAGCTGGCTGGGGACCGACGGGATGTTAGCTGTGACGAATTCTGTGGAAGCAGACACGCTAGAGCGGTCTTCGTTGAGCAACCCCGACGATTTAAGGTTGAATCATTAACAATAACCCATTCCTCTCTTTAGCGAGCCCCTCTTCTGCTGCTTGCCCGCCGCAGGGGTAAAGGAGACGGCGGTTTGAGGTTCATCAGCAAGATTTCCAGGTGGGATGAACGACGCTGAGCGCTGGGCATTATCCCGCGGCGCTGCTCCTGAAGCGGGAACAGGAAGAGGAAGCACGGAAAGGACGAGGGCGAGCTCTAGGCATCAGGCTGACCTTTGTTGGTCTTCTTCAGGAGCTTTTTCAGGTCGGGTGACATAAAATAAGGCTTTTCGGCCGAGCCGTCATTACGCTCCAGGTCTTCCACTGCAAAGAGAAACCCCCCCCAGCCCCGCGCAGCAGTGCGGGGGGGACAGACACACAGGTTGGCGTGGCAGGAGTCACAGCGGATGCAGCGAGGAGCCTAAAGGCAGAGAGATGCCAGAGGAGCAGCTGTCCCGCTCGTCTAATAATCATCTTTGACAGAAATAAAAGTCTTGCGGCTCATCGTGGGCAGGGGGTATTTCATCCCTGTGTCGCAGCCAAATACCCCCAACTGTACAAACCACCGCAGCAGCACCTCTCCCATTTTACAGGGAGCATCACGCTCTGGAAGCAGGCCGCTGTTATTTAGAAGAAAGCAGAGGTTTGGGTGTTGTTGGTTTTTTTCAGGGGGGGCAGTGCCATGGAAAGAGAAGACTCCTCGGCATGCCGCTCCAGCTCTGCCGGCCTGGAGCGTGGTTCCCCTCCTCTACAGAGCCAGGCAGCGCGGCTCTCCCTGCTCTTTGTGCAGCCGAAATGGCTCATGACGCCAGCGCAAAGCAATTTCGCTCGGTATTCGCCTGGCGCTGCTCGCCCGGGTGCGCGACGCCCTTGTCAACACGCCATGCATACATAATCATTAGGTGTATTCCCAGCACCGAACACGCCGCTCGGCCTCTCGCTGTTCAAAGCCAAGCAGCTGCACCAGCAAGAAGTGGTAGGAAAATCACAGCCACCAGAAAAAAATAAAACCACCAAAACCAAACAAACCCCACAAAGCACCAGCTTCAGAGTCGACTGAAAGCGCCTTGGGATATTTTGAGAGGGATTTCAGTGCTTCTCTGTAGTGAAAATACAAGCGTTAACACTACAGCTTTGTCCTAAGAGGGCACGACTGGAAAGACGGGCCTCTCTGTCTGCAGGAGGATTTGTAATAGGAGACCTGGCCGCAACTACCCGGGCTGCGTGCTGCCAGGATGGCATTTTTTAAACTCTTGATTGTTTCTGGACTACCAAGAGGAGAAAACAAGGTGAGGATCCAGCCTGTGTTTGGCTGCCGTTTCCTTAGGGGCTGCCACCCTCACCAGCTGCCTCCCAATCAACCTTAACGATTTTTGGGGGTCCGATTTCCCTAGCTGTAGAGATGCCGCAATACCTTCCCAGTGTAACACCCACCAGCGCAACGCGCTCTCCCCCCAAGCCTGTCAGAGATGCTCACACCGCTCCTCCGGGCATCATCACCTTCCCGTGACGGTCCCTCAGCAAGTCAGAGTTGCCGGAGCCAGCTCGGGGACTCGCCTTCCACGCCGGCTCCGTCTTCCTTCCCGCAACCACGGCAGCCTGCAGGTCTGCAAGCCCTCGGCAAGCGTCTCTGCCTATGCTCTGCGTTCGCGTGGAAAGGCTTCGCAGCCCCCCAGCTCCTCTGCCCCATAGGAGCCCAGACCAGGCAGAAGCCAAACCATCAACTCAACCACCTCAGGGGTGGGGAAGAAAGCAGAGCCCACCCGGCAGCTCCCAGGACGAGCCACCACCTCCCTGCAGCCATTAAACCTCTGTGCGACCAGCAAGAGAAACCATTTTAAACGAGGGATGCTGCGAGTAAAAGCCCTCTGAGGCTCTTTTTTGGCTTCCCCAAAGCGACGGCATGAGGAAACGGAGTTCTTGGCCACGGAAAGGGTGATCTCTGTTTTGCGAGGAAGGCCCTGCTGATGCAACAGACTTGAAAGCAAAAGATCTGCAATCCCACAAAGAAGTCTTTTTGAGTGCGCCAACCCGGTTTTGCATAGAAAGAGTGGGCGAGGAAAGAGGCTGGTTGCTCTTTGCTGGGGGCAGAACAAAGGGGAAAGCGCGGAGAGACCAGTTTTCAGGCTGTCGAACCTACTCAGCCCGTCCTACAAACCACCATCCTGCAACGCGAGGTACCTCCTGCGAGCAGAGTGGCTCTCCCACCCTTTCCACAGCTTCTGGTTAGGAACAAAGCTCTCCGCTTCAACGCGAAACACAACCATCTATCGGCACCCGTGCGCATCCAGCTGGTTCCCAGCCGCTCGCTGGAGTGGCGCGCTCCTCGCCGGGCACTACCGGGACAGGTGGGACCCCAGATTAACTCTAGGTGACAACTCTAGGTTCAGTCTCTCGATACAAGAATATTCATTATTGGGCAGGAAGGTAGATCGGATACAGTATCGGGCACTGAGGAATCGGCACCCCCTCTACCCTCAAGGCTTTGAAGGACATCCAGGGGAAAGATTTGCACCGTGGCTGCCACCTGCGGGCTTAGGAGAACGCTGCTTGGGTTGGGGGGGGCCAAGAGCATCCCGCAGCCCCCCCCCACCCCGGCACGCAGCCTTCCTCCTGGGGCCAGCCCCTAGCCTTGGCTATCGGTGCTTTTGGAAGGCTCTAGATTCCCCTTCAGCAGGATCTCACTCAGCTCGGGGGACATGTAGTAAGGCCTCTCGGGAGATCCATCGTTCCTCTCCAGATCTTCACCTTTTCGCAACCCCAGGAAGAAGCGGCCGTGATGGGGAAGAGAGAAAAGAAAGTAGCAGAAGAGCCGGGGAGAGGCAGGGCAGAGATGAAGGATGGAGAACATGTGAAGAAGAGAGACACGAGGGTGAGAGGGGAAGGGGGAAAAAAAAAAAAAAAAGAGGGGAGGGGAAAAAAAAACACAGGAAAATTGAAGTTAGTTGCAGTTAGGTTCCACCAAGCCCAAAGCACCAAAACCAAAGGAGAAGGACCAAGAGAGACCACGGGAGACCCAAGGACAGGCTGTGGGTTTCCATTGCTGGCAGGCAGGGGGGAAGCAGATGCTGGTAAGAACACAGGTAGGAGCCAGTAGAGGAAAAAGCGGGAGAAAAACCACACAGAGAGGCCACGGGAATTTGCAGCAAACCCCAAACCTGGACAACTCGGGTTCAGCCCCAAAGGGAGGGAGGTTTTACTACCGCAAACTCCTGCCCGTTGGAAGACGGGCCCTCCAAGCCAGACACTTACAGAAGCAGAGGAAGAGGGTGTCCACGCACATGCCGTACACGCTGAAGAACCCGTGGGCGATGAGGTAGGAGCCCACAATCACCGTCTGAAAGAGAAATTGTGTGGTCACGCCGCGACCTGGCATCTTGCAAAGACCACAAAACCCCGATCCCTCATCCGGGAGGAGGAAACCTGCTGAATCCCCTGAATTCCCCAGGGAAAGGAGGAGAAGCGAACAGGGCAGGACTGTTCGGACCAGCCCGCTTCAGGACAAAAGGCCTCAGGGAGGACAGTGGATGGAGGCCAATCTGGGCAGCACGGGAAGGGCGAGACGCCTCTTCATGGCTGGCCGAAACAAAGGCCTTATTTCGGCGGGGCCAGAGAAAACACCTCTGACAAAGAAGGTCCTTCAGAAGCAGGGAGCGGAGGGATGTCTTTAAGGCTTTCGCGTCAAGAATCTCTTTCCATCGCTTCTAAATTCCCCAAAAGACAAGAAAGGGGCTCACCAGAATAGGGACCCAGTAGTAATTCAGGGGCGGCGCTGTGTCTTGGACCAGTTTTATCCGCTGGGTGAAGAAAAAGAAGGCAAGGATTCCTGGAAAAGCGAAACGATGAAAATCGCTGTGGGATGCCGGGCAGAAGAAAGGCAGCAAACAGGTGGTGGGGAAGGAGATGTAAAACAGGACGGAAAGGAACGGTTTCACAGGAGGGGTGAAGAGAGCGGCAGTTTCGGGAAGGCGTAACCGGCTGTGAAAGCCTACAGCGGCCGTACATCCCGAGGAGAAGCTTCCACTCCTCGGCACTTACCAACGCTTCCCACGATGAGGAGTTTACCGAGGAAGAAGAGGAAATCTGTGACTTTATCTAAAACGGCCACCCTGGAAATAAGAGAGAGAGATGAGCATCCACTCCCCGCCCCAAATCCAGGAGGAAGCATGGGAGGAGGTGGCCAACATGCACACCCTTTGCAAACATGGCATAAACCACCGTGAAAGCCTGAAAACAAGGCAGGCAGATGGCGGTTGATCTTTGGCAGCGCGAAGGACTTGGGAATAACCGAGTCTGCTGTCCCGAGCAGAGCCCTCGCCCCCACCAGGATCTCACCTAATGATGTTCCTCATCAGCAGGAAGAATGCATTCCTGGCAGAGGTGCAGAAATTGGTGCCATAGACGGCGATCTAGGGTGGGTCCCGGAAAAAAGAGGCAGAGAAGAGAGAAATGGAGCTGCACTGAATTCACCGCTAAGAAGAGGGTGCAATTAATCCCATCTTCGAGGAAAACTTGGATAAATCCCACCCTGGAAGCGCTTCTTCATCCACTGACAGGTCAGGCATGGCGGACACCACCAGCAGAATCCCGCCCCACCCCGCTGTCTCCGAGAAGGTCCCTCCCAAAGTCAAAGCCACACGGCTGAAGTCAAGGCTTTCCAGCAAAAGAGCTGGGAAAGGCTGAAAACCTTCATTTCCCCATGTCGCTGGGGGACGCGGTTCTCAACGGCCACCGAAAGAAATCGCCAAGAGTCCTGAGATGCCCCCACTGTAGTCACGACCCTTTGGGCGTTAACGTTGGGAGACTCTTACCATGATGTACGCGTTTCTGTTGAGGAATTTGATGAATTTTTCCAGGCACCAGAAGCAGCACTTCAGGCAGCTCAGGAGGAACTTGGCAAACTTATTATCTGCAGCTGGAGAAACGCCGTGGGAGAGGGTGAGCAGCCAAACCGAGGAGACGCCTCTCCTTACAGAAGCAACTTCAAGGTCCCAACGAGCCGTCCCGCTGCCCCGTCCCAGCCTCCCCCCTCCTCTGCGCCCTCTTTCCAGCCTCCCTTGGAGGCCGACACTGCTGCAGACAGCTGGATGAGCTTTGCATGCGCTTCCCACGCTTCTGCTCGCTGCTTACATTTCACAATCAATAGAGTCACACGGCCAGGCACCGACCTCCCTGGAGCCCGGACAGACACCCAGGGCTGGCTGACTTAGCGCGGCAGCCGTGGCGCTTCCCTCGCCTCCTGCCCTGTGAAGCGTCTCTTGGGGAAAGAGAGACAGCTACGGGATCCCAAAAGGAAAAAAATCTCGATTCTCTAGCGAAACACTGAAATAATTCCCCTGGATGTTAGCCGCGAGCTCTGGCACCAAGGAAAGCAGGAGCAGCCAACCTCATCCGTCTCCTCATTTGCCATTCCAGCTTCGGTACCTTTTAACCTGTGGTCCAGATACTCCAGCGTGACCCTGATGACTTGGACGATGGCGAGGATCAGAGAGCCAAAGGCAAGTGAGCCAGTGTGGTACCTGGGAAAGATTGCTCCGGTTAGAAGGGGACAAACTCCAGGAGCTCGCAAATCCTCCTCTAGAGGGACGTACCGGAGTGCGCGGCCGAAGGCGGAGAAGAGGGGGAAAGCGGGCATGTCGTCGGGTTTCTTGAAGGCCCAGTAGTACGATGCGAAGGCCCCTGCCAGCGTCACCTGGCCCAGCGCGATCACGAAGTTGGCGAGCCAGAAGAACATGAAGACATTGAAGAACTGGAGGACGATGAGATACTTGTGGTACGCCGTCTCGCCCCCGTAGAACGCGAAGAGGCACTGGGCGTCGGGGCACAGCTTGGTGACGTTGCTCGTGTTGAAGGTCTAGAGAGGACAGCAGACGCGGATGCACTGCGGTGGCTGGCGACGTGCCACAGAGCAGACCGGCGGCATCTTTTGGCCAACCCAAAGCAACCTCGACTTTCAGAAGACATTATCCTGCTTAATTTTTCAGTGGCGCTTGCTCAGACCGAAAAGTCAGCTTTGAGCACGCAACAGCTTGAAGAAAAATAATGACATGACGTAAACAGGTTCAGAAAGGCGGAATTTCACTTGGAAGAGCTCGCAGGCTCGAAGAGCCACCAGAATATTTTTCACGTAATAAACAATTTTATCTCTGGCAGATTAAGCATAGCATTCGTATGAGTTTCCCAGCGCCCTCACCTCTGGCTTGCAGGTCTGCCCGGAAAACTGGCACGCAGACTCATTAAAAACCTTATAGATGGCCTCGTTGGAGGTGGAGAGGAAACTGCAGAGCAACGGTTAAGGAGACACGATTTCGCAGACTCCAAACCTGAATCCCAACCCCGTTTTGCTCTCACCGGCCTCCTGCAATCGCTTTTCTATGCCAGGCTTTATTTTAAGTTAAACTCAGAGACTTAAGCCGGCAGTTTTGCAAACGGATGTGTCACTAATCCCGTGAGATGTTCAGCGGCCTGGAAGACCTTTGACATCCGAGCAGCTTCCTTCCTGGGGAGCAGAGGCGCAGGGAAGGGGACGAGGAGGAGGAAAGGATACACGGCGGTGCTGGCCCAGTAGGCGATGCAGAGACACAGCAGGAAGAAGGTGCACAACGGGAACAGCAGCGACATCATGATGTGACCGACAGCTCTGCCGAGAAGACGGTTGGTACCCAGTTAAAATCCTTGTGGCAACGGGAGGACCTCAGTGGCTGGAGCCCGAGTCCCCCCACCACGACGGGCGACGACAGCCACCTCTGCCCGGGGACGGGAGACGCCCGGACCTGCTCGCCTCCTTGATGAGCGCAATGGCAATGAGGATCCTCTTGCGGAGGAAGATGAGCAGCAGCACGATCGCCACCTCCACGATGCACAGGATGATCACTGGGAGGAGAAGGGGAGCCCCAGGTAGCGCGAGGGCACGGACGGTGCCTGCTGGCCACCTTTGCCTTCCCAAGCAAATCCGTCACAGCACCAAGGACACCCAGCACCCCGGTACATGTGGAAAAGCGGCAGCCACCCCGTGGCCAGTCACCCCGGCCGCAAGCTCGGGCCCGTAGAAGAGGTGGCATCAAGAACAGCCACCTTCCTTAGCCCAGCTCTTTGCGAAGGGCCATCGGGAGACTGAGAAGACCCCAAATCTCTGTGCTCTCCCCTTCCCAAGCCCTCTCCCTCAAAGGGACCGTGTCCTGCCCCGCATCCCAAGGAGGACGGAGACTTACTGAACGCCAGCCACGTCTGCCGCAGGTGGAGGTAGACGCGTAGGTCTGTCTGAAATCCCAGGTCCTTCAGGGAGACATCAGAACCCGCTTCCCCTTTTAGTTTTGCGTATTCCATGTAACAGTGGAAGATTCCTGCGGTGAAAGGCAGAAAATTGTCGTATTTATGCTGAAAAGCAGAGCGAGATGCCGGCAGGCCCTGCTCAACCCCACCGATGCCGATGTTCGGACAGAAGACACCCGGCAGGATGCTGTGTACGATCTTTCTTTTTGTGCAAAGCCCACTCAAAATAGGGAAAGGAAAAACGGGAAAAAGCCAGGGAGAAGGTCCCGACCGCTCGCTCACCGTAGCCCAGCACCAGGATCACCATCACAATCATCACCCAGACCATGATCCCAGCCAGGAAGCGGAGCAGGACGATGAAGATGAAGCTGGCCACCATCGCAATCACGAGGCCTCTGCGGGAGGAAGGCAGCAACGCGTCAAAAAAACGAGGTGATGCCACCCCCTCCCCACCGCTTTCCTCCGTCAGCCAGCTTGTCCTCTCTCCTTTCTCAAGTGTTAACGATGGGGCAGCCTTAAAAATGGGAATCGTTGACGGCGGAGGGGACAGAACGTGAGCCGGCTCCCAGTAAAGTTTCTCCAAAACACCCTCCGGCATCTCTTGTTTTGTCTGAACGGAAATTATGCAAAGGCCATGGGGAAAAAAGAAAAACCAAAAAAAAATTAAAAAATTGGTAATTCATGAGCTTTGCCTGACGCTTGAGCGTGGCACCAAGCCCGTGGCCGGCACGGCAGAGCATCGGCCCTCGCGGGCTCCGGTCCAGCTGCCCGCGGGAAGGGACGGCTGTACAGCATAGCCTGGCCCCTGCTCACATTATAATCCAGTACCAGGAAACCGTGTAATCTTCAAAGATCTTCATAGCCAGTTGTCTGGTTTCCAGGACCACATTTGCTTTCCTGCAACACAACAATAAAAGACGAATGAAGCGGAAGGCGGGGGAAAGAAGCGGAGGAGCGTCAGCCTGGGCTCAGCCCCAGCGAGGCTCTGCCCGAGCCCGCGGCCCGTGTTCCTGCTGCCTCAATGGCCCCTTGTCCTCCCCTGCCAAGCGGCCCTCTGCCAGGCTCCCTGAAAACAAGAAAATTCAACAAGGCCGAGGTTGATTTCCCCGCCCTGTTTTCCTTCAAGCTGACCCCGCTGCTTTCCCTTCATCCTCCCTTCCAGCTGCCGTTTCCAACGCGGGATACGAGTTTCGGTGCAGGATTTTGTGCAAACACAGGACCGGAGCTCCATGCCGGGGCTCTCGAGGCTCTTCTGCAACATAAATTGCTAAACAAACGTGGCGCAGAAGTGCCAGCAGGTACAGCCACTCGATTCTCTTCCAGACGAGGCAGCGATAACGAAGCAGCTCGTTAAGAGGCTCCCCCAGCTATGGTTGCATCCCCGCCACGTTGCCGCTATCACCGCAAGCGCTCGTTCTCAGGACTGCCCTGGCAAAGCGGGAGGTGGCCGGTGAACCGCGGCCGGCCTGAAGGCTGCGAGGACTCACTTGGCCCCTTCCAGAAGCTCGGTGACGTTCCTCCGGCGCCCGCGGCCGTCGTCGTAGGTGGTCTCGTTACCAACCATGATGACTCCCTTCTTGGCCCGGATGGCCGGGAAGCATCGCCGCGCCACTGGGCGAGAGGAGGGCAAAACTCAGCATTGCAAACCTCGGCGGGGGACACGAGCCAAACCCCCCTCCCCGTGGTCACAAACCCACACTGGACGCCCAGAAACCCCAAACAGGAGCCTCCAACCCGCCCCCAAAACGTCCGAAGAGCCAGCCTGCCAAGCGGCTGCTTCCCCTGACCGCGAGGGAAGCGAGCGGGCTCGTTAATCGGCTCATTGCAGCTCATTAGCCCTCCAGACGTACGTGGGGTGCTGGGGATAATCATGGCTGGGCACTCTTTGTCCTTCAGCACCTCAATGGGAGCCTGGATGGGGACAGACAAGCTGGACATTAACGCTTTGGGCAGGAATTACTGCGCCGGGGAACACTGGCATTGTCGGGGCCAGCGGGGGAACGCCGAGGCCACGCTCCTCGCAACCCACCTTCTGCAGGTTTTTGAACTCGGGGACGCAGAAGTGCCGGTAGTATTCCAGCTCGCCGGGCGTGCGGGAGCTGTAGGCGCTCAGGTACGTCTGGTACCGGTCTGGGCATTTGCTGACGCAGATCTTGATGGCAGAAGAGGACAGATGTGATGCTGCACGTCAAGGCACGAGCCCCCTCCACGGGGATGCTGCAAACCGGAGCTTCCCGGAGGAGAAGCCCGGCGCCGAGAGCCGCGGCTGGCACAGCACCTCGAGGCCGGGGTCGGTACCTGGGTGGTCGGGCACTGAAACTCCAGCAGCACCAGCGGGCTGGCACACTTCACAATGTCGAAGTAAAAGAGGAAAGGTTTCTTCCTGCAAAGCGAATGGGACAGAAAAAAAAAAAATTATTCTTCAAAAAGCCCGGTTGTGGGAACCGCCTGCCCTGGGAGAGGCAATGGGAAGCACCCGCATCCCTCTGCCTGCTCGGCGATGCCGGGAGCGGCGGGCGCGAGCCGGAACACCTACTCGTTGGGGGTTCCCTGTTGCCCGCAGAACTGCCCGCGACTGTCGGTCGGGTAGATCACCTTCCGGGGGTCCCCGTGGGTCCAGGCTGGGGGGGGGGGGGAAGCAGAACAACGCAGCTGGGGTTACCCCCGCGAGCCCTCGCTCCCTTATTTCCCCCCACCCGCCGCTCGTGAGACCCCGGCGGGGACCCTCCCGTCCCCCTCAGGACAAGCAGGAGGACGCGATGCCCCTCGGCACAGGGTTCTGCCGGCCACAAGGCGAAGTCTTCCCCACGGCCGAAAACTCGCCAACGCAGCGGAAACCGGCACAGACCCTCCCGGCACTTACCCACGACCCCCACCACCACATAGCCCACGATGGCGATGACCAGCAGGACGCAGCAGATAATGTCCGTGCAGCCCCTGCCAGCGGGAAGAGGAGCGTTGGGGACACGGGATGGCCCACAAGCACCGCCAAAACTCGCACCTCCCAAGAGGCTGCCCCTTACCTGTCGTAAATGGGACCTTTGAAAGTCGGGTCATATTTCTGCGGTGTCCCTGCAGAGACAAAGAAGGAATGGAAAACCAATCTGGGGGATGGCTGGGATGGGAGGAAGGGGCTCCTCCTCCTCCTCTTGCCACACCGCACGCAAAAAGAGAAGCCGAGGGACAGACCACTTGAACCGAAAGCCTTGGGATAAGCAGAATCAGGAGGGAAATAATCTCCCGATGCCATTTTCCCCCCCTTCATGCCTCTGCTGTCCCGGTGTGGAAACAATTATTCCCTTGGAAAACCCATTTCCACGGGGTTCTCTCCCAAAACGTTTCCCTGCATCTGCCCAAGATACCCCAAATCCCTTGGAAGCACCAACAAGCCGCGGAGGCAGCCCATGCCGGCGGCGGGGGGACGCAGGGGGTCTTGGGTGCCGCAGGACCCCGGAACAGCCGGAGCAGCCGGGGCTGTGGCTTGCGGGAGGGACCCGCCTCAGTCCCACGATGGCTCTGGGCTCCTGCCTGGCGGATACGGCACGATCCTTTTTCCCCTCTATTTATTTTTAGGGTGGGAATTCAGCCAGCGAAGGCAGCGCAGCCGTGGGAACGGCCCGGTGCCAGGGACACGGCGGCTTTGGGGGTGCCTTTTGGGGGGCACCCACGCCGGGGACACTTCTGCTTTGAGGGGCTTTTGGGGGTGCTCGGGGCAGCCCCAGGGCAGGGACGCGTCTGCTGCGAGATATTTTTGGGGGTGCTCGGAGAAGCCCTGTGCCAGGGACACGGCTGCTTTGGGGGTGCCTTTTGGGGGGGGGGGCTCAGAGCAGCCCCAAGCTGGGGACACATTTGATTCAGGCTATTTCTGGGGGGCTCTGGGAGTTTGCTCCCCAGAAAGCGCCCTGCTCCCAGCCGCGGCAGATCCCTAATCTCCATGGAGCAGCTGAGCCCCCACCCCGGCCCTCTCCAAGAGCCTGCACCCCAAAACTGCTGCGGGGTGGGGGGCTGGGGGACAGCGAGGAACGATAGAGCCCCAGGGACCCCCCAAAAGAAAAACTCCCAGGGCTGGCGAAGGGACAGCCGGCTCCGGCAGGAACCGGGGCGCCGGCCGCGGTGACGAACCGCCACCGCGGGAACCTGTTTGTCCCAGTTAAGCATTAACCACCCGAGCCAGCGACGCCGTTGTGCTGGTTATGCCGGTGCTCGGCGAGGGTGGCCCCCCGGCACCGCGGCCTCCCACGGCTGGGGGGAAAAGCAAGGCGGTGAAAACGGCAGCTGCTTTTGGTTTTGCTTTGTTTTGCCTTCCCCCCCCCCTTTCTCTCCCATTTTAGGTTTGTTTTTTTCTCCTTTATCTGCGGCGGGTTAACTTCCTCCGTCCCGCGTCGCGGCGAGTGGCTGCAGACGGTGACCCCGACCCGCGGCGAGCGGCCGAGCCCCACGGACCATCGCTCCCCGGCAGCCCCCACGGGACCCCCCTCCAGCCACAGCGAGCTGTCGCCAAAGCCCTACCGTCGCCAAAGCCTTACCGTCGCCAAAGCCTCACCGTCGCCAAAGCCTCACCGTCGCCAAAGCCTTACCGTCGCCAGAGCCTTACCGTGCTTGCCGTAGTAGCTGTCCCCTTGGCCCCCCATGCCGGTGAGCGCTCCCGCCTTGGCCCCCGGCCCGCGGCAGACGAGCAGCAGCCCCTCCGCCGCCGCGGCCTTCGCTGTACGCGCCGCCCTGGGCGTGCCGTCGCCCGCCTCCGGTTAAACACACCGAAAAACCACCCTCCGGTGCGCAAACATGGCTTTAAAGGCGCAGCCGCTAACGCCGCGACCCTCCGTGCCGGGGGCTGGTTTTCTGGCCTTGCAAAACACCGGCTGCGGCAACGGTTTCTCGCTAAACCGCCGTGGGGCCCGGCAGCCAACAAGGACGACGTGGCACGGTGGTCGGTGGCACCGGGGAAGGGGGTGGTCTGAGCCTGGCAAAGCCGGCGCGGCACAAAGGTCGGGAGCGCGTGCGGGCAGGCGGCAAGAGGCGCCGGTTTCAACCGGCAAAGGGCATGAGGTCGGCGATGGCGATGGCGATGCCGGTGCCCCCGGCTCGCGGCGACGCCGAGCTTCCCATCCCCACCCCAGGGTTATATTTAGGCGATAAATAAATAACTGGCCAGACGCGCCGGCTCGCTGTCAGCAATTAGCCGCTGCCGTCCGGCACGGCCACGGCTCGGAGGGTCGCGGTCGGGCGGCATCGTGGCATCGCTGCCGGCGCTCATAGGCTGCCGGTGATGTCAGGGCAGCCGGGATTTACACCCGCCGAGGCAGCTCCGGGAACAAAAGCCGAGGCTGGGGAGGGCCCGGCGGACCCCCCGCCCGGGAAAAACGGTTGGAAAGCGGCAGCCCCCCCTTGTTCCCACAGTTTGGGGGCAGCCGGTGGCCGGCTGGGCCGCGGGGTCCCACAGGGAAGGGGACATGGTGCCGGCTCTGGCGTCTCCCTCCTCTGCCACCCCCTCGCCGGGGCTGCAGCAGCGTCCCCCCGGGCTTGGGGGCCACCAGGAGACCCCCCCCCCGGGACCCCCCGCACCCCCACAGCAGGGCCTGGCCCCTCACCGGCTGCCCCGGCACGGAGCCGGGAAGGGTCTGGCACCGGCACCTCCCGACACAAGCCAAAGCCGAGGGGTGCTCTGAGCCCCCCCAGCCCCAGCCGGGCCCCCCCATGCACAGGCGAAGCCCCCACCCCTGCGGGCAGTGGGGTGCTGGGACAGGGGGTCCCCAAGCATGGGGGTCCTCAAGCCTGGTGGTCGCAAAACTGGGGGGGGGGGGTGTCCCCAAAACCCTGGGGGGTGTCCCCAAAACCCTGGGGGGGTCCCCAAAACCCTGGGGGGGTCCCCAAGCCTGGTGATTGCAAACCCAGGGGGGTCCCAACACCCTGGGGGGGGCCCAAACGTGGCACTTCCCAAGCCCAGGGGTCCCCAAAACCCTGAGGGTCCCCAAAATCTGGGAGTCCCTGAACCCTGGGGGTCCCCAACACCGCACCCCTGGGACCCCCGGGGGGACCC
>JANZLQ010000100.1:495921-507950 GCA_026212715.1 Elanus axillaris
GCTGGGGGACCCCGTGTTATGGGGCACAAGGGCGTCAGGGCATGTGTGTGTGTGGGGGGTCTGTGTCAGGATGTGTGGGTGTAACAGGTCGGGATATGTGGGGCTGGGAGATGCGGAGGGTCAGGATGTGTGGGGCTGGGGGCTGTGAGGGTCTGGATATGGGGTCTGAAGGTGGGGGACGGTCGTGTGGTGTTAGGACTCGGCTGCCTGTGGGAAGCGGCACCGGCACCAACCGGCAGCTGCCCCTGTCCCATGCCACCGTGGGGTGCCTGGTCCCCATGGCTCCGGCGCTTCCGTCTTTCCCAGCCAGCGCTGGACTTTGCACCCCATTTAGGCTGTGCCACGACCAAAGCCTGCTGCTGCTTTTAGCTCCTTTCAGGGGGGGAGCTCCTCGAGCCTCCGTGCCGGGCAATGCCGGTAGCCAGGCGCTTTTCTGCCCCGCTGCCCCAGGAACACACAGAAAACACGCGTGTACACCGCTCCCCGCTCAGAAACACGGGGTTGGGGAGGAGATGGGGGCTGGCGGGTCCCGTTAGCGGCATGGGGATGTGACGAGAGGCTCGAGGGGCTGCAGCTTGGCTGGGCACGTGGGAGGGGGGAACCCCCTCTGAGAGCCTGAAACGGGTCAAAATCCATCCCCGGTGGTGACCCGAGTCTTTGCCGTAGCCAAACGCGTGCCGAATCTCGAACGGAGAGCGGCAAAATCCTCACCGACCATGTCTTTTGGGAGCGCAGCCGCACTGAGGTTGCAAAACTTGGCTCGTAACTCACTTCCCTCTCCTTCCACCCCATCCCCAGGCCTGTGCTTGGAGCCTGAGACGCCCAGGTGGAAGACACCGTGACTGCGGAGGCCAAAATCGGGGTGAAATCGGGAAGGTTTGTATCCTGCATTGTCAGCATTTGCCCCTGTTACGGATAACAGCAAGGGGAAGGTTGGATCCTGCTGCGTGAGGATCCCTTGGGCTTCTCCAAGCAGGAGGGGCCGGGGGGTTTATTTTGTTTGCCAACCTGTCGTTTGGGGAAATCCCAATTGATTTGGATCCCATTTTTCAATCCCGATCCCCATTTCAGCCCTCTCTTTGTGTCTGCTGTCAGCAGCAAGCTTGGATGCCAAAAAAAAAAAAAAGGTGCCTTTTAAAGGTTATTTGTCACTTTTTTGGGGGTGCTGAGCTCCCGCTGACCCGCTTCAGGGTGCTGTGACTAGTTCCGCCAGCTTCCCTTGGTTTTTAGAAATGAGGAAGCCAATGGAGCAGCTGCCTCTTTCGGATTCTGCTCTCCTCCCGAGGAGGGAATTGGGGGAAATCTGCCAAGGTTTGGCTTTGGGATCTTTCTGCGCCTGCGGGCGGAAGCTGAAGTAATGCCGTCACGTGCTTTGCCTTGAGAGGATCTGGTGAGGCGCTTTCCTGAAGGGGGAAGACCCCCACCCTGACACAAAATTCCTGGAAAAAGGGGCTTCTTTTGGTACCTCTCATTTTTTTGTAACCCAGGCAAATGCCACGCCGCACCCAAACCAGCAGCTTTTTGGGGCGAGACCTGCTTTTTTCACCTCTCTGCTCGCTCCCTGGGGTGTGGGATGGAGGGAACCCTCATGACGGGGACATGGGGAGCAGAGCACGATGCTCGAAAAGGCTTTTGACCCACCCAGAGCGCCAGGGTTTGCTCCACAGGTTGGTTTCCTTTGCCATATCACGGAGCGGCGGCACGGGGCTGATCCCATGCCTTAGCAGGAGATAAAGTCACTGGGTCCTTCTCTCCACGCCGTGTTTGGCATCGATACGGTGTGGCGGAGCTGTTTGGATGGACGGCACAGCTTTGGCTTGGCTCTCTTGCAGCCTTGGGTTCGTTTAAAAGGCGAAAAGCCCCACTCGGCTGCGCGGCGAGCTTGCTGCGAGCCCGTTGAGCCGAGACTGCGAAGGCACGTGAGAGTCCTGGCCCTGAGCGAGAGCTCCCTGTGGTGTTTATCGCTGTCAGAGGAAGTTGAGCTGCGGCAGCGAGATCTGCTTGGCCTTTGTCAGCAAAAAAAGAGCCGGGGAATAGGTGCTGGATTTTGCTGGGAGAGCCTGGGGAGAAGAACTGGCAGGGTGGGAGCAATGCTGGTGCTGTGGGGTGGGGAGACCCAGAGGGTCCCAGCTTTCCCGGTCTCACCGATGGATCGCTTCCCCCCCGTCCCAGGTGATAACAGCCCCCCTTCCCGCACCGCCTTCGGAGCTTGGCACCGAGTTATGCTTCATCTGACGGCGAGGTGCGTAGCCCCAGTGTCGGGGTGGTGGGCACCCAGTTACCCAACTGGAAGAGACTGGTGACGGGGCACTCTGTGCTTTGCTAATGCTTGTTTTTATTTATTTCTCTGTTCCTTCCCAGCTGGGGCATCTTCGGGGGCCGTCGCCATGTCTCTGTGCCAATGCACGGTGAAGCACAGCGAGTCGGACGCCGAAGGCTGTTGCTTCTCGGCGAGCGGCGGCTTGAAGGTTTGCCTGCACTGGAGCGGCGAGGAGGAGCGGGAGCGGTGCCAGACCTACGCCCAGGGCACGCTCAGTGCCGAGGAGATCTGCATCGACCTCGCACGGAGGATCGGTGAGCGCCGGGGAACTCCGTCTTTCTTCTGAGACCACAATACCCAACCGGCTTGTGTCCCAGGGCTGAGAAATTTCCAGTTTCCCAATCTCTGGGACCATCTAGGCTGCTTTATCTGAAAAATCTGAGCTCTCGTGTTGTTTTTGAGCAACAGCTTCCTGATAACTGGCTGTTAGCAAATCCTTCTGTCGGAATTTGGTGATCCTCACTTGCTCCAGAGTTCCTGAGAAGCGGGGTGGCATGGCTCTACCCCCAGGCTCAGGCCAACGGGTCTGGGAATTATTGGAGCATGATGAGTTGAAGAGCAATTACTTCACCTCTGACTCATCAGCATCCCCGTTTAATGAGCACTCTGCCTCCCCTTGCCATGGATTTCTCCCGGCAGGCTGCAGAAATCGTGCCGGGCACCTGCGCTTGGGCTGAGGGGCCATTTCACAGCCGTGTTGGTTTGAATTAAGGGTAGCTGGTGTCTCTTCTAACCCTTAGACGAAGGGTTTATCTCTCACCTAAGGTTTGACTGGCAAATCACTCTCGATTCACCTTTTCCATGGGTTTTATTAACTTCCCTTCCCCTTGCTGCAGTCTAAGCAGCTCTGCGTGGTGGTTTCTTTGGAATAAAAGCTGCTGAGCCTCCCCTGGCCAGCTGGCTTTCCCCGAGTGTGCCAGAAGGATGGCAGACGCGCCGCTCTCTTTTAAATGGCGTTTTTAAAGACTATCCTGCCTCTGACATTTGCGAGCAGGGACGAGGAGGTACGTCTCGGTCCCTGGAGGTGGGGTGTCAGTAGCATGGATAGGTTTGTGCTGCCAATAGAAGTGAGTGGTTGGGAGGAAAGGGGTGAAGAAAGGGTTGGGTTTTTTGGTTTTTTTTCTATCGACTGTGAATTTTTGCGGGCTCGACAGCACCTCAGGGGAATCATGTTTTCTTCGCAGGCATCACGCCGCTGTGCTACAGCCTCTTCGCCCTCTATGACACCCAGAGCCGAGTCTGGCTCCCGCCCAACCACCTCTTCAAAATCAGCAAAGACACCAACCTCAACCTGCTTTTCCGCATGAGGTGAGGCCGGTTCCCTCCCCTCTGTCCTCTGCTGCTGTGTGTTTTGGAGCCCTGCAGAGCTGCCAAGCTCCTCTTGCTTGCGGAGCAGAGACGTGCCAGGCTTTAATAGGGAACTGCACTGGAAATAACGTCGCCTGCTTTTCTGCCCCTGGTTTACCTGTTTCCAGATTTGCCTGGAAAATGTTTGCGGAGGCTGGCGCAGGGTCGGGGAACTGAGGAAACTCAGCAGGGCTGGTCTAAATTGGACTCGGGAGGATTAAATGAGGAACAGGATGTGTTTGGAGCCCCTGCCTCTCCTTCAGTGTGGAAAAATTCATTTCCCTGTTCCTGATACTCCTCTGCCGTTTGCCCTCCGTCTCCCTGACTGGTTCAGCCCGTGCTTCCCCCTCTCAGTTCTGTCCCCGAGTGGGACAATGTCCCCTTTGAAGTGTTTTGAGACCAACAGCAAACACCCAGGGGCTCCTCGGAGCAAGCCCTGGGCTGTGGCTTTGTCAGCTGGGTTCCCAGGAAGGCGAGAGCTGTTTTTTGTAGACGTCTTTGCGAGATACTCCAGTTCCCTGGAGATGTCGGGGATGACGATCTTAGTGTTTCCTCCCAAAACGTTGCCGCTGGCGATTTTATTAGGAGAGCTTTTTCAGGCTGGTTTGGTTTGGGGGTTTTTGGGTTTGATTTTTTTCATGGTGTCTGAGTCATAGCGAAGGTAAAAGCGAGGGAGAAACAGAAAACCTGGCTTGGAGATTTATTAGCCTGTTTTGTATGACTTGCAATACCTTCTTCTTCCTGGGGAACCGCGGCGTCTCGGGCCCAGGCCTCTCTCCTCAGCCGGCTGTTGTGCCAAACACAACCCGTTTGGCGGAAAACAGTCTCCGAGGGGCTGTGCCGGCTCCTGTGCCTCGCTGGGACGTTGTCACATGCGCGGTGTCCAAGGAAGGTTGAAATGGGAGCCATGCTTCCCAGAGTGTGAGGAAGAAGGCTTCGAGTCCTCGTGGCCGGCACCTCCGCATCCCTCGGCCCCGCAGGAGGAGAGCGCTGTGATCTGTAGCTCTCTGACCGCGGATAAGTTGCAGAACTCTGACTTTTTGGGCCAGAAAGCCCTTTCCCTTCGGCTCTGGTTTTGATGCCACTCGGCTGGTGCGGGTGCCTGCAGCACAAGCGCCGAAATAGCCCCGTCGTGTTAACCGCAGGCAGAGATGCGGCTTTGGGGGTTGAGCGGTGGGAACGGAAACTCACTCTGCCCACAGAGCTCTCTTTGTGCTGATGTTTTTTTAGATGTGGTGTTTTGGGGGGGGACGACACGCTCCTCACCCCGGCTGCTCTCGTTTTTTGGGGGCCCCTGGGCTCTAGCAGCATGAAAACTGGGCTGCAAAACGGGATTGTGGGGAGCACTGCTGCTAAAGAGGCATTTGGGGGTTGGGATTGGTTGCAGCCAGAGTTAATTAGGGTCCCCTTCATGAAGCTCTACTGATGGGGATGTTTTCGGCGTGCTGTACGGCACAGCTGGTCATAAAATGTAGAAGAAAAAGCTTAAAGGAACCAGTTTTGGTGGCAGGAAAAGGTTGCTTCCCCTTTGCCTCCCGGTGTCTGAATTGTTGCCTTGTGCTCAGGTCACGTTTTTTGAGGACGTGGCTGGTTCTTCATGTTGGCAGTGGGATTTCAAGAAGTTTGGCTCTTAAAAAAAAAAAAGGCCCAAACCTAAACCCCACCACTCTGAGCCCAGAGTGTGGCCCCTGGCTGCGCTGTGGCAGGACAGAGCTCTCTGCTCCTGGTTTGCCGGTCCTTTTCCCTGTCCCCTTGAGACAGCCGGTGACAAAACCTCTGCAAAACCCTCTTCGGGAGCTGGCTCCAGTCCCCCAGCAGCCTCTGGGGAAGGGGCAGGCAGCTGCACTGGGTGGAAGGAGCAGATTTACGGGTAAAACGAACCTTGAGCAGGTCCCAGGCAGCCACTGGACCCGGGTTTGGCTTTAGAGGCAAAACCAGGGCATCTTTTTCGGCCGCTTTCAGCTGCGAGAGAGCGTGGGACGGACCACAGCCCTCCCGTCCCCGAGACCAAGCACCGCTCTCCTCTCCTCCTCCCCTCCAGGTACTACTTTCGGAATTGGCATGGGATGAATGACAAGGAACCGGCGGTTTATCGCAACGTGCCCCGACACAGCGATTCCCCCGACGAGAAGCTGCAAGGAGGAGCCTTGCTCGACAAATCATCCTTTGAGTATCTGTTTGAGCAGGTAACGAACCAGGATGACGGGCTGGAGGCTCAGTCGCGCCTGGAATTGTGGGAAGCTGGGTGATTTTCTTGATCCAGCTGGATTCGGCTCAGCCCTGTTGTCAAGATCTGTTTTTCCATCTGCGAGGGCTTTGTTTAGAGGACAAATACAGCTGTAGTTTTGCCCTTGGAAAGCTTTTGTCCTGCCTGAAGCCTCCCTGGGAGACTGGGAGCCGAGCTGAGGGAGATCCCATTAACCTTTAAAATAAAAAAAGACAAGAAGAAGCACTGTGGAAATCAGTGCAGGGTTTCCCCCCCCCACCGCCTTTATTCAATTTTTTCTCTTTAATAGGGGAAATTTGAATTCATCAATGACGTCGCGTCTTTGAAAGACCTTCACACTGAACAGGAGATCCAGAGGTTCAAGAACGAAAGCTTGGGCATGGCTGTGCTTCACCTCTCACACATAGCCATCAAAAAAGGCATCTCCCTCGAGGAAGTGGCCAGAAAATACAGGTGATTGCTTGGCTTCGCAGCCGGGGGGCTGGGGACTTTCTGCTCTGGGATTGTTTGAAGGGTTTCTTCTGGTTTCTCACCCTCTTTCCTCTCCGTCCTCCTTACCGGGAGTGAGTCTAGGGCTGGTTTAGGTGATGGAGAGATCAGCTGTGGCTCCTTCGGCTGCGTGCTTTGCTGTAGGCACCCATGAGGTCTTGCTGACTGGTTGTTCCTTCCCTCCACAGCTTCAAGGATTGCATCCCACGTTCCTTCTACCGCCAGATCCAGCAGAACAACTACCTGACCAAATTCCGCATGAAAAACGTCTTCAAGAAGTTTGTGCAGCGTTTCCAGCGACACACGGTCAGCACCGGCAAGCTGACGGTGCAGGACATCATGTATAAATACCTGGCTACCTTGGAGCACCTCGCACCTCGCTTTGGGAGCGAGCTCTTCCCTGTGCTCTCCTTGGAGACCTCCTCTGAGGGGGAAAAGGTGCAGCTGTATGTTAATGGGGGACATTCGCAGCTGGAGCACGGGCATGTGCTGCTCCCCAAGGACCAACCTGTCACCCACGAAGTCTTTGTCACCGGCACAACCGGGATCCAGTGGCGGCCCGTGCCTGTCGAGGTAGGTTGGTGCTCACGCTCCCCGCCACCGGGCAGGAAGAGCTGTTTCCATCCAAGTCCCATCCCACATTGGCTCCTTTTCCTTAGCTCGTGCTCCTGGGCTTTTCCTCAGGCTCTCTGGGCACCCCCAGCTTGTCCCAGTTTGGCCAGTGGCCACTGCAGCCTAGTGGTGCCACTTCCCAGCAGCAGGAAGGGTTGGAACTGATGCCCTTCTGTCTCCGCCTCTGCAGAGTGTCGAGAACTTCTCCCATCGTGGGTATTTTGGGAGGAAGAGCAGAAACAAAGAGCTGGAGCCCAAGGGGCCGACTCAGCCAGTGGAGCGGAGCGAGCCAAAATGGGTCCATTTCTGCGATTTCCGGGAGATCACACACATTGTTGTCAAGGACTGTAGGGTCAGCATCAACCGGCAGGACAACAAGTGCCTGGTGAGTGGGACTTGTTCTCTCCCAGCTGCCCCCACTGACCGTCTCGACATACGTGGGAGCCAGTAGTTGTGCTTCAGAGACCGGGAGGAGGCAGTGCTGGAAAGAACAGTGATCTTTTCCGGGGTTAATGCCAACAAGTGAGAGTTTTACGCTCTCCTCCTTGGGCTGGCAGAGGTGGATAGGTGGATATTGGGCTGCTCACCCTCTAGCTCGGTGGCTTCTCACGCTCGGTTCTCCTCCCTTTTCCCAGGAGGTGGTTCTTCCATCCCCTGAGAGCGCGCTTTCCTTGGTTTCGCTGGTGGATGGTTATTTCCGACTCACGGCTGACTCCAGTCACTACCTGTGTCACGAAGTGGCACCGCCGCGACTCGTGATGAGCATCTTGAACGGCATCCATGGGCCCATGCAGTAAGTGGCTGCTTCCTGATGGAGTGCCTGGGGATATCAAGGTGGATATGCCGTGTCCTTGGGACTTATCTGAAGCTGTTCCCCTTTCTCCTTGCTGCCAGGGAGGAGTTTGTTTTTGCCAAGTTGCGACGGGAAGAGCAGGAGGAAGGGCTCTACATCATCCGCTGGAGCGTCCTTGACTTCAACAGGATGATTCTCTCTGTGGTGAAAAGGGGCCACCAGCAGGTAAGATGCAATTCCCAGTGTAGCATTCCTGGGAACAGTGAGCTCCGGGAGGTGTTCCTCTCGTTAAGAACGAGCTGGGCCGTGCCCGATCTGAGCTGCCGGCTTTCTGGGTGAGGGGGAGCTGCTGCGATGCCTGTCCTGATGCTGTCTTTCCCAGGCTCCTGGCGTGCAGGGAGCCCTCAAGTACAGGCAATTCCGGATCCAAAAAAAAGGAAGCTCCTTTGTGCTGGAAGGGTGGGACCGGGAGTTTTCCACTTTGCGGGAGCTCTTGGATGTCCTCAAAGGCTGCACACTCAAATCTGGCGATGAAAGCTTCACGGTGAAGAGATGCTGTCCGCCCAAACCAGGAGGTATGAGGATGGATGATCTTCCCTCTGTTGGACTCGAGGAACAAGGACGTCCGGTAGTTTTGGGGGCTTTAGCATACGTCTGTTCCCTCCTCTTGCAGAGATCTCGGACCTGCTGATCACACGGAAGGTGAAGGATAGCACGAAGCAGATCCTTAACCTGACCCAGCTCAGCTTCCACCAGATCCGCAAGAACGAGATCACTCAGGTTGTGCGCTCTGCCTTCCTGGGCGGCGGGGTTTATGGGAGGCTGTGGGTAAATACGTTGGCCGGAGGAAGCTGCTCCCCTGTTCGGGGGGATGCTCCCCCTGGCGCAAATCAGAGAGAGATGTGGAGCAGTTACTGGGTTTGGTTTGGCGCTTTATTCCTTCCCTCTTCAAGGAGAGGGGGGAAAATTGCTGTGCAGAGGCAGGGTGGTCCGAGCAGGAGGCAGTTTCTTACCTGCCATCCACAGTGGCATGTGGAGGGAGGTGGCACGGAGGGAAGCGGGGAGAGTCAGCTCGCTCGTGCGAGGCTGAAAATCCCCCCCCTCCCCATGCACGCTGCCTGAGGGTCTGACAGCTCTGTGCCTTCTCTGTCTGCCTGCAGCGAGCCCACCTGGGGCAGGGCACCCGCACAAACATCTACGACGGGGTGCTGAACGTCTGCGGGACCACTGGGGCCGACGACGAAGCAGAGTATTTCTCCACCGAGCAGAATAACAACAGCCGGGAGATGCACGTGGTCCTCAAAGTCCTGGATCCCAGCCACAGAGACATCGCCCTGGTGAGCCCCCACCTGGGCTGGGGAAGGGGAGCTGGGACAGGGGGGAAAATGGCTCCAAGCCATTCTCAGGATGCTCCGAGACACCTGCTGCCTTTGTGACACCCTCCCTCCTCTCCCCGCAGGCGTTTTTTGAGACAGCTAGCCTGATGAGCCAAGTGTCGCACGTCCACTTGGCTTTTGTGCACGGGGTCTGCGTGCGAGGTTCCGAGAGTAAGTATGGGGCTCTCCCCCACCCTTTGCCGCAGCTGGCCTCGCCTCGTGCCGTTGCCTTTCCCTTGGCTGCTGCCAGCCGGGCCGATCGGCTCCTGTGCTGTGCCGAGGAAAATATCTCCGTCTTTCCCAGATATCATGGTGGAGGAGTTTGTGGAACACGGACCTCTGGACGTGCTGCTGCGGAAGGAGAAAGGCCGGGTCACTGTGGGCTGGAAAATCACCGTGGCCAAGCAGTTGGCCAGTGCCTTGAGCTACCTGGTAATGGCACTGGGAGCTGGGTTTTTTCCAGCAGGGAACCGTGCCGGAGATCACCTCCAAGCACCTTTTGTTCTAGCTGCGCCCCTGGGTCTTGCCGGCAGCATGGCAGGGAGGATCTGCCACACTTTCCTCTGCCCTCCAAGCAGATAAACAGATTTTTAGCATTAACATGCCCTGCGTGCACCTCACAAAACCTGTCCTCGCTCTCTCTTTCCTGGAGGTGAGCAGCTGAGGTAGCGCACGTGAACCTCACACGCTGAATCCCAGTTCTGTAGCTTCATTTTGGGGCTGTGCGAGCTGAGAAGAGCTGCAGATGAGGACGCTGCCTTCCCCACTCGCTGGGCTTCTGGCCAGCAGCTTGGAAAAGCTCACTAGCTGCTTGTGAGGGCATGCACTCCAGTGCTGGGTAATCCTCGCGTTCCTTTTATTCCCCCCCCCCGGGTTTAGCTTTGTGCAAAGGGATAACGAGGCGGGGAGGTGACACAGGTAATTAGAGCCAGGAGCCCTGCCTTTTTATTTTCTGCTGTCGTCCATAGACTTGACCTTGTTCTGAGGCATCGGCAGGAGTTTCTCACAAGATCCCCTATCCCCTCGTATTCACAGGAGGACAAAAACCTGGTGCACGGCAACGTGTGCGCAAAAAACATCCTGCTGGCTAGGAAGGGGCTGGAAGATGGATCTGTGCCTTTCGTGAAGCTCAGCGACCCTGGAGTCAGCTTTACGGTGCTCTCTCGAGAAGGTATACACTCATCCTGCACTTCAGCTGAGCGGGGCTGGACCTGGGCTCGTTCTGAGCCAAAAATCCAGGTGTTTTTTCCCCCCCTCCTGCAGCCCAGGTAGCTAATAAATAGCATGGATTGCGCCTGAGCTGTTTTGGCAAGGTCTTGCCTGCCTTTCAGACCTTAATTTTTGCGATATGTGGCATTTTGAATGCGTGGACGTGCAAATGCTGTGACGGTGGCTGGTTTTGGCCTCAAAGCTGCTGTCGGAGACAGTTCCACCGCAGCTCCCCGGTGGCTGGGATCCTGCAGGGAGCTTCTCCCACCCACACCCCTGCTGTGTTTGTGGGGTCTTTCCAGCTGTATCCTCAGCAATGCCTCACTTTGCCTTCCCTCTCCCAAAGAGCGTGTGGACCGGATCCCCTGGATCGCCCCAGAATGTGTCCGGGATGTGGGAAACCTCAGCACTGCGGCTGACAAGTGGAGCTTTGGCACCACATTGCTGGAAATCTGCTTCGATGCCGACGTCCCGCTCAAGGAGCGCACTCCTTCGGAGGTGACTTGCCTTCTCCTCTCCCTCCATCCCCGGCTATTCCGTTCCAGGCTGGATCCGGCCCTGTTTGAGACCTGCTTTTCTTTCCTCTCAGAAAGAACGTTTCTACGAGAAGAGGCATCGCCTGCCGGAGCCATCCTGCAAGGAACTGGCCACCCTCATCTGTCAGTGCCTGAACTACACCCCCATCGAGCGGCCATCCTTCCGGACCATCCTGCGGGATCTCACCCAGCTCCAGCCGCACAGTGAGGCTCCACAGCCAGGGGCATCCTGGTTTCTCGGGGTGGGGGGGGGTGTTTATGGCCCCATTGTTCCCCCCGCACCCCGCATTGGTTGGCGCCTTGGCAGTGGTGGGGTGGGGGTGGCTGTGGAGACCCTTTTGTCCTGGATGAGGCGGGGAAAGGGCAAAAGAGGGAAAAAAAAAAAGAAAAAGGTTAAAAAGGGGCAAAAAGGTTAAAAAAAAGGTTTTAAAGAAGGCTGAAAAGGAAAAAAGGGGGGGAAAGGGAAAAGAAAAGGCAATGATGGGCAAAAAGGGGAAAAAAGGAAAAAGAAATGGCCAAAAAAGGCAAAGAGGGAAACAGAAAAAAGGGTAGAAAGGAAAAAAAAAAGGCAAAAGAGGGGGGAAAGGTTAAAAAGGGAAAAGAAAAGGCACAAAAAGGGAAAAGGAGCTCTTCAGGGCACAGGGGTCGGGAGAGAAAACATGCAAAGCATCTCTGCGGCAGGGTGATCTTCGCTCACCCCTCAACACCCTTTCATTTCCAGACCTCGTAGATGTCACCTCGGTGAACCCCGACTTCCCGGTGTCGGACCCCACCGTCTTTCAAAAGCGTTACCTGAAAAAGATTCGGGAGCTGGGGGAGGTGAGTGGCATCTTGACACCCACCACACCCTCTGGAATCTGCTCCCAGCTCTGGGGTGCTCAGCAGAGGAAGGACAGGGACCAGGGGAGCGGGTCCAGAGGAGCCCACGGAGCTGATCCGAGGGCTGGAAGAGTTGGGGGTGTCCAGCCCGGAGGGGGGAAGGCTCCGGGGAGACCTTCTTGCACCTCGCAGCGCTGCCCAGAAAGACGGGGACAGACTCTTTTGGCGGGCCGGTAGCGCTGGGAGAAGGGGGAAGGGGTTTTGGCTGGCAGAGGGGCGATTCGGCCCGGCTCCGAGGAGG
>JANZLQ010000100.1:563962-584056 GCA_026212715.1 Elanus axillaris
GCCCCACAGGGCAGCCCTGATGCCCAGTTGTGTGTGTGGGGGGGGAGGTTCCCTGGGGTGGGGGGGGGCCATCAGGGTGCTCCTGCCCCATAGCCGGGCCCCACGTGGCAGTGGGGACGCCCAGCCTTGCCCCCACACGGCTTTGTCCCCGCGCTGCCGCTCGGGACAGGGAGCGAAGGTGCACCCGGCTGGGGTGGGGGACACACTGGGTGGCCCCCCACTTTTCTGCAGGGTGGGGGGCACAGAAATCCTCTCCTGGAGAAGCAGAAGTGGGGTGTAGCGGGGGACCTTCCCTCAGCGTGGGGGGTTTCGAGCCAATCCCCCTCCTCGCTCCGGAGGGATCCGGCACCATCCCTGCGTTCCCCCGCTCTGGCTCTCGCCCCACTGCCGGCAGCGGGGAGGGCACATGGAGGGGTTGGCGTTTCCTGCGCCGTATTCCCCGCCGGCTATTGTCCCTTCCGCTCGCCTCCCGGCATCCCCTGGCCGGCGGGAAGGGGGGGGCCCACGCTCGCCGGCTGCCGCCGAGCCGTTCTCCGGTTCGGCTACCCCTCTTCCGGTGCGGCGGCCGCGCGGCACAGCCTTGGCGCGCCCCGACCTTTCCCCGTCCGCCGTTGGTCTCTGCCGGAGCTCCGGCTGCATGGCCGTCTTCAAACCCAGGTGCCGATGACGGGATGGGATTTATCGCCCTCCTGGTTTTTGGGGGGTGGTGGTGGGGACCCCCTCGCTCTCCCCGCTGGCCCCAGCTCGAAGGAATTGGCGGCAGCATGGGGGCAGGAAGCCAAAAAAGCGGATGGCCGGAGGTGAGATGGGAGCGAACGGAGCCGGTGCCGGACATGCCGGTGGCACTGGAGAGGTCCTGTCCCGTGTCCTGGCAAACGGAAGCATTCCTGGGGGGTGGCTGCGTGGCCCTGGTTTGGCAGATGGGCTCCCTGTTTTTGGCGGGAGAGCCGTGGTGAACCGGGGGGGGGTGTGGAAGCGCCAGGGTCACGCCGAGCCCGCGGGGACGGGGTTTCCTCCTCGGGCCGTCTCCTCGCTGCGGGGCTGGGGGCTGTCTCCGCCGCGCAGGGGCAGCGCCAGCCGCTTCCCCCCACCCTCCATCGCTGCTTTTGTGCCGCCGGCGCCGTGGGAAGACGACACGTGGCTTCTCCCCTGTGGTTTTTTGCCATCTCCGTGCCAGCATAGGGCACGGGTGGGCAATGAGCCCCTGCCGCTACCTTGGGGGGTCGCTCGGGCACCAGCATCCCTTTACCGGCCCCTCTTTATTCCCCGCCTGGGAGCCGAGCATCCCTCTTGCTCCAAGGGAGTTTGGCCCTGCTTTGCGGTTGCAGCTGGTGCCGCTCCTTTGCCGGGTGCCATTTCAGGAGCTGTCGAGGCGGTTTTGGGGTCTGTCCCGGTTGCCCCTGCCCATCAGTATCCCCCCCCCATAACCTCGTCGCCTATCGGCAGAGCATGGTCTGACCCCCAACGCTCTTCTCTTACAGGCTGCAGGACTTGGAGAGGGATGAAGACAGCCTGAGCGAGAAGGTGAGTGTCCCTGGAACACCAGGAGCTGCATTTCCACCTGCCCTTGGCTCCGATTTGGGTGCCGCCATCTTGTGCCGTCACCGCCGGTCCCGCATCGGGTGCTGCCGTCAGGCTCGGGATGCTCCAGCTTACAGCGGTGGGAGTCAGCGGGGCTCTGGAGCCGGCTCCCGGATGCTCAGCGGGGATGCGACTCTGGTGCCGAGCAGGGGACCGCGATTCATCGGTGCTCCTGAGCCTCTTGTTTCCGTGCTGTCGCGGCGTTGCCAGGATGGGGGGTTTCTGGAGCCCCACGGGGTAGGGTGGGGGGGTTGGTGGTGTGGCAGGCTGGCCAAGTGAGACCTCCATGTCTCCCGTGCTGGCCCAGCTCCCTGGACCTGATGAGGTCGTAGCCCTGGTGTTGGCGCTGTCTGTTGTCATATGGAAACTGCCGTCACCTCATATCAGGAGGGTCCCGGTGAGCTGGGTGAGCGGCACCCAGATTCGGAGCGACCGGCAGTTCGGCGCAGCCCAATTGCCTATGGAGATGCCGCTCTGCCGAGCCCCGAGGGGAGTGTCACCTTCGCCCGCCCCACGCTGTCCCCTCCGTCCCCGCAGGAGTGCGTCAAGGAGAAGCTGAGCCTCATCCATGGCTTCCTCCAAGCCGACGTCCAGAACCAGTTGAGCGAGCTGGAAGCCAAACTCCGCTGCAAGGAGCTGTCGGAGGTGAGACCCTGGGTTTTGGTGTGCCGGCAGGTTGGGTTGTGCCGGCTCCTTAGCGGCACGGCTCTCCAGAGTCAGGCGGTTTAACCGACGCTCTTCCCTCCCAGGAGAGGTACCTGGCCAAGGTGAAAGCCCTGCTGCACCAAGAGCTGTCGGCGGAGAATGGGGATGTGGCACCGCTGCTGCAGGCATCGAACGGGTGCTCCAAAAACGGCGCCTACGGGAGCGACGAGGACTCGGAGCGAGCAGGACCCGATGGGGAAGAAGACAGCGCCATGGAGATGGAGGAAGCAGCCGCCTCTTCTTCCTCCTCTTCGTTGGTCCCCATACCGCGGGCACGCAAGGCCAGGCGGAGCCGATCCAATGGCGAGAGCAAAAGTAATGGCAACGCTGGGCGCAATGTGGTTTTCCGTCCTCTTTTCCAATGTGCTTATATTAAATAATTTATCACTATTAAATACTAAGCGGGAGCATGACAGTTCCCGGAGGGATTGGGAGCAGAGATCCCCCCAGGAAAGGTCTTGAGGTCTCCTTGCCTTGGTCCGGGATGATGGGGTGCAGGAAGAGGGGTGCTGTTGCCCGCGGTGGTTCCAGCCCTGTGGGGTATTGCGGGAGGGGGATGGGCAGTGGGTCCCCATCGTTAATGCAATCCTTCGTCATCTTCCTAACAGAGTCTCCCGCCAGTTCCCGGGTCACTCGGAGCTCCGGCCGGCAGCCGACCATCCTGAGCATGTTCTCCAAAGGGTCAGTATGGTGGCAGGGCTAGGACCTGCACCTCCTTTACCGTGTCCCCCAGGAGCCTTCACCCTCTTCTTCCTCTCTCTGCCATCCGGGGCTGATGGGTTCAATCCCAAAACTTGCGGTTCCCAATAAGACTGGCCTTGGGGACCTGCTGGCCGCTTCCTGCCGGTGCCGGGAGAACCCCTCATTCCCCTCCAAACCCTCATGGTGTCGGAGCCTCAGATCAATCCGTTGCATTTAAAAACCATCAGGTCCAACAAACGGAAATCAGAGGAGGTGAACGGGGAAGTGAAGCAGGAGGTGATGAACGTGGAGAAGGAGGAAGAGGAGCTGGAGGAGAAGGTGTGTGCCGGCGCCGTTGGCAGCCAAGGTCTTTGCCGGTTGCTTTGCTGGGCAGCCGCTGTGCTGGGGTTGAGCATGTGTTGTCCTGGAGGACGTCATGCACTCCAGCCTCCCCTTATGCTCCTTTGTTTCTCCCTCAAGGAACAAGACGAGAAAAGGATTAAAATCGAAACCAAAGAAGGGTAAGGAGGAAGGAGAGTGTCCCCTGCTTTGGGCTGGTGCCTGTCGGTGCCCATTTCCCTCTGCTGCGGCCTCGTTAGTGTGGGGAGGATGTTTCAGCATTACGCTGCTCTGTGTCTTCATCCCTTTGTATTTTTTTACACCCAGGTTGGAGATAAAAGATGAAATTACTCAGGTTAAAACTACACCACCTGCTAAAGTAAGTTTCTTTTCCTCTATTTCAGCATTTGGTTGTGGGTTTTTTTTTATGGCTGGTGGCTGGTGATAGGACGAGAGGTAATGGCCTCAACTTGCGGCAAGGGAGGTTTAGGGTGGATATTAGGAAAAATTTCTTTACTGGGAGGGTTGTGAGACGTTGGAACAGGCTGCCCAGGGAAGGGGTTGAGTCACCATCCCTAGAGGTACTCAAAAAGTGCGTAGACAAGGCGCTCCAAGACATGGTCTAGTGGGCATGGACGATGGTTGGACTCGATGATCTTGAAGGTGTTTTCCAACCTAAATGATTCTATGATTCTTTTAACTTTTCCAAAGAGCAGCTGGACTTCCCTAAGGGAAAGATAAAGCCATTTCCAGCCCACACAGCTTCCAAAAATCAACCCCCCCAGCAAGGTGGGGAGCAACACAACTTGTATGAGCTTGGGCTGCTTTCGAAGCAAGGGCAGCAGCCACTGTTTTGCTGCCTGGATGCTTTAATAACAAGGGTTGCGCTGACGAATGGGACCATTTGGGGAAGGAGCTTTGAGCCTGATGGTGGGCTGAAGCTCATGGGGGGGCAGAGAAAAGCCGACGCCATCTCCCCATCTTGCAGACCACCCCTCCCAAGTGCATCGACTGCAGACAGTACCTCGATGATCCCGACCTCAAATTCTTCCAAGGAGATCCTGATGATGCCGTAAGGGATTTAATGCTCTTTCTCTGGGTCTGGGGAGAGCTGTCGCGCTAATGGGAATGCTCGTTAAATCTCCTCCTCTCTCCCTCGTTCAGCTGGAGGAGCCAGAAATGCTGACGGATGAGCGCTTGTCCCTCTTTGACGCTAACGAAGATGGCTTTGAGAGCTACGAGGACCTGCCGCAGCACAAAGTCACCTCTTTTAGGTGAGATGTGGGGAAAGCAGGCTATAAAAACCTGCTGAATTTGCAAACCCTGTGGGACAACGCATCAACCTACGACCTCTGTCCCTTGCCAGCGTCTATGACAAGCGAGGTCACTTGTGCCCCTTTGACACCGGCCTGATCGAGAGGAACATCGAGCTGTATTTCAGCGGTGCTGTGAAGCCCATCTACGATGATAACCCTTGTTTGGATGGTGAGCTGGATGTGGAGGAGCCTCGAGGGCTGTGGGGGCGTTGGTTTGTCACCTTAAATTGCAGCTCAACATTGCGTGCAAAATGAAGTCGGATCCGGGTGGCAGTTTGTCATCCGCAGCTGCTTGGGTTTTTTTGGGCACTGAGGGCTGAAATTTGTGTTTTCTTGCTTTCAGGTGGGGTGAGAGCCAAGAAGTTGGGGCCCATAAACGCCTGGTGGATCACGGGGTTCGATGGAGGGGAGAAGGCTTTGATCGGCTTCACTACAGGTGGGTGAGCGAGGACAGGGGAGGTTGGGCTCGGGGAGCACGCCTGGCTTGGGATTTAAGTCTCTGCTGCGTGTCCGGCTGGTGAAGGAGCTTTATTGGGGTTCGTGGATTTCGCTGCTGCTGGGAACTTGCACCAACAAGCACGTGGCAAGGTGGAGGATCATGCCGACTCTTGGGTCTGGGTTTATTTAGCTCAGCAGCACCCAAGCTTATGTTAAATGCATGTAAAACCTCCTGCTGAGCTTGCAGCGGCCAGCAGCACCCTGCATGAGGCTATCGGAGCTGGGATGAGCAGGGTGGCTGGAAGGGGGTGTCTCCCTGCCAGCTTTTCCCAGGCAGGACCTGTCCTCCAGTCCCTCCTCCGTGGGAAGCCACCGATGGAATGCAGGAGTGGGTCAGGGTCGCTGTCGGAGGGAATTTTCTCTTTGCTCTTGACCTCTCGGCCCCTGTTGCAGGGCTCTGTTGCTTTCTTACTCTACACCCCGGGCTCTTTGGACAGGTTTGTGTTGAGAAAGGTCTTGGAGGAACGCCCAGTCCTGGCCAGCCCTTGGCTCTGTGTCCCAGATGACTTTTTCCACTCTCTAGCCGAATTGGGGGAAGAAGCTGATATTTGGGGGTTTAAAAGCTTTTTGCCTTCACCATTTCTGCAAGGAACCCTTCCAATAACCTGGTGATATCAGAGGAGGACTTAACTCTCCTGTGCATCAGCAAATGGAGTTTGTAGTGGCAGAAAAAAACCCTGGAGTGTCTTTGCTTTCTAATTAGGTAACAGCAAAAATAAAAGGCTAGTGCGTGGATAGTGTGCCCCACCTCACATCCCCGCTCCCCCCTCGCTTTGGTGGTGATAGCTGAGTGACCGTGGGTCCTGGCTCGTGGTAGAGTTTCCCCGCACGCTTAGGTCTTGGTGCTGTAGCAGCGTGGACGGGCTGGTCTTCCCCTCCCCAGGACCTGCTTGCCGCAGTCCTAGCTCATCCTTAAATACTGCTAAATTTCCTGGGATCTAATCGCCCGCCATGATCTCTCTGCCACAGCCTTCGCGGATTACATCCTGATGGAGCCCAGCGAGGAGTACGCTCCCATCTTCGCCCTCATGCAAGAGAAGATCTACATGAGTAAAATCGTCGTTGAGTTCCTGCAGAACAACTGCGACGTCAGCTACGAGGATCTGCTCAACAAAATCGAGGTGAAAATCCGGTGGCGGCGGCGTACAGGGGTGGGTGTTGCTTTGCCACCCTTTCCCTAACCAACCCCTCCTCGCAGACCACCGTACCTCCTGCGGGGCTGAACTTCAACCGCTTCACAGAGGACTCGCTCCTGCGACATGCCCAGTTTGTGGTGGAGCAGGTGGAAAGCTATGATGAAGCTGGGGACAGTGACGAACCCCCCGTCCTCATCACTCCCTGCATGAGGGACTTGATCAAATTGGCTGGAGTCACCCTGGGGAAGAGGTGAGCTCCGCGTAGACGCTGTCTTTGGGGGGGCACTTGGCTTTGCAGTATCCCGGGAGGAGCCCAGTGTGTTGGTTCCCCATCAACTTTGCACAGATGATCCTTCCAGGAAAACCCTTCTGCTTGTTCCCAGCTGGGATGACCCGAGGATTTAGGCTCAGCGGCATGAGCAGCGCTGGGAGATTGGAATAGAAATCCTCCCAAAACTGGGAAAACCCTCTGCCTAGTGCTGCCCCAAGGGAGGAAGGGCTCTGGGTTGGGTCCCCAGAGCCCGGCTTTGCTCTTTGTCCTGCTGTAGCACCCCTTTGGGACCCCATGCCAGCCACAGCATGTACCTGAGTGCCTCTTAGGGGATTCCGCTGTGGTCCTCGGCTGCTGGGAGAGCTCTGTTCCCTGGGGACCCTTCTTGGGTGCCGGGCTGTTTGTTGTGGCTGTAGCTGTCAGCGGAACGAGGCACAGAGTCCCCTCTCACCGTTCTCACCTTGGTCGCAGGCGAGCTGTCAGGCGGCAGGCCATCCGGCACCCCACCAAAATAGACAAGGACAAGGGTCCCACCAAAGCCACCACCACCAAGCTGGTGTACCTCATCTTCGACACCTTCTTCTCGGAGCAGATCGAGAAGGACGAGAAGGAAGATGACAAGGAGAATGCCATGAAACGCCGGCGCTGTGGTGTCTGTGAGGTAACCATGGAGCCAAAGCGACCTGATCCCCTCCTATCCCCTCCATCCTGCCTGAATGGCCCCTTCTGGGGTCGTTTCCTTGGGTCAGAGGACCTATTTCCAGAGGCCACTGAGCTCCCCTTGGTCCCTGTCCCTCCACTGCGTCTGACGGCGCTCAGCCTGTCGCCTCCTCCTGCTCTAGGTTTGCCAGCAGCCTGAGTGCGGGAAGTGCAAAGCTTGCCAGAACATGGTGAAATTTGGGGGCAGCGGACGGAGTAAGCAGGCTTGTTTGCAGAGGAGGTGCGTCTTCCACGGCCAGCGATCCCTCCTCTAAGTCCTCTCTGCCTCTGGAGAGAGGGGATGTGGTCCCCGCACCATGCCCTGCTGCAGTGACGGTCCCTGTGTCCCTAGGTGTCCCAACCTGGCCGTCCGGGAAGCTGATGAGGACGAGGAGGTAGATGACAACATCCCTGAGATGCCGTCGCCTAAGAAGATGCTGCAGGGCAGGAAGAAGAAGCAGAACAAGAGCCGTATCTCCTGGGTGGGGGAGCCCATCAAGGTGAGGCTGGCCAGGACTCCGCTCCCCTCCTGCTGGGGTGGGTGCTCAGGCTGCAAAGGGGGCTGCGTTGCTTGCCGGCGTGGGGATTTAACAGTGCTCTCCACTGTCTCCCTGTGTCTACAGAGCGATGGGAAGAAGGATTACTACCAGAGGGTCTGCATTGACTCAGAGACCCTGGAGGTGGGAGATTGTGTCTCCGTCAGCCCTGATGATCCCACCAAGCCCCTCTACCTCGCCAGGTTGGTGCCATGGTGCTGAAGGGGACGAGTCTCTGCTCCCACTGGGGTGGACGTGTGTTGGGACAGCTGATGTTCCCAATTAGAGAACCCTAATTGCTTGGCCATGCTGCTGTTTGAGGAGTCCCCAGCTCTGGCAAGGCTCGTAGCAGCTCAGCCCTTTCTTACGGTTCCCCGTAACCCTGTCTCCTTCCCCCTCAGGGTGACAGCCATGTGGGAGGACAGCAGTGGCCAGATGTTCCATGCACACTGGTTCTGCCCCGGCTCAGACACTGTCCTGGGGGCCACCTCTGACCCCCTGGAGCTCTTCTTGGTGGACGAGTGCGAGGACATGCAGCTCTCCTACATCCATGGCAAAGTCAAAGTGATTTACAAGGCGCCCTCGGAGAACTGGTCCATGGAGGTGGGTGACAGCCCTGCAAACCCTGGCTGGCTGGGACCAGGCACGGCATGGGCAGCAGCACCGATTCCTGTGAACACCTCTCTCCTAGCAGGGCGGGCTGGACATGGAGATCAAGATGGTGGAAGACGACGGGAGAACTTACTTTTATCAGATGTGGTATGACCAGGAGTACGCTCGATTTGAGTCCCCACCGAAAACTCAGCCCACGGAAGACAACAAATACAAGTGAGCGTGCGCAGGGCAGCGGCTCTTGGGATCTGCTCTGCCCAAAATGGACAGCAAGAGCCTCTCAGCTACCGGCAGCACCGCAGCCGGCCTCGGCAGGGTCCCCATCACCACGCTCTGACGTCCCCCTTTCTTGCAGGTTCTGCATGAGCTGCACACGCCTGGACGAGGTAAGGCACAAGGAGATACCCAAAGTGGCCGAGCCCCTGGAGGAAGGGGATGGGAAGGTGTTCTACGCCATGGCCAGCAAGAACGGAGTGCAGTACAGGGTGGGAGATGGCGTCTACCTTCTGCCGGAAGCCTTTTCCTTCAGGTTGGTGCTTGCAGGGGCTGTAAGCACTTCTTGGGATGCTCTTTGGTCAAGCTTTTGGTAGCAGAGGACATAGTCTCCGGATAGTGAATTCCGCCTGTAAACGAAGCACCTATCACTCTAATTTCCAAAAGTTTAGCTTAAAAACAAAGGTGCTTCTAACCCCAATTTCACCTCCTGTGATTAAACAGAGTAACATTTCTTTGCTCAGACAATCCCAGTCGCTGAGCTGCCATGTTCTGGCAGCTGAATTGAATCCTTTTGTGCATTGCTTTTTCTTCAAAAGAGCGAGCCTGGGTAGATGAAAGATGAAACAAGACCCTGCCTGCTGTCTGTAATTATGGGAGGAGAAATGGCAAACCTCTTCGGGCCAGCAACGTGTAGGCACCTTGGTTTGCAGCTGTGCACAGTTATGTGATGGTCTGGCTGTAAAATGCCTGTGCTGCGGAGCAGGAGGTTCGATGCCGGCGCTGCCGCAGCGGCTTGGTGCCCACATTGCCACCCTACACCACGGAGACCAGGCAGGCTAGGCAGTGGGAGGAGGATGCTCTGTGCTGCTATGGTTTTTTGGGGGGAAAGGGATACCCTAACCTCCTTCCCTCCCCTTCTCCCCAGCATGAAACCCGCCAGCCCAGCCAAGCGCCCCAAAAAGGAGGCGGTGGATGAGGAGCTGCACCCAGAGCACTACCGCAAGTACTCAGAGTACATCAAGGGCAGCAACCTGGATGCCCCCGACCCTTACCGCGTGGGCCGCATCAAAGAGATCTTCTGCAACATCCGCAGCAACGGAAAACCCAATGAGGCCGACATCAAGCTGCGCATCTGCAAGTTTTACAGGTGAGCAGCGCTGCTGGGGTCTGCGTTACAGGGGTGCTGGGAGAAGCTCCATGCCACCAGCTCAAGGTTACGCCAGAGCCAGGTGCCTCGAGCACTGCGGTGTGGTTGGTTGGTGCAGTCGAAGGGGCTTACCGCCACGGCGGTCTGGGCTCAGACCCGGTGCTGAGCTGCACCGCCAGCGCCATCCCAGGGTGTGGGTGTTTACCCAAACATTTGCAGGCTCTTAGTCATCTCCCCCACACCACAGAGAGATGTGCACGAAGAGCCTTGGCAGCGGGAAAAGAACGTGCTGACGCTCAGACTCTGTGTTTCGAGCCTAACGACTCTCCTTGCTCTAGATCTCTTTGCCTTTAAATTCACTTACCAGCTCCGGTGCCAATTCCCCCTCCCCTCCTCTAAGAACCCCCCCCAAAAACTCCCTTTGGTATGAAACAAATCATCCCTTTGGTGCTGTGCCCAGGCCATGCCAGCAAACATGCGCAGCTGGAGGAAACAAACCCTCCTCTCTCTGGGGAGACAGAGCGGTGTGAGTGCTAGAGGCCGGACTGGGGTGAGGATCTTGCCGAAAACATTTCCTTGATCCAGGTGTTTTTTCTCTGCAGACCTGAAAACACGCACAAGTCCATGACAGCCAGCTACCACGCAGACATCAACCTCCTGTACTGGAGTGATGAGGAGACGACGGTTGACTTCCGCGCCGTGCAGGGCCGTTGCACAGTGGTGTACGGGGAAGACCTGACGGAGAGTATCCAGGACTACTCCGCCGGTGGGCTCGACCGCTTCTACTTCTTGGAGGTGAGGGAGCCAGGGTTCGAGGGGTCTGGCTGTGTCCCTGGGCATGTTGAGTCCCCACAGACTGAGCAGAGCAGGCACATCAACCTCTGCCTGCTGGTGCAGGCAGTCCTGCCTCTCCGGGTGTGTTTTGCGCTGAGGATTTGTAGCTCGTTGCAACCTCCTGGGGACTAAGTCTCGGATATAAAGGAAGTTTTAGTCTGAGTGTCACCAGGAGCTGGCTGGAGTGGTTGCTCCCTATGAAACTAAGTGGCCAAATTTGGAACCTCCGGTGGCCTCCCCTGCTCCCTGAGGCAATGGAGAGGGAGGTGATGGACCCTTTGTGGGGCCCAGCGCCGCGCCTGTGTCCTGCCCTTTGGTTTTGCAGCTCCAGTTGGATGTTGGCAATGCCTCGGCTGTTCCTGAGCTAGAAAAGCTCTTTGCGTTCAAATGTTCTGAACTCGTTCTCTTCCCCAGGCTTACAATGCAAAAACTAAGAGCTTTGAAGATCCTCCCAACCATGCTCGGAGCTCTGGCAATAAAGGGAAGGGGAAGGGGAAAGGGAAAGGTAAGTCTGCTTGAGGGGAGAGGTCTCGGGTGGGTGAACGAGTTCACGTCTGCCGTTATGTGCTGCCGAGCAGAGATAAGACGTGCTGCCAGCCAGATGTTTCTGTGCCCTCCTCCTTGCTCCAATGCTCTAGCAGGATGCAGTGATGTGGTTTTAAGGCACCTCGTCTCTTTGAAATAAACCTTGCGGTGACAGGACGTCGTCCTTCAGAGATCTCGAAGCCTTTCACTTGCCAACCCTCTGCCAGGGGCTGGCTGCTCCGTAGCGTAGGGCTTTTGTACCCTCTTCCCAAGACAGGGAGCTTCCCTGGGAGTTATCGCTGCGCCCGTCTGACCCTCAGAAACTCTCTGCCTGTGCCCACAGGCTGTTGGATGGAAAGGGAAAAGAAGAGAGGCTTGCCTTCCAAAAGCAAGGGCGTATTCTGGCAGTGGCGGTGAAACAATTAAGGGGCAGAAAGGTGCTTGAAGCTGATGTTTTAACTGCTGCGGAGGAGGGGGAGAAGAATTTGCCTTGTAAGCAGTAAGAGGAGGAAATGACTTTGCCTTTTGATGTGAGCGGGGCTCTGTTCGCAGGCAAAGGCAAAGGGAAGTCGTCGGTGAGCTGCGAGCAGAGCGAGCAGGAGCCGGCTGAGCTGAAGCTCCCCAAGCTGCGGACCCTGGATGTCTTCTCTGGCTGCGGAGGGCTGTCCGAGGGCTTCCACCAGGCAGGTGAGCGGCAGAGCAGGGACAGCAGCGGGGTGACGAGCAGAGCCCACGGAGAGACGGGCATTGGCACTGGCTGCTCGGTTCCTCCAAGCTGATGGTTGTGTTTGGCATGTGCCTGATCAGGGAGTGCGAGCCAGCGCTCTGCTCCTCCGCACAGGATCAAGATCCTCCGCTTTGTCTCCCCAGGCGTGTCGGAGACGCTCTGGGCCATCGAGATGTGGGAACCGGCCGCCCAGGCTTTCCGACTGAACAATCCTGGCACTACCGTCTTCACGGAGGATTGCAACGTCCTGCTGAAGCTGGTCATGTCTGGTGAGAAGACCAACTCGCTGGGGCAGAAACTGCCGCAGAAGGGGGATGTGGAGATGCTGTGCGGTGGTCCTCCGTGCCAGGGCTTCAGTGGCATGAACCGCTTCAACTCCCGCACCTACTCCAAGTTCAAGAACTCCCTGGTGGTCTCCTTCCTCAGGTGAGCAGGGGAGGTGGCGAGGACCTGTGTCGGGGCGTGGGTGCGGACCCCCACCTCAAACGTTGCTCCGTCTTTGCTCCCGCATCCCTCTCTCTCCTCGCAGCTACTGCGACTACTACAGACCGCGGTTCTTTCTTCTGGAGAACGTCAGGAATTTTGTGTCCTTCAAGCGTTCCATGGTGCTGAAGCTCACCTTGCGCTGCCTCGTCCGCATGGGTTACCAGTGCACCTTTGGGGTCCTACAGGTAGGGTGTTGGGTGACCTGGAGACAGTTAACTGGGGCGAAAGCCCTTCTCCTCTCAGCTGGCTCTGCTGTGGATTGACCCATTCCGAAGGAGCAGTTGGCTGCGTTGCACCTTGGCTTCCCTGCGTGGCTTGGGGGGCTGTTCCCAGCTCTAGGAGGGCACTTACTGGATGGGGAAGCTCCAGCCCCTTCAGGAGTTGCCCTTTCCTTGCCAGGCTGGCCAGTATGGCGTGGCCCAGACACGGCGGAGAGCCATCGTCCTTGCTGCAGCTCCCGGCGAGAAGCTGCCCATGTTCCCCGAGCCCTTGCACGTGTTCGCGCCCCGTGCCTGTCAGCTGAGCGTCGTGGTGGACGACAAGAAGTTCGTTAGCAATATCACCCGGTGAGCCTTTGGCGCTGCGCTGGGGCTGGCGAGGGTGAGGTTTTGGACACTCATGGCTCCCTCCTTCCTCCCAGGACGTATTCTGGCCCCTTCCGCACCATCACCGTGCGGGACACCATGTCCGACCTGCCGGAGATCAGGAATGGTGCCTCCGCCTTGGAGATCTCCTACAACGGCGAGCCCCAGTCCTGGTTCCAGCGGCAGATCCGGGGCTCCCAGTATCAGCCCATCCTCAGGGACCATATCTGCAAGGTGTGGATGCCAGGGTCTCAATGAGGGGCCGGGCTGCACTCGGACCCCCCAGACCCAAACCAAGATGAGGGTCAAGGGCAGGTTGGATGTGAAGTGGGAGGAGAGGGACCATCCCCAAGCCCTTCCTGGTTAACTTTCCCAAAGATGAGGCTGGCGGAGCTGCTGGGACCTGTCCCTCTCCCCCAGCCTTCTGTGGAGAGAGAACCGAGGCTCCTGGGGTAGCCGGTGTCCCTTTGCATCCCCTGCCCCACCGATGGTGACGGCGGGCTTGTCGTTGGCAGGACATGAGTGCCCTGGTCGCAGCCCGGATGAGACACATCCCCTTGGCCCCCGGTTCCGATTGGCGCGACCTGCCCAACATCGAGGTGCGGCTGTCAGATGGCACGACCACGCGCAAGCTGCGGTACACACACCACGAGAAGAAAAACGGCCGCAGCAGCTCTGGGGCGCTGCGGGGGGTCTGCTCCTGTGCCGAAGGTAGCTGCTGGCTTCCCAAAACCGACCATGGCTGCTCGTCCGTTTCCCCCCCCCCTCACCCCCTTCATCTTCCTAGGCAAGCCTTGCGACCCCGCGGACCGGCAATTCAACACCCTCATCCCCTGGTGCCTGCCCCATACCGGCAACCGGCACAACCACTGGGCCGGGCTCTACGGACGCCTGGAGTGGGATGGCTTCTTCAGCACCACCGTCACCAACCCTGAGCCCATGGGCAAGCAGGTGGGTGCCACCAGATCCGTCCCCTCTGCTGGCAAGGGCAGGCATTGCCCAATGGTCACCCCGGTTCTGACCCTTGGATTTATTTGCTGCCATAGGGTCGGGTGCTGCACCCGGAGCAGCACCGAGTGGTGAGCGTGAGGGAATGTGCCCGCTCCCAAGGCTTCCCCGATACCTATCGCCTTTTTGGGAACATCCTTGACAAGCACAGACAGGTGAGTGCCGGCCGCTTCTTGCTGGCAAACCCCTCGCTGGCGGGCATCCCCTTGCCGGCTCCACCATGACGCCGGTGTCCAGCGTAACCCTCCCTCTGTCACAGGTCGGTAACGCAGTGCCTCCTCCTCTAGCCAAAGCCATCGGGCTGGAGATTAAGTCGTGTGTGTTGGCGAAACTGAGAGAAGACATAGCGGGTAAGTGCTGTGCCAGCAGCCGCTGCCATCCACCCCTGTGCCGTGGGGATCTGGAAAAACTGTCCCTAACCTCAGCCCTCCTTTGGGGTGGGGGGAGTGTCCCCGTTTAGGGCTGGGTGCCACGGGTTGGGGTCCGGCATCGTCACCCACCTCCTCTCTTCCCCAGAGACCAGCGCTCCGGAGAAGATGGAGACCATGGAAACCGCTGACTGACGCGTGGCCTCTCCTCCTTTGGCACCAGGACACCCAAACATGCACTGATTTATTTTAAACCCCTTTTATTTTTTGTTTGTTTGGTTGTTTTTTTGTTTTTTTTTTTGTTTTTTTTTGGTTTTGTTTTTTTTTTTTTTAATTACCGGCCTGTGGGGACCTGCCGTGGCCTGTCCCCCTCTGGCCCTGCTCGTGTCTGTCTCCCAGCTGCCCTCCGCCGCTGTCTGTGATGGTTGAACTCCACTACCTTCCCGGGACCCCCTCCTTGCCCCTTCCCCGGCCCCGGCAGAGCCCTGAGGGACCCCCGGTCCCAGCCCTACCCAGGGGCCCCGCTCCCTGTTTTTACGCCGCATTGTATTGAAAATAATCGGCCGCTTTGTATAAGTGGGAATTGATACTTTATGTAGTTTTTATATGTTGTAATATTTCTTCAAATAAATCTCTCCTATAAATTATAACCCCCTCGTCCTCTCCCCGTTTCCTTTCTCTGAGCCTAGCCTAGGCCTCGGCCCCGTGGGGCTCACTGAGTTGTTGCTTAGCAACCGCCTCCCGGCATGCAGCGTGTCTCGCCCCGCCCCTTCCTCTCCGGCGCCGGAAGTGGTGCGGCCTCGCCGGAAGTGTGGCGCCTCCTTCCGGTGCCTGGGCGTGAGGAGGGACGGTGGGAGCGCGATGCCGACGGGCGACTACGAGTGAGGGGACGGGGACGGGGACGGGGACGGGTCCCGGGGATCGGGCGTTGGGTCGGGGCTTGTCCCAGGGAGTGAGGCCGCGGGGGAGGAGGGCCTCGCTGGGAGTGGGGCTGGGGCCTGGTGGGCCCTGAGGGGAGTTCGGGCGGGGCTGGGGCTCTGACGGATGAGGGGAAGGGAAGAGGGCCGGGGCAGCGGCGGTGCTGGGGCCCGAGTGAGGCGGGAGCGGAGAGGGGGAGTGTCGGCGTGCCCGGGGTTGAGGGGACAGGAGGGTCCCTGAGTGAAGGGACAGGGGCCTGGTGGAGGAGGCGGGGAGGCGGCGGGTTTAAGGCTTTCCCTCTCCCCACAGCTCGAAGCCCAGCTGGGCTGACCAGGTGGAAGAGGAGGGTGGAGAAGACGGTGAGTGTCTCTTGCCGCAGGCACATTCCCTCCCCCTTTTTCTCTGGCTGCTCCTCCTGCTGGTAACTATAGAACTTTTCTGGAGAAAAAAAGCAGCTGCTGTTCCTAAAACAGCCCAGAGCTGCTCCCACGCCTTATTCAGGCTCCTGGGCTCTTCTCCGAGGCCAATCCTTGTGAGCAGAGCTGTGCCTGACCCGGGATGAGGAGCAGGACCCCTCTTGCCATCCTTGCTTCACCGCTTTCAGGGGCTGAGGAAGCCCTGGGGTTTGGAACAGCTGAGATTTCTTAGCTTTCTGGCCTTTTTCTGTGCTCAGAGGAGAAAACAGAGCACCTCCTGCCTGTGGGGAGAGGCTGTGCCAGGGCATAGGGCTCCCGCCCCCTCTGCTGGGCTCACCCCAAGCGAGGGGGGTGACTCTCCCCCTTCTTTTCCTGCAGACAAATGCATCACCAGCGAGCTGCTGAAGGACATTCCCCTGCCAGGGGTGCTGGGGGGCAGCCTGAGCGCTGAGGCTGAGCTGCTGAAGGGAGGTGAGAGCTTGGCAGGAGGCTGGGGGGGACTGTTTTCTTGCCGCCTCCCCCACAACGGACACTGTCCCACTGTGCCCCCTCCCTGCAGGCCCGCTCCCTTCCCCGAAGGAACTTATCAATGGGAACATCAAAACAATCACAGAGTATCGTGAGGAGGAGGATGGGCGCAAGGTGAAGGTGAGTAGCGTGTCCTAGGCTGCCATTTTGGCTTCTGCCTGCTGCCAGGCTTCCCTTCTCCCCTCCCAGAGCCCTCGGCTCTGCCCTGGCACGGGGGCTGATCCCTGCCTGCGTGATCAGGCAGCACCAGGCAGCCACGCATCAGCAGGGATGTCCCATCGGAGCCCCGTTTTAACTGCTGCTTCAGGCAGCCCCAAACTTGGCATGTGTAGGGGGGAGGCGCGTCTGCTGTTCCTCCTCCTGCATCGATCAGTTCTTCTGCACCTTTACAGATCATCCGCACGTTCCGCATTGAAACCAGGAAGGCCTCCAAGGCGGTGGCCCGTCGGAAGGTGAGCGTCTGTGGGAATGGAGAGGGAGGGAGGGAGGGAAATCTGCACTCCAGCAGGAATCGCTTCGTTTCCCAGCCCTCTGCGCTCTGTCTGTCCCTTCTCAATCTCCCAACGATTCCTCAGCAGAGAGCATTTACCTTCCCGCTGGCTGCTCCTGCTCCGTGTTCAGTGATTGCTCAAGGACATGCCCTGTGACTGGGCCCCCCTTTTCCTCCCTAGAACTGGAAGAAATTTGGCAACTCCGAGTTCGATGCCCCTGGACCGAACGTGGCCACCACCACCGTGAGCGACGATGTTTTCATGACCTTCATCACCAGCAAGGAGGTGGGTTGGGCATGATGAGAGCTTGCAGGCCGGTGGGGAGCCGCCGGTGAGGCTGTATTTGGGTGCATGGTGGGTCCCGTGGGACTCAGGAGTCTCCCTGTCCCCCAGGACCTGAACTGCCAGGAGGAGGAGGATCCCATGAACAAGCTAAAGGGGCAGAAGATAGTCTCGTGCCGTATCTGCAAGGGCGACCACTGGACTACCCGTTGTCCCTACAAGGACACCTTGGGGCCAATGCAGAAGGAGTTGGCCGAGCAGTTGGGGCTGTCCACAGGCGAGAAGGAGAAGCTGCCTGGAGGTATGGCACCCCTTTATCCTGAGAATGGGGGGGCTGCCGTCTGCCTGCAGCTGCGGGCAGCCTCACCTCCTGCCTATCGCCTTTCCTGCCCTCAGAGCCGGAGCCAGTGCAGGCTCAGCAGAGCAAGACGGGCAAGTATGTTCCCCCCAGCCTGAGAGACGGAGCCAGCCGCCGTGGGGAGTCCATGCAGCCCAACCGCAGGGGTAAGTCCAGGCCTGTCCTTGGGGCGGGAGCAACCTCCCCACTCCTCACGTGCCCCGGGCCTCGGCTGTGCATGACCCTGGGCCTCTACGGTGCTATGTACGGCACGTGCTGGCTCTGGCCTTGACCTTCCTCATCCTTCCTCCCCAGCTGATGACAACGCCACCATCCGTGTCACCAACCTGTCCGAGGACACACGTGAGACTGATCTCCAGGAGCTGTTCCGGCCCTTTGGCTCCATCTCTAGAATCTATTTAGCCAAGGACAAGACCACTGGGCAGTCCAAGGTGGGTATGGAGGGATTTCCCCCCTTAGGAGGGCTGAGGAGGAGACCCCCCTGCTTCCTCTCACCCTCTCACTTTCTTCCCACCCCAGGGTTTTGCCTTCATCAGCTTCCACCGCCGGGAGGACGCAGCCCGAGCTATTGCCGGGGTCTCTGGATTCGGCTACGACCACCTGATCCTCAATGTGGAATGGGCCAAGTAAGTGCCAGGGAGGCGGCTTGGATGATTCGGGGGGGCGGCGCATGCCGGGTGCCGGAGGTCCGCATGCATCTGCCTCTCACTGCGCTCTCTTTCTCCTCCGCAGACCCTCCACCAACTGAATCCAGTGCTGCGCCAGCTCCCGGCAAGAGCGATCGGCGCTTCTAAATAAAGATGCACGGCCTGGTATGCACCAAGGTGTCGATCTGAGCTGCGAGGGGGGTGGCTCACCAGACAGGGAGCAGCCCCATCCCTGTCCCCATGCTGTTCCTGTCACCCAGTGACCTGGGGAAGGGCACAGCACTGCCATTCCTCATTTTTTAGGCTCATCCCCAGCTTTTCAGCTGGGAAAAAGGGGGATCTCTGCCAAAGAAAGGTGCGACACGAGGCCATGCGTGCGGTTTCGGCTTTAATCCCACTTCTCCCACATTACTGCCACCCTTTCCGGGAGGGAAACGCGTGCCCAAGGGCCACGCTGAGCCCTGTACCAGCTGCGCCAGCTGCCTTGGGCTACCTGGGGGGTCTCCTAGGCTGCTGGCCACAACTCTAAGTGCTCAGCCCGCTCTTTGGAGGCAGTACCGGTGCTGGTGCCACAGCCGGCGTTGCAGCAGCTCTGCATGCTGTTGGCCAGGGCAGCGTAGAGCAGCGGCTGCAGGCAGATGTTGAGGTTAACAAGGATCTTGCAGACCTGAGCGGTGGCGTGGATGACTTTGGAGACAGCGCAGTCCTCCGTGCCTGGTCGCAGCAGGCGACGCCATAGGTTGAGGTTACGGAAAACGTGGTAGGGCAGATAGGAAAAAGCGTAGAGTGCCACTCCTGCCCCCACCAGCATTCCCACCTTCCTCTTTTCCGGCTGGCTGAGGTGAGGATTACGGAAAACGGTGCGGATAATGGCGGCATAGCAGGAGGCAGTGAGGAGGAAGGGCAGCCCACAGCCCAGCCCAGCCAGCAGCAGGCTGTAGGGATAAAACCTCTGCAGGTGCTGCGGGGACGCGCTCCCCAAACACTCGATTACACCCCCCGCTTCTTGTAGCTCCGTAAAAAAAAAGGTGGGTGCTGAGAGCACTCCGGCCAGCACCCAAACAACCGCGCTCAGCACCTTGGCGTGGCGTGGCTGCAGCCGCCCGTGGACCCACAGGGGGTGAACGATGCCGAGGTAGCGGTTAAGGCTGATGCAGGTGACGAAGAAGATGCCGCCATAGAGGTTGTAGTTGAAAAAGAAACGTTCCAGCTTGCACAGCACCGGTCCGTAGCGCCAATCCTTGGGCGGGTAGTAATACGCCGCCAAAAACGGCAGCGAGAGAGAGTAGAGCATCCCGCTGACGGCCAGGTGGAAAGAGTAGACGATGCCGCTGTGCCAGGAGTGCTCGCGGGTGACGAAACGGTAGACGGCTATGCCGTTACCCACCAATGCTGGTGGGAACTGCACCGCCAGCACTGGCCACAGCGACTCCTGGAAGCTGCTGAAGTTTCCGCAGTGACCGAGATGGGTGGCCATCTCGGCTGGGGTGGGGGGGTTCCTCCTGTCGTCCCCCTCCTTTTTTTTTGGTGGCTGCAGGCAGGGGTAAAGGTTTAGGTCACAGGCAGCCAAGAGGCAGGAGTGTGGCTGTGAGGAGTGGCTTCCGGCAAATGGCTGCACAGGGAAGTGGCGAGGGTTGGTGAGCACCGGCTACCTCACGCCAGGACGGAGGCAGCCTTGTGGACCTGCACTGGGGACAGAATGTGTCCCCCTCCACCCCACCACCCGTCCCCTTCCACCTCGTCTGCCTCCCAGGGTGCAGGCAGGACTTGGTGCGTCTGCCGGCAGCCCCACCGCTTGCCCCACTCACCCTCTCCTCCTCAGGGTCTGCGCTCGCCTCCCTCCTCTCCACTCCTTCCCTTCTTGGCAGTCGTCACGGGGAGGGGGGGGCCACCACAGGGTCACGTCCTGGCCCGTTTTGGGGACAGTGGGGGTGAGAGGCTGGCAGCAGGGGCTGCAGGCGGGGAAGAACACTTCCTCTTCTGCAGGGCTGTGCCCAGGCAGAGCCTGGCAGCTGCCCCTGCCTCGGCCAGAAAGGGGGAAGGAGCTAGGTCTGCGTGCCTCCTTACGGGGGCAGGCAGGGGGGCTTCCTGCTCTGCCTGACTGCATCGAGGTGGCACAAAAAACAGGCACCTAGGGTTGGCGGATGCTGTTACAGCCCAGGGAACCCCATTTTTGCCCCCCCCC
>JANZLQ010000100.1:598237-608990 GCA_026212715.1 Elanus axillaris
CCAACCGTGGCCCCCCCCCCCCCCCCCAGAAGCAGGGCATCCCCCGGCCCTGCCAGCCTGTGGGACCCCACAAGGGTCATGGGCCAGCACCTCCCTCTGCCACAGCGCTCCCTTCCTCACCCTGCGCCCTTTCCGCATCGCCCAAGGCCAGCGCACCCACACCGATGCCGTCCGTGGAGGAGAGCTCCCTGCCGCCGGTCCCCTCCAGCCTCGCCACCACCGTGAGCGTCACCCTGAACGGCACCGACCCCTTCCAGGTAGCACCAGGGCTGGGGGCTGGGGCAGGCAAGGGGGTCCCCTCCTTCACAACCCCAGCGTCTCCCCATCCCTTAGGACACTGGTGAGGAGCTTATGCTTGAACTTGAAGATGATGGAGTCGCCGGGGCTGGTAGCACAGAGCTGCCGGGCTATGAGGACTACTACGATGGGGACTCTGCGAGCCGGGAGCGGTTTGGCCCTGCTGAGCGGGAGGAAATGGTGATCCAGGCTCCTCAGGTAATGCTGGGGACAAGAACTGGGGACCCCCCCCCACCCTCCCAGCTACCGCTGGCTGAGCTGGGGCCACGCTACAGGGTCCAGCGGCCATGTAGGTGGTTGGGAGCCCTTCACCCCAGCCCGGCTCTCGGCTGATTCTCCTCACCCTGATGTTTTGCAGGAGCCTAGCTTGAAGGGGGAGAAGGGCGAGCCAGCCATCGTGGAACCGGTGAGTGGGGCACAGCCCCCCCTGGGGATGTGTGACCCCAGCCCTCTGTGGCACCCCACGGCCACCCATCTGAGACGGTTTGCAGGACGTGGCTAGCTCTCTTCTCCTTTAGGGTTGGCGATTCGAGGGGCCGCCGGGACCCCCAGGCCCTGCGGTGAGGAGCGAGGGGCTGCGGTGGGGAGGGATTGGAGGTGCCAAAGCATTAACGTGCTTCTGTGTTCTCCACAGGGGGAAATGGGTCCCCTGGGACCACCGGGGCTTCCAGGGCTGCCCGGGGACCCTGGAGATCAGGTATGGAGCAGACGGGGAGGGCTGTGACGGGGCCAGAGCTGCCCTGCGGCAGGGCTGGGGCCGTAGGCGTCCCGGCAGTCCTGCCGGTGCATGCCGGTGTGCACGCGGGGCGATGGAGCTGCAAGCCCTGACCTGACAGCCTGGCTTCTATCAGCGTGATGACGGCTTATCCCCCCCTTCCCCTCTGCTAGGGTCCCGCAGGACGGCCGGGGCTGCCAGGAGCTGATGGAATCCGCGGCCCGGCAGGGACCATGATCATGTTGCCGGTAAGTGCTGGGGCGGGATGGGATCCTCGGGGATCCTGCTGCCTGCTCCCTGCGGAGTCTGGCAGGGGACAGCTCTCTAGGTGACACGGAGCTGGCTGTCCCCAGGGCTGGGGTCCAGTGCCTCCCCCTGTCCCTCACCCTGCTCCTTCCTCCCAGTTCCAGTTCGGTGGAGACTCCCTCAAGGGTCCCACTGTCTCTTTCCAAGAAGCCCAAGCCCAAGCGATCCTGCAGCAGGCAAAAGTAAGGACCCCTCGCGACCAGCCCCCCTGCCCAGCCTCCCCACTCCCCCTCACCCCTCTCCTCCCTTCTCTCCCCAGCTTGCCATGAAGGGTCCCCCAGGTCCCATGGGACTGACCGGCCGCCCAGGACCGTTGGTGAGTATGGCTGGTGTGGGAGCCGCTGCAGGATGCCCACCCCGCTAAGATGCACCTTGTCGGGCCTGTCTCTGCATCGAGCAAACCCTCATGGTGGGGGCTCCACGCTCTTCTGTTTTTGTAGGGTCTACCTGGACACCCAGGCCTGAAAGGAGACGCAGGGGACATGGGGCCACGGGTGAGTCTTGCTCAGCTGGGCTGTGTGAGGAGAGGGTGTGCAGGGTTATGCCCCAGGCAGGGGTCTGGCAAGCTGCAGGCAAGCCCAGCCCTGATGCCTTCCCCTCTTCTCCATCAGGGTCCCCGGGGAATGCAGGGACCACCGGGGCCACCGGGGAAGCTGGGCAGACGCGTAAGTGCTGGGGATTTGGGTTTTGCCTCTCCCCAAATGTCCTGTTCCACTGTCATGTGCCAGGGTGCCCCCTTTCCCATCCCCATCCCGAGGGGCTCCAAGCCTCAGGCCCCGTCCCACTCCCTCGACTTGTCTTGCAGGGTCGCGCTGGAGCGGATGGTGCCAGAGGTCTCCCGGGGGAAACCGGACCCAAGGTCTCGTGCGTGGGGTGGCATCGGCACTGGCAGGGTGGGGGGCCAGGACACCCAGGTCCTTGTGTGGCAGGGGGTGACGTGGGCTCAGCCTGACGCCTGTCCTACCCCACAGGGTGACAGGGGCTTCGACGGGCTGCCGGGGCTGCCAGGCGAGAAAGGCCACAGGGTAAGTGGGACCGCACTGTGTCCCCTCTTGCCACCACCATCCCCACACCGCCTCACCCTCTCTCTTCTGCAGGGTGATGTGGGGAAACCAGGACCAGCGGGCCCCCCTGGGGAGAAAGGCGCCAAGGTGAGGAGCGTGGAGAGGGATGGGGAAGGATCAGGAAGGGATCCTGGGGAAGGAATACCTGCTGGTATTGGTGGGATGTGCTCAGCTCCCTTCTGTTCTCTCTAGGGCTCGGATGGCCTCCCGGGACCTCGGGGGCAGCCTGGGGAACCTGTAAGTACCTGCTGCCTGCACTGGGAGCCTGGCCTGGCTTCTCCCCAGCCCCAGGAGTGGTGGGGGGCAAGATTGGTCCCCAGCTTTTTCTCCCTGCACCTTTTTGGAGAGATTTGGGCACTGGATTCCCCCACCCTAAGGAATATGGGGTCCTGGGGTCAGTGCTGCCATCTGAGCCCCTACTGACCCCTCTGTCCTTGGCCCTAGGGTATGCGAGGTCTGATCGGCTCACGTGGCTCCCCCGGGCCCCCTGGACCACCGGTATGAGACACTGCTCCTGCCTGTCTGTCTGTCCATCTGTCCTCATCTTGGACCAAGGGGATTTTTCTCTGTCACCCGTCAGCCTGGGCACGGCATCGTCCTTGGTGTGGCATCACCTTGGGGTGCAGCATCACCCTGATCCTCCCTCCTTCCTCTGCAGGGTGCCAGCGGCATCGATGGAGCGCCAGGGCCCAAAGGCAATGTGGTGGGTGTCAGTAGGGGCCCATTCTGGGAACACCCAGCCCAAATTAGCCAGTGAGACCGGGATGCTCCAGGGAGGGAAGGCAGGATTGGGGCAAGAGCTCCCACACGCACTTGTGCCCTTGTGGGGTGCGTGGGCTTGGAGGGTCCATGGGGGGTCCAGTGAGGGTCAAAGTGGCGCATCCTGGGGTCTGAGGGGGCTTTTTGCTGCACTAATGGACTTTCTCTGCCCCGCCCAGGGTATCCACGGGGAGCCGGGACCCCCGGGACAGCAAGGGAACCCCGGTCCGCAGGTACGTGGAGGTGATAGGGGGCCAGTGGGGTGTCCCCACGGGGCTGGGGGCTCGGGTGCTCCCTCAGGCCCTTCTCAGCACCCTGGTGTGTTCTCTGGCAGGGTCTGCCTGGCCCCCAGGGCCCCGTCGGGCTGCCAGGGGAGAAGGTGAGTCAGGATCCAGCATGGATGGGGGTGTCCGGAGCTGCCCCAGCTCTGAGCAGGTGTTGGGGTGCTGCAGGGGTGACCCCAGTCCCTCTGCATCCCCACACGTCCTCCTCTTGCACAGGGCCTGCCAGGGAAGCCGGGAATACAGGGTGTGGCTGGGGCCGACGGGCCCCCGGTGAGTACCGGCGAGGGGCTGTGCGGTCATTCCGGTCCCCGGCAGAGTGGGGAACACAGGGCAGCGTCACCGTCCCGGCTTGGGACTCACATCTTGTGCGTCTCTGCAGGGTCACCCTGGCCGAGAAGGGCCAGCTGGAGAGAAGGGCCTCCAGGTAAGGGACTGATTCCCACCTCATGCCCTGGGCGGGTGGATAGGGTCCTCTTTCCAAGGGGAGGGTCCCCTTTTTGCTGACTCTCTGTCCCCAGGGCCCTGTGGGTGCCCCTGGTCCCGTCGGTTATCCAGGACCCCGTGGGGTGAAGGTAAGCACAGCTTCCCCCTCCACCGGGCTCTGCCAGGGCACGATGTGGGGGGGTCAGGCGGTGTCCCCTGGGCTGGGGTCTCCCCTCCAACCCCTCTGTGTCTCTGCAGGGAGCTTTTGGCGTGCGGGGCCTGAAGGGCAGCAAAGGGGAGAAGGTAAGAGGTGTCCGGGAGAGGGGCAAGCAGAGGACAGGGGTCCTTGTCCTGTGGTATCTGTGGGTCCCTGGTGGTGGGGGACACTCGTCCTTGCCCTGGGATAGCTGTGGGTGGGGGAACGCCTGGGCTGCGGCTGGGGCCAGCCCCTCTGTTTTGGGATTTGGGGCTCAGCCCCACACTGTGACCCCATCTGGGGCTTGTACCAGAGCTAATGCAGTCTCAGCCCCCCAAAATGTGCCTCTTGTTCAGGGAGAAGATGGATTCCCTGGCTTTAAGGGGGACATGGGCCCCAAGGGTGACAGGGTAAGTGGGGTCCGTCATCAGGGCTGTGTGGGGTAGCTGTGGGTGCCATGAAACCCCATGAAGTTTTGCTGGCTGGCTGCAGGATTTGGGGTGATGGAGGGGGGGGATGGAACCAGGACACACACACACAGAGCTCTGTCTCTGGGGACAGCTGGGACCCAAGGAAGCAGCCCTGTCCCCCCCAGCAGCGTGCTCCCCGCACCTCTGTGTTACCGTTCCAGGGTGACCAGGGTCTGCTGGGCCCCCGCGGTGAGGATGGCCCCGAGGGGCTGAAGGGGCAGACAGGTCCCATGGGGGAACCGGGTGCTCCCGGCCCTGCAGGCGAGAAGGTGAGGGGAGCCCTGCGTCCCTGTGTCCCTGCGTCCCTCGTAGCCTGTGGTTCAGCTCTGCTCTCTCCCTTGCAGGGCAAGCTGGGAGTGCCGGGTCTCCCGGGCTATCCTGGGCGCCAGGGCCCCAAGGTGAGCATGGGGGAGCCTTTGGGGTGTCCCTGGGACCCCAGGTGCCTCATCAGCCCTGGGTTATCACTTGTCCTCTCTCCTTAGGGCTCCACTGGCTTCCAGGGTCCCGTGGGGCTGGCAGGAGAGAAAGGCAAGAGGGTGAGTCAGCCCTGTCCCGCTGTATCACCCCGTCTCCCCCCACATCGTGCTCTGCCACCCCCTCTGTGAGCCAGAGAGGGGCTGGGCTGTTATGTGTCCTCTCGTAAACGCATTTGGGCACACTCTGTCCCCTCGGGGGGGGCACCTGGGGGTCTGTGCCCAGTGCTCTGCTCTCCTCACCACCTCCTCTTCACCCGCAGGGCAAGGCCGGCCAGGCTGGGCAGACGGGACAGCGAGGGCCCCCGGTGAGTAACCGCAGCCCCGGCCCCGGGCTGGGGGTGAGAGGAATCACCCCGCGTGCTGTGGCCAGTGACTACCAGAGGGCTGGCTGTATCCCACCGTGACCATCCCAGGGTCCAGCTGCATCCCACCGCAACCATTCCCGGGTGGATTGTATCCCACGGCAACCGTCCTAGGGCCAGCTGTAACCCACGGCAACCGAGCTTGGGGGTCTGCTGTATCCCACAGCAACACCCTCTGCAGCCTGCCGGTATCCCATGGCGATTAGGCTGGAGCTGGTTGTTTCCCATGACAACCAGACCGTGGGGACCACTGTAACCCACAGTGACCAGATTCCGAACTTCTGCCTGTATCCCATGGGAACTGTCCTGGGGCCAGCCATGTTCCTCCTGGATCCCTGCCCCACTCTCATCCTGGTCCCCCAGCTTCCCACCCTGCTCCCAGCCCCCTGCCCTGTACCCCCACTTCCAGCCCTGTCTCCCCTTTCCTTACCCCGCTCCCAGCCCCACTCCCTGCCCCACACCTCACCCCACTCTTTGCCTCCTGCCTGTGCAGGGCCTCCCAGGGGAGCGAGGTCTGCCTGGTCCCACGGGGAAACCTGGCCCGAAGGTAGGTGGGAGCCTGGCCACGGGGTCCCCATCTCTCCGCCGTGCTCAGGGCCCCTCGGCCGTGTGTGCTGGCAGTGGGTCTGATGTGGGGTGGTGGGAAGGGTGGGGGTCTTTGCTACTTCCCTCAGCCTGTTTCTGTCTCCCCAGGGAGATCCTGGCCACGATGGGGCCCCTGGTGCAGTGGGAGAGAAGGTAAGTGGGGGGCGGTCGTTGCGCAGCAGAGGGGTGTCCTCCTGCAAAGGCACCCCAAGAAGGGACCGGGCATGGGGAGAGGGGTCTGGGCACTGCGGGGCCATGGAGAAAGTCTCTCTGCCGCTGACCATGGGTTTTCTCTCCCTCTCACAGGGTCCCCAAGGTCCACCAGGACCCAACGGCTTCCCGGGCACAAAAGGTCCCCCTGTAAGTGGTGATGGCTGCATGTGGTCCTGCCCTGGTCCTGCCTGTGCTTGAGACGGTGTGGGGGACAGAGTCGGGCTGGCACATCCTTGTCCTCCTTGCTGCACCCTCTGGGGTGCAGGCAGTGGAGGGGGGAGCCCAGCTGCACAGGCCTGTATCCCCCCACCCCTTTACCTCTGCTCCTGCCCAGGGTCCCGCCGGGAAAGACGGCTTGCCAGGACACCCAGGACAGCGTGGCGAGCCGGTAGGTCCTCCGCCTCCCTTGCCTCGGGGAGGGGGTTCCTGGCAATACCCAGCATTAACCCCTCTCTCCTCTGCAGGGGTTTCATGGCAAAACTGGCCCCCCTGGCCCCACAGGCGTGGTGGGACCCCAGGTGAGCGCTGGGGATGGAGGCAGGAGGTGTTTGTGTTGAAGCGAGCCTGGTGGGATGGAGGGACGCCCAGATGCTCACCCTGCTCTCTCCCCGCAGGGTAAATCAGGTGAGACGGGGCCCTTGGGAGAGAGGGGGCACCCGGGCCCCCCTGGCCCCCCTGGGGAACAGGGCCTGCCTGGAGCTGCTGGCCGAGAAGGAGCCAAGGTAGGAGCTCTGCTAGGGGTCCAGCCTCTCACCCGGACCACCACAAGCCCGAGCCAAGCGGGGCTGGGTCCCCTCTGAGCTCTGCAGGGCACGAGGGCTCTCCCCAACTTGGTGGGGACAGAGCAAAGCTCTCTGCTACTCCTCTCCACCTTGCAGGGGGACCCTGGCCCCGCTGGCATCCCCGGTAAGAGCGGCCCCCCAGGCATCCACGGCTTTCCTGGCACGCGGGGGGCACCTGGAGAGACGGTGAGTGTTGTCCCAGGCTTGGACACAGCCTGTTACGGTCCCTGGGAGAAGGAGTAGGGTCCTTTCTAACCATCTTCCCTGCCCTTCTACAGGGTCCACCTGGCTTGAAGGGTGGGGAAGGTCCCCCTGGTCCCCCTGGACCCACGGTGAGTACAAAGCATCGTGACATCTGAGGGATTATCCAGAGTTTTAGGGTTTCCCTTGGAATGTATATACTCTTTGGGGAGCGATTTTGCCACCCTGCTTAAAATTCTAGTGGATAAATGTTTCTTTGGAGAGGAGGAAGACTGCTGGGGCCTTCTTCCCTCCACTCCACCCCACCTCTCTCTTCTCTCCAGGGTTCCCCCGGAGAGCGAGGCCCCACGGGGGCTGCTGGAAGCATTGGACTGCCGGGCCGGGGGGGTGCACAGGGTCCCCCCGGTCCCATTGGCGAGAAGGGCTCCCCGGTAGGTGCGAGAGGTTGTGTGGGGTGAGGCAGGAGGTCTGGGGCAGCGCTGGGCCAAGCTGTGTCTTCCATGGGTGCCAGCCAGCCCTGCTCTCAGCCCTTTCCCTTCCTGCCCGCAGGGTGAACGGGGTCCCATGGGTCCGGCCGGGCATGATGGGATCCAGGGCCCCGTGGGGCTGCCGGGGCCAGGCGGACCCCCCGGCCCTGCCGGAGAAGATGGGGACAAGGTAAGTCAGGGGGGCACAAATCAGCACCTCCAGCAATAGCTCCTCGTCATTTCACTACTGACAGCACAGGGACACCTGGGACGGGCGCTGGGGACAAGTCCCCTTGCCTGGGGGATGTCCCAGGGCTGAGGAACCTCTGGGATGGGGCAGGTTTCCCCTATGGCTTCCCAGGAGCAGGGATTCCCTGGGTGGCAATGGGCTGTTGGTCCTGGCAGGCTTCCTTGGCACTGCTTCCCAGGTGGTGGCAGGTTTCCCTGGTGCTGGGATTTCCTTGGCTGTGGCTCCCCAGCCATGGCAGCTTTCCCTGGCTGCCAGCATTCCCTTCGCGCCGTCTCTCACTGGCCGTGGGCTCTCACCATCTTCCCTTTGCGGCAGGGTGAGATGGGGCTTCCTGGACAGAAGGGCAGCAAAGGCGACAAGGGTGAGGCGGTGAGTGCCGAGGGGCTGCTCTGCCCGGGGATGGTTCTCTGAGGGGCAGAGCAGCTCTGGGAGCGGGGGGAGACAGCAGCAGTGAGGCGGGGGATGTTTGGGGGCTGCCCTAACCCTACGTGGGTGCTCCTGTCCCACAGGGCCCCCCCGGACCAACAGGAATCCAGGGACCCATCGGGCACCCTGGCCCCGCGGTAAGTAGCTGCTGAGCACCCTTCCCACCCCATTTATTCCCTCAACTGAACCCCACCTTTCCCTCTTGGCTCCCTTCCCTGCCCTGCCGCCCCACACACTGGGGTTTCTGTGGGGCAGGCGGCACTGACCCCAACCTCTCCCTTTGCAGGGAGCGGACGGGGAGCCAGGGCGCCGCGGGCAGCAGGGGATGTTTGGGCAGAAAGGAGATGAGGGATCGCGGGGTCACCTTGGCCTAAGTGGTCCCCCTGGCCTGCAGGTAGGGAGCGGAGGGCGGTGGAATTGGATCTGCCGGGCTGGAGGGGACAAGGGATGTGTGGCTCCGGGTTCTGCACAGCCTGCCTGGGCCTGGGCACCCTCTGCCTTGCCCAAGGGGCTTCTAGACCCCCTGAGCTAACCGGTGATCCCCGCAGGGCATGCCAGGCCCACCGGGCGAGAAGGGTGAGAACGGAGACGTTGGCCCCATGGTAAGGAAACCCTGCAGCCGTCCCATTCTGCACACCCACCGCTCCCCCTCCACCTCCTTCTGCCCCGTCTCCAGCTTCCCACGTTTCCCTCTCCCATGGGAGCTGCACGGCTCAGCTGCCCTTTGAAGTCTGACCCCCCCCCCTCTGTGCTCCCCCCAGGGTCCCCCCGGCGCACCGGGACCCCGTGGGCCGCAGGGACCCAGCGGTGCCGAGGTGAGTACAGCCCTAGGGGGGGGCTCGGCAGGGGCTCATGGGGGCCGGGGCTGCCCCCAACGTGGGTACCCCTTGTCCTCTTGCCTTTAGGGTCCCCAGGGACAGCCGGGTGGCGTGGGACAGCCGGGTGCCGTGGGAGAAAAGGTAAGCCCAAGTTTGGGAGGGCCGAGGGTGGTGTGGGTCTCAGTCTGGGTGCTGGGGCTGGGCAGAGCTGCCCACAGCACCCGGCAGCATCTGCCCCATTGCTTTTCTCACCCAGGGTGAGCCAGGCGAAGCGGGAGATCCCGGAGCTCCGGGAGAGCCCGGACCACCTGTGAGTATCGCAGAGGGGAACAGGGTGTCTTTTAGAGGCAAGACAAGGAGTGTGGGGGCCAGATCCTGCTCTCGCTGGCCACAGAAAGCACAGGCAGAGGTCCCGGTGAACATTTTACTGCCCAAACTGCCCCTTACCTGCTCTAACGTGACCCCCCTCACCCTGTCCTTCCGCAGGGTGTGAAAGGAGATGTGGGGGAGAAGGGAGATGCAGGGCAGTCGGGAGCAGCTGGACCCCCTGGCAAGAAGGGCCCACCAGGAGAGGATGGAGCCAAAGGCAACCTGGTAAGGGGAAGGAGCAAGCTCGGAGAGGCAGGGAGATGCTGCCCGGAGCCCCCACATCCCCCCCAGTAGCCCTGCAAGGCACTAATCCCTGTCCTTGCCTCTGCTTTCCCAGCACGCAGAAGGTCTGGCGCATTCTCCCAGTCCCCACGCTCATGTCTCCTTCTCTCTGCAGGGTCCCATCGGCTTCCCTGGTGATCCCGGTCCCCCTGGAGACCCTGGAGTGCCGGTGAGTAGCCTCTGCTCACCCTTTAGAGGGGCTGCGGAGCAGAAGCAGCCTCGCTCCTTGGGGCTTCCCCAGGGCTGGAGCCAGCCCCCACATTCCCACTCGGTGCTCTGGTGTCACCCGCTGCCTCCGAGTGGCGACAGAGTTGGGAGTTGCCAGGCCACCGTGGTTCTCTCCCCATTCCGCCTCATCGGTGCTGCCCAGTGTCCCAGCAGCCCAGGGATGAGCTGGGGGGGCTTGGCTAGGTGAGTGCTCACCCTCTCTTGTGTCGCAGGGTCTGGATGGAGCTGCTGGGGAGAAGGGTGACAGCGGGGACCCCGGTCTGCCGGTGAGTGGGGCAGCTGGGGCTATCACCGCCGCAAAAGGGGGGTCACATTCCCAGCCCGACCACCCTAGGCTGAGAGGGGGCTCGAGGGGCTCTAGCTGAGCTCTGCTGCCTCCCAGGGCTCTTACACACCCTTCGCCCTCCGCACTTCCCCCAGTCCTGGCTGTGGAACTTTCCCCTCACCCCAAATTCCCACTGGGTTCGTTTCAGGGTCCGCCGGGTGCTTCAGGGGAGCCGGGTCCCCCAGGTCCCCCTGGACGGAGGGTAAGTAGGGGAACGGCGAGGTGGGGAGGGACAGCGCGGGGTGAAGCGGGACTGCGAGTGGGGCTGGCCCGGGCCAACGTGCAGCTCCTGGTGTCTCTGTCCCCTCGTCCAGGGACCCATGGGACCAATGGGACGCGAGGGCCGTCAGGGCGAGAAGGGTGCCAAGGTGAGCAGTGGTCGGTAGACCCCAGGGCTCCCCAAACCCACTCCCCTCCAGAAGCCTCCACCAGCCTGGGACAGGGCCAGATGGGGG
>JANZLQ010000100.1:639012-653947 GCA_026212715.1 Elanus axillaris
CCATCCCAGCACCTTCCTCCTCTATCCCAGCACCTTCCTCCTCTATCCCAGCACCTTCCTCCTCTATCCCAACACCTTCCTCCTCTATCCCAGCATCCTCCTCCTCCATCCCAGCACCCTGCCCCTCTATCCCAGCACCTTCCCCCTCCATCCCAGTGCCTTTCTCTTCCATCCCAGTGCCTTCCCCCTCCATCCCAGCACAAGCACTGGGTCCTGCCATACCTGGGAGCCAAGTTTCCAACACCAGGAAAGGAAATTCCCTCGGATCAGCAGCCAGAGCTGCCTGGCAGCAGCAGGCTTTACCTCGGCACTGCCATGGGATCTACCAGCACCGCAGCCGGACAGGCCTGTCCCAGCATCTCTCCCCTTCCGTAACAGCCTCCGCCGGTGTGGAGTTGGGGCTTGGTGGCAGGAGAAGGGCAGAGGACGGAAGCCATCCCCAGCAGGCGAGATTCAAGCCTGGCTGAGAGCAGCACAGAGCCTGTGAAGGGCGTACGCCTGCTGCCTTGCCTTTTTCCACCATTAAAGCAACCGGGGGTTGGATCAGAAGAATTAGGGTAACGATCACCCATCAGTATTTCCCCCCCTCATGTCCCGTTGGAAGCAGAACTACATACAGAAAGGCAGCTGCTTTAAAATAACAACAACAACAACATTTAAAAGAAAAGTTGGCAAGTTTTGTGACCTAGCAAGAACAAAAAGCACTTTAGAATCACCCGTGGGGGGTGTTGTCCGGCCAAGGACCGCCAACCCACGAGCCAGACACGCCTGAGTTTCCAGATGAAGAGGGAAAAGCAGGAGCAGCGACGGGACGGGACAAGGAGACCTAGCTCAGCTGAAGCGAAGGCCGTCGGAGTCTTTGTCACATTTAAATGTTCTTTGAGACCTTTCATGGAAATAACGACCTCGATAGTAGCCAGTGCTGGTGAACATGAATAAATCACGCTCCCCCATCTATTACGGAGCAGCCGGGAGGCACACAGCACCCCAGGGTCCCTGCTCAGGTGCCGTCCCCGCGGCTCCCACGGGCAAAGATCAGGGGCGGCAGATGCCCAGAGGAATTCAGCCTCAGCTGTATTGCCGAGCCAAAATTTCTCTTCCCTGCTTTGGTCTCCGAGCACACGGGAGCTCCTACAACCGGCTTGGTCTCTAATAATTCACCATCGCCAAAGAACGGAAAGCACCCAGCCTCACCGTGGATGTTTTCTTACAGGGGTAAAACTGCAGCATCGAGACAAACATCCTCAAGAAAAACATCCCCGACACACCGGGCAGCTGGCTAAGGTATAGGTATCCCGCTGAAAAGCAGCGGAGAACCGGGGGGGAAAAAAAAAAAAAAAGAGAAGCAAAGTCACAAGCCCAGCTGGGAAGGGCTGGGAAGAACCGAAGGGCGCTGCTGGGCTCGTGCCCTTGTGGGTGCAGCGCCCGCGAAGAGCCTGGGTTAGGTTCAAGGCAAACCCAAGCAGCTCACAAACGTCGGGCTCCAGCACCCTCCTGCCTCTTGCTGCCTGTGGGATTTTCCAGCAGCACCCTTCCCTTCCAAGCACGGCTCCTGACCCTGCAGCAGGACTCTGCAAACACGTTAGCACCCTCCAAGCCCACCCAGGGTCAGTAAAAGGACTTTGTGCTAAAATAGAGGGGAAAGAAAAAATTTAAAAAAAAAAAGAAATAATCCATCCCTGTTCTATCCTGAGGAAGAACCTCGCACAAACCATCGTTTCTTTCCCCAAACCCTCCCAGCTGCACCGAGGCAAGCTCAGTCCTGCGCCGCAGAGATGCAGCAGCCCAGCCCCTTCCAGCCAGGCCAAGGCAGGGAACGATGGCTCTTATTTAAGCTGGGAGTGCCTAAAAATAATTAGCAGGAAAGTTCATTACAGCAGAGCTAAATGCTCCAGCGTCGTCCTCGGAAGCTGCCAGCAGCTCTCCCGCAGCTGGCAGTGCCGCGCACGCCGCTCGCTTGCCCAGACCCGTAATGAAGCAGGGGGTGGGGAAGAGGGGAAAACTCGGCAAATTAGATCCAGTTGATGATCCAATTAAGGTTATGTTTGCAGAACTATTGGACGCAAAAGACAGTCCCTGGGCAGATGCCACGCTGAGAGGCAGCTCGCACAAAATGGCCCTGCAGGGAGCGCGAGGGGGGAGCGGGTTGGGGAGATGCATCTATTTTCATCTTTGTACAACAGCTCAAGAGCTACATCTAGAGGTCCAGGCACCCTCCGAACCCTCCGCAGCGAACGTCTTCACGAGGGATATTGCAAATATTCCAGGAAGGAGAGATCTCAGCAACATGTTCCTTCATCTGCGACAGCTACGGCTCACGCAATAGCGTAGAAACACCTTTTTACGCAGGCGTCGGTCCCACCAGCAATCGTCCCAGCCCAGGCAGGAGCAGGTCCCGGAGATGCAGGCTCCAGCCTTGGCTGGGCTCCCTGAGCCAAGCTTTGCCTCCCCCAAAAGTCCTTCTGCGCCATCACCTCTGCCAGGGTAAGCGATAAAAGCGCTTGATGCCAGGAGAGAGTAAGCAGCAATCTTAAAATAAGGGATTAGTTCGGAAACTTAGCTCGAATGTTAATTGAATGCAAAGTGACATCGGGGTGGCGTGACGGAGGGGCGGAGCGGGCTTCCACTGATGCAAAGATAGGGCTGCGCAAATGGGATTTTGCTGCAGTTGTGAGTTCCCTGAAGAGAAGGATCAAGAAATTTAGTAACAGGGATTAGATGGAGCCCCAAAAAATAATTGCATTCCCCAGCAGAGCCACCAAGTGCTCCTTTGCTTTTTGACAGGTAGAAATGGGAGCGTTAAATAAACCCACTCCGGTGGGGCCGTGTGCCCTTCTGGATCCCAGTTCCCAGCGCCTGGAGGAGAACTGTCACGTATCCCACGGAAGGCAGAGAGGCTGCACCTGCAAACAAACAGCAGCGGAGCCTGGCCGTGGAAGAGAAAACTCAGGGATGCTGCCAGGATGGCGCTGGCTGGCTGCTGTTTGGCACGAAGCCGCCAAAGCAATCCCCCCAGCACATCCACGGGCAAGGGATTGGCGGCGATTCATCCGGACCGAAGGGAAAGAGACCACCGCAAAGCCCCCAAGGCATGGATGGGACCCATCCTGACTTGGGTGCTGCCGCTTTGGTCCATGGAGACCCCACTCTCTCCAGGAGCAGGGACGGACCTTCAGCCGTGCAACTGCTGCTTCTCCACCGACCCTACTCTGGGTCTCATAAAGAGACTTCCTGGGACAGACCGCGGGTAATTTCTGTTGTATTTTCCAGAAAACACAATTTCTGCAAAGCCTTTGTAAAAACTAACATGCCGGGATTGAGCCACTCGGTAACGCTCCCAACGAACACCACTTCAACCTCCTCTCCCTTCACACAACCACCAGCAGAACCTTCTCCCAACTCCACCGTTCCACTTAACCACATCAGGACTTCGGTCTATTAAACAAAATATCGCTCCCTGCTCCACAGTGCACCCAGGAAGCTCCCCCCACCCCCCAAAAAAAAAAAAAAAAAAAAAAAAAAAGATGTTGTGATTCCTTTTGGGAGCAGAAATGCCAACCGTGAGCATCCTCTGCGTCCTTCTGCGCGCAAGAACTGCTCATCTTTCCACTTGGGGCCCCAGCAACTTCACCGCAGCCCCTAAAGAGCAGACTGTGCATATCAGCTTCTCTATCTCCCCTACATCCATGCACACCAGCATATATATATATATATATATATGCATATGTGTATATATATGTGTGTATACGTATACATATATACACCCCCACACCCCCACACCCCTCTCCGTAGGTGAGAGAGATGCATTTTTAAATGGGACTCTGCCATGGCTCCAATTCCCTCCCCAGGCTCCTTTCCATGGCTGGAAGTGGGAAGCTGCTGCGTCACTAGCCCGAGGACAGGAGTCCGGAGTCTCGCAGCCCTGCCTTAATAACGGCGCTTGACAGAGACGGATGCGATCTCCTGCAGCACGATGATAGCCAGCCAGCACAGGCTGCCCTCTCCGCGGGGCGTGCATAATGTACCGCGGATTTGGCAGGCAGAAAAATAAGTCTTGAGCCTGGTTTTGGGGTTGGAGCACGAGCAAGGGGGCTATCTCTTCCCTGCCTGCCTGCCTCCTGCCTTCAGCTTCCTCGATACCGCCACAACTCCGGGCTGAGAGCGCTGGAGAAAAGCATCCCTCTCTTGTGACAGCCCCAGACCTGCCTCCAACCCGGCTCCTGATCTGGGATGTGACAGCCTCTTCCTCGGGCCCTGGAGAGAAACCAGAAGAAATCCCTTAAATGATCCTTCTGGAGAAGTGAAGGCTTCAAACACGATACCGTCAGAAGCGGTTACTGTTAGTGTCACTGCTCCAGCGGCGGACTCCAAAGCCTGACGCTCGCTCAGAGTGCCGGGCCAAGGTTCCCTGCAGGAATGGGGCTGGATGGAGCCGTGCCGCTGCGATTCTCACCCAGGAACGGTACCAGGAAGGGACCTGAATCCAGGCTGTAATGGCATGCCAAATCAGGTTACTATATCACAGACGCTCACTGAGCGCAGCAACAAGCGCCTCTTCCCCAGGGAAACAGCAGGAGACCGAAGCGGCTCGAATGGAGAAACAGGACCCAGGACCCCGCACGCTAGTTTCTGAGCGGAGCTGAACCCAAATTCTGGGGCAACAGACACTAAAGCTGCGAGCGGAAGCCTCGGGAGAAGCTCCCATCCTCCCCGCGCTTGCTCTGCTGAGAGTTTCGGCAAGGTCTCGCTGAAGGGAAATGGATGGGCCAAGGCAAAAGAGCATCGCTGCCAACGATGCGCCGCTGCCCGGCACCACAGAATAGGTCTCCTCGGCACAGCGCAGGGCTGGATGCGGCCGATTCACAACAACGCTGCTTGCTACGTGGTTTTAAAATGAAAGATACCTGTAGCTGGTTAACTGGCCTTTGGGGCTGGGACTTTAGCTGCTCGTAACAACGCTCCTCTATAAAAAATAGTAGAAAAATGGTTTAGTTATTAAAACACGCAACCGAGTCTTAAAAGACCAGATCAACAGATCCTCCCTGTTACAGAACTAACTCTCCCCAGTTTACCAGGGTAGAAATTTATTTGGTTTTGAAATCAAGCCCTTGGGCAACACCGGCAGGATGTCCCAAGGGCACTTCTTCCCTGGGTGGTTGCTCGGATCCCAACGCACAGCACAGAGCGCCCGAAGCGTTAGGCTTTAGGGTGCTTTCAGCCGTAGTAAATACCCTAAACATCATCCCCAGCCGTCAGCCAGCACTTTTTAGAAGCCAGCACCTTTTCATGCAGCCCCACAGCTCGCTGCTGCGGGGTCTTCACCCATTCCAAACCCGCTGCCTATGACAATAGCAGAAAACCCCTGGTAGCATCTTAAATCCCCCCCNNNATTCCCCCACCTTCTCTTTCTCTCACGGCTACCTCATCATCCTTTTACTTGCGGTCAGAGGCAATCCCCACCCTGCTTCCCACCTTCTGGTGAAGATCTGAACCCGGTACTGGGATCATCTCGCTGCAGCAGGAATGACGGCTGGAAAGCAAAACCTCTGCAGGCACGGAAAGACGCTCGGCTGCCGCTGCTTTTATTGTATTACCGCATTTCCAGCCAGAGATGACATCTCTGCTTGCCTTTATTTACCTTTGATCCTGCTTTCATGATACCACACAGTTATTTGAGGTAATTTTTCTTTTTTGAAGCTCTCACCTGCTTGTCACCCTGAGCTGAGTATTTTTCTTTTTTTTTCTTTTTCTTTTTAAAAATCGATGTGTAGCTATGGAAACCAACTTTTATCCGATGCGCAACAGCCTTCCATCTCCCCAGCATAGCCAGCAAAAAGCAGAACTGCAAGTGATATTCAGACGCTCGGTTTTGGTGATCACAGTAATTGGAGAGAGTACATAGGATATGTTGCCTTTCCCCAGCTCTAAGATGTGAGTTTTTCGGAAAAAAACCCAAAACCAACACACCAAGGAGCCACTCGCTCTCTGTAATGGCTGATTTCATACCACAAATAGAACACCTAAATTTGCAGAACCGAGGAGAGGTAGGAAGTAGTTATTAAATTGCAGTAGAAGCACTGGTTTCGCCTTATCTGAAGTAACACCTTATACCAGGATTTAAACAATTCTCGTGAAATAAGACACCGACTCGACACAAAGCAGGAGAACCCAACGCTGAAAGAAAATAAAGAAAATTAGCTTATAGCTTAAGACAAATGTGGAGAAGTTTTCCTTCATACCATGCAAGCCACGTTTCCATTTTAGGATTTAAAAAAAAAACAACAGCAAGAGCCAACTCAGCACATACTGCAGAGGTTTTTGTTTGTTCTAATAGAAGCAACAAGATCTCTACAGGCAAAGGAGGAGAAATAATCAATACCAGAGCTCTTGAAATGTTTAATTGGAGAGGGCTTTATTTTCTGCTTAACAGAACTGGAACTATACAGCTGGTTTGCATTGGACCAAAGCTGGGATTTTTTTTTTTTTTTTCTCGTCTTTATTTCGCTAAACATAAGCAATGCGGTGTAACTGGAAAACAATGACTTACAGTGTTTAAACCACAAGTGGATCGAGAGGAGCTTGAGAAAAAAAACAGCCTTCTAGCTAAAACTGAAAATCCACAATACAGTCCGCCCTACAGAATGGCACTGTCGTGTCTAAATAATGGAGTGACTTCAGGCTGGAATGGGAAGCACACAGCATCCTACGTACCGCTACACAGCTCGGGCTGGCTACTGATCTTCCTGCAGTGGGAACTACTGGCCGCTAGCCTCTCTCGTTTGTCATCAGAACCAAAAGGCATCTTCAAGTTTTAGAGTCAAAGCATTGGCAGGAGCAGAGAGAGCTCCCGGTGCCACTGCGTGACGGGACAGAGGGACGATCCTCGCCGAGACAGCTGCATTAAGGGAAGCTACGGACGGACACCGAGGGAGGGGTGCCCCATGCTAAGCTGGCTCATCGTTTGGTATCTTACGGTCAATTTACGAATGGCTTTAGTGAATCAGTTCTACAAACCAACGGACTGGGCTGCAGAGCAAATACCGTTCATTCAGGTTAAGATGCGTTTAAACGAACATGCAGAGGGTGGGGGAGTTCATTCCGTCATAGCACCAGAGTTCACAAGTCAGCTTCGCCATCATCAGCGCTGCGCTGCAATAAATACTCTGTGTCTCTAACAGGGTGGATGTGGGAAGCACTGAAGTGTGACCTTTAGCATTGACAGTTCCTCAGCTTAGGAGACATGTCAATATAACTCAAGCAGCTGTGGCATGCCAGAAATGTTGTTTTTAACATTCTCTCTGCTTATGAAAGATGCTACTGTCTTATTTTGATTGTGTTCTCACCCTTGGCTAACCATGCATCTCTGCAGGTGAAAAACATTGTGTCAGGTGCCACAGAAGATATTGAGATATGAAATGAGCTTTTTTTTTTTTTTTAAACTGGGTATGAAGTTCATTTGGGAGAGTGCAGGGTTGGAGTAGGTTTTGTTTTTTTTTTTCCTTTCTTCCCCTCGCCCTTTCCTTTCTACATGTCACCAAGGCACTTCACTCTGTGCGTAGGATGATGTGGATCCCTGATTCTGTGAAAACTGGTCCGCTCATCTCACCAGCTCTCAGCGCAAATGAGGCATCTTCAAAAGGCTTCTGCATCTGACCTGCAGAGAGCAGACACCAGAAAGTTCAATTAAGCTCAGCAACGAATAGAAGATCTTTCTGAGCAAGCAAGCCTCAAATGAAGGCAGCTTCCAGGCAAACAACAAAGTCACCAATTAATAACTTCCAGGGGGTGTTTGTTTTCATCTGCTCCCAGAAGATGATTCAAAACAACTCATTCACACATGCCTGTACGCAGACATCTTATTTTTTAAACAGGGGGTTTGTTCAGATCCCACAGACGTGACTGCAGCAAGGAAAGATGCTCGGAGAGCTGCGGACCCAAAAGGCAGAGAAAATCTGTTCTGCAGACTCACTGGCACAAGTGGATGTTCGTCTTCCAGTCTCATGTGCCCTCCAGGTACACAGGGGGAATGCATGCGGTGTGTATTACAAGCTGCACTAAATAATTTACAAGGCACACGTGGATAATGTCATGACCTAGATAAGAACCGCTCTAAAGGCTCTGGTCTCCAAGTTGCTGAGTTTCAGAAGGATTAGCAATCCAGGCTCAGGAAAAGGCAGAGGTGCCCAGAGGAAGGACCCCGGCATGGGGATTCACGAGTGCAACTACTGCAGCTCTGCAGGGGCGAAAAAGGAAAAAGCAGCCAGAGTAATTCAAGCCAAGAGGAGAGACACCAGCCTGCTACGGGGGGTGTGGGGGGTGGGAACGACAAGGGCGACGGTATTTTTGCCCAGTTTCCCGTAACAGAAGTCAGAGCAGAGAAACGGCCCACCCCAGCTGAAATAATGAGGTTTTATTGTTACCAACAGGTCAAAGTCTCACTGGGGGACTCTCAGCAAAAGCTTCCGCAGAAGGACAAGATGCCTGCGAGGGAAGACCAGGAGGTGACAGTCCCCCGGGCACAGAGGAAACCCTTACTCTCTGCTCTTTGCACTGACCACGCTTGCAAAGCTTGCCTCGAGATGCCCGAGGAGAGGTACCGACCAGCGTCTTGCCAAAAACGCAGCATAAATCTCCTGTAAGTTTATGACCCTTGTCTCCAAGCTTCAAGGCAGCGCTGTAGCTTTGGACTCCGCAGCACATTAGCAGAGGGCTGCAGAAAGCTTCTAGGCAGCCTGACAGCTGGATCATCAGCAGACATTGCAGCGACAGACTAATCTCTTTGCAAACTAAACCTTCCCGACCCCTTCAAAGGCCACACGTCCCAGATGCGTCGCACCGAGCCCAGCAGCATCTCCAGAATTTATGTTTTATTTCAGGACCTCCATCCATCCGTGCCCCCTTTCTCTAGCGAGGCAGTTAGATGGCACACAAGATGCTCAATTCCTCCCTGTCAGGATTAGTAATAGCTTCAGCTCGGTATTTTCCCCTTCCAAAAAATGTGGTTTATTACTGAAGTGACCTGATGCATACGGCTTTCCGGAGTTCCGCTTCTCTCATTTCCACATTTAGACTAATTGCTAGGAGAGGCGAGCAGCCTGCCTGGCTCACAAGCTCTAGTTACAAAGCCAGTGTCATTGACTGGCAGGCAAACCTGCCTTGTCACCTGAATTTTTTGGTTATTTTCCACTAGGACCCGAAATCTTTACTTCAGATGAGGTAACAGCCTCCTTGCTACACTACAGGGGTCTTCTTTGAGCAGAAACATGACTTATTTGATGGGTTTCAGGAATACAAATTGAAATGTTTTAATAGCTTCACCTCCGAAGTAACCAGTGCTCCGAGTTCTAGCAAATTACATTTTCAGCCCAGTAAAAAAGGTAAAAAAAAAAAAAAAAAAAAAAAAGGCAGAGAGGGGGTGGAGTGACAGCTCAGGGGTTTGGCCACCACACATGGTTCCAATGCCATCTAGTGGAAACTGGCTCTAGCAACATTTCTTTTTATTTTGGTGCAGCCAGAAAAAAAAAAAAAAAATCTCTTTCCGTACATCTCCAAAGAGCACAAGGAGCTGCGTTCCCACTGAACCCAAACGAGCAGGCACAGCACCCGGGGATTAATGCTTCATTATATACGAATCTGTAAAGTATCACCGTTCAGTCCTGTCTCAACAGATCTGTTTTGAGGAAACAACTGTTGCTGAACTGTAGCAACACTGCACCCTAAAAAGGAACGGCGATTAAAACCAGTATTTTAGTGGTAGGGAAAAAAACCAAACAGCCAAACTACATTCCTGAATACAGTTTCACCTGCCAAAGCCGGGTGGCCTTCAGCTAGCAGGGGCTGAAATCGGGAACCCCTTCCACAGCAGCAGCAGCGAGCCCACTAGTGTTTTTAAATATTCCCGGGACATCCTAAGTGGGATAACAGCCTGGCATGGCAAGGCAGCTGTGCAAAGCCTCCTGCAAAATCTGTATACCTTGCTGCAGGGTATGAGCCCGAGACGAGCTTCTGAATGCTTCAGCCCAGGAACCCCGAGCGTGAGCTTAGGAAAAACACTTCCATTAAAACGACGCGCTGGACTGCCGCTCGCCATTTCAGGCGTGGGCAGCTCTTACTACAGATCTTCCTCGGGGATTGCTGCAAGTCCCTATGACTTTGGGGCACAGATTATAAGAGTAAATATAGCATTCTCTCTCCCTGGCAAGAACCTTTCTTGACCTTCTTCAAATAAAATATGCATGGACACCCTCGCTATAAAAAGATTCTGGTTTGTTCTTTGAATGTGGTAGCTGTACTCATGACGTCACTGCTTTATGTTTTCCTCCTAGTGGAATTTACTGCAAAAAGCATTCTTAAGATAAAGCAAAAGAGGTGTCAATGTTAGACTTTCCCATCCTAAAGATTCTTCTTCCGACACCAACAAATCTCATTAATGAGGAAGCATCCACGAGCTTTTTGTTGTTGCTCCCTCACTGCACTGATCAATAATCCTGTAACAAAAATCGCTCACCAGCAACATTATTTCAGTGGGCTGTGAATTGTTCTTATTTCCACAATTTGTTAATAGCTTTCCCATTGAAGATTAGAACGCCAAATCATTTATCTGGCATGCCGCTAGCAAGACTTATCCACTTCTTCCTTATTCATGGCTCATTACGCTGAGCAACTGGATTTCCATTCAGCGTAGCTGGAAAATCCTTCTCCAGAGGGAAAAGCCAATTTCATGAAGGGCGTTTGTACCTCATCTCCTCTCTGCCTAGAATAATATTATGGTTGCATTCCTAATTGGTTTAACTTCTAGGCATCAAACTACATTTCCTGCACAGCAGGCCGCCTAGCATATAAATCCATTTTCATGTTCATTCCCCCAGCAGCAGGGTGCATTATTAAACCCAACCCCCTGCCAAGAAGATCAGCATCAACCCTGTCATCTTGATCTGGCGTTCTCGCTGCCAGGCTGAGCTCAACTTACCTCTTCCAAACGCACCCAGATCGCCTCCCGCTTTTGCTGAGCTGCAGTCGCTAAACTGGGAAGCGAGAGATTCAAAATCCTCTTCTCCCGATTTTATCTTCTGGATGTAACCTGTAAATACAGGGAATAATTCAGTCAGGGGAAGGAAAAATGGGGGGAAAAAACAACCCCAAACCTCACCTTAAGCCTTACATCCCTCAGCAAGAAGGGCACAAACAGCCGCATACACGGGCACCGAGCGAGGCTTTCGAACCTCCTGAATGACGACAGAGCCACAACTAAACTTTCATAACACCCCAAAAGCACTCGTCTCAGGGTTGGGTTTCCTTGCAAGCACGTTCCCATCTTTGCACCGTGGTCCATTTCTATTTAAGCTTCTAGTAAAGAAAAAAAAAGTTGATTCCACCTACTACTACCCCTGAAGCACGGGAATTTATTATTGGGCTCGAAAATAGATGAGCTTTTGATTTCAGCAGGGCTCACCTCGCTAGAAGACCAAGCATGAAGAATCCCTGAGGAGTGAATTATTTGTCAAGACAGCTTTTTAAAAGGTCAGTTAAGAAATATTCGTAGCCTTACCCGAGAGCTCTTCCCCACTGTTCTGAATCCTTCTGGCCCAGCAGAACCCACCCCCCCGCTAGCTCGTAACAAGAAAACCTAGCAGATAGATCATATTTTCCAGTCAACAGCTTGATAACAGGGCTGTGGAGCCCCTAATTACAGATACTGACTGCTCTCACAGATGAGCAAAGCACAAGTGCCACTGACGCATCCCTTAACTCCGCGTGAGGCAGCTCTTCGTGGATTCTCAAGACGAGAAGAAAATCCTACGCAGCTTCACGCAATTCAACCAGCTTCAGCTCCTTCATTAAAAGGAGCATAACCACTAATCAAAACCCCAAGCCATCACCGGTCTGACCTGCAGCCACCCCCCCTACCAAAATGCAATTTAGTACCAGTTGCGAGAAATGTTTTTGCGGGAGGACAGCCCCGTAAGCTGGGCTCAAAGCCTGCGACCAGCAGCAAAAGCCATTCATCCATGTATTTCAAGCAACGGAGCATCTCCCAGAGGAATTCAGCTACGCACGCCCCAGAGCACAGAGGAACAGCCCCAAACCGGTGCTGCGGCTTACCAACCCGAAGCAACTCTCCGTACCAGGTGAAATCCAGCTAAACTTATTTCTCGCTAGAGATTTAATTTTTAAATCCCTCTTTCCAGAAACCTCCCGTCAGCTTTTGAAAGAATCAGCAAAGCCTGACCCGTCTTCCATTTTAGACCTAAGCAGTCTTCCGCCTTTAAAAAGAAATACTGAGAAGCAACTGATTTTCTTTAACAGAAAAACCAAGAGAAAAGAAACGCTTTTTTGCCTCAAAACTATTCAGTCTCCCGGTTTCGATAACCAAGCTTCCTATTTCAGGTCACTCCCATTTAAGCCCCGTAGCCTGCACGTATAAGGAGTCTGCACTTTGCTAGGTAAACCTCTAAAAAAAGAAAAAATTAAAAAAAATGGGCCGAGCATAGTTTATTCCAGCCGCAAGCAGTGCAAGATCCCTACCTGAAAAAGTCATACGCGTAATTTAAGAGCTAGGCTTTATTATTTGGAGGGATGCTCTCACAAAAGTAAGAGGGCGGTTTATGATGCAAAAGGATGAAGAAACAAGTATTCTCCAGCTCACTTTAAACCTATGTACTTTTATTCTGTGAGGGCTGGGGGCAGGTAAGAAAATATTCCTTTATGAGAGAATGGCCTCTTAGGAGCTGACATATCCAGCAGCAACTGAAAAAGCAGGTTAACAATTTTTGAACGAATACTTTTATTGCAGTTTAATGCTAGCAAGACCAAAACGAAGGGATTTTAAGTCTTCAGATTAGGCTTCTACCCTACAGCCTGTTTTTCCTCCCCAGATCAGTCGCCTCTTTAAATCAACTGCCACCAGCCTAAATCTTTGGAATTCAGCAAGGTGTTCAGGAGAGCTAGGTTTGCTTTTCCAGCTGGACAGGCCAGGAGGAAAAGCTACCAAAAAAAAAAAAAAAGGCAATAGGAGAGGTTGATTACCTCTTGTTCTGGAATTGTTTGTTTGTTTTTTTTTAATCAGGTGTCCTGAATATAATTCAAAAGCCATAGAAAGTTATCTTTAATTCCTAAAGCGCATAACCTGCTTTAACAGAAAACACCAGCGTTTGTTACCTAAGTGAGATTATACACATTTATCCTACCTGCTGCTTAGAGTGCACACGTACAGGTAGAGAAAGTCTAACGTGAAAGTCTGAAACTCTACAAAACTTAAGACAGCAGCTACTTATCCTGCGTTAAAAGGAGGAAAAAAAAGGATTATTTATCTGGGTGGAAGACAGTTCACAGCATTCATACGTTTTAGGAAAGGAACTGATACTCGTTCATCCTGTTAAACTAAGCTGCGTGAGCATAAACAGTCTACTTGCTGACAAAACAGAGTTTATCCTAAAAATCCATGCTTGCACCACCATAAATACGTATCTAAATGTAACGGCATATAGCTGCCAATCCCCAGCAAGCACCCATCACACACCACATCCAGAAGTGTCAGGAATTACAGCTTTAAGATATATGCTGATGTTAAAGGAATAAAGCGTCCAAATTAAGGATCAGAGTGTTTACATTTATATCCCAAGCTGTTTGCCCTGGTCACGTCACCAGGTTGCTAGTGCTAAAGAGTTTCATAAGTGTGCAGAGCAAACCAGTCAACTCCACGCTGAAACAGAATTTAGTTATTAAAACCTCCTCATTTTATGCCAGTGATCAGCCTGAGAGCAAAATCTGCTTGTCAACCAGATGAGGGTTGTCCTGGATAAAGCCTAAGGCTTTTTTAACGCTAAAGGTCGCCATTTCAAGCCACCTCTACCAGAACAAGACACCTGCACCTCATGTCTAAACTTTGGCTCTGAGAAGCGGGACTAATGAGCCTTTTCCCCAAATGATCTCAGCCATTTAGAACAAATTACGCAGATTAGGTACTGTCCAGGTTTTAAGAAACTACCCCTAAAAATCTCCAGGCATAAGTGAAATTGAATAATGGGAGTTTAGCGCCAGAAGAGCAGGATGAAGAATGGCAACGGATTGTGCTGAAATGGGGAGTTACTGGGGAAGAGAAGCTTTCGGGGACCGAACTTTGGGGATGAATCCGAGCTGAGTCTGCAACAAGGAAGAGGGGTAAGCTAATGAAACATGCAAGTAACAAGCTGGAGGGTGGGTGAGCACTGTCAGCCGAAAGGAGGATCAGAATATTAAACGTGACCCGAATGACCAAGCAAGATCCAACACCACCAAGCGAACTCGCACACGCATTTACAAACGCAACAACAAAAATAATCACCTGCCATACGCAGAGAGCTTGGTCAGGAAGAGGAGAGCGTAAATGCGGAATTACAAGCAACTCCAAAACAGGCCATATGACTTTAAAAGTGAGTAACACAGCACGCTGAAGTCATGGTATCCTCAGCAGAGAGAAGGGCAGTAGTAAATGCCACAGTAGAAGGCACAGCCAAGAGCTAATCTAGAATATTGCACACCACGATGAACCCATGCTCAAGAAAGATTAATCGAAACTGAAGTGCAAAGGCGGGCTAAGAGTAGAAAGAGCAGAAGAGATGACCTACATTACCAGAAACTAAAAGCCCAGTTGGCTCAGCGTGCGAAAACAGGCTGGTAAAGAGCTCTAAATCCACTGAGAGGTCAACATCGGGAAGAAATTAAATTTAATTAACTAATTAAGCAACACTAATGCAAGAAACACCGGACAGAAACAGATCAAAAGCAGTGTTTAGCTGGAAACTGGGTTTCTACACATCAGAGCAGAAATGGTCTGGAATAACCTTCCCAGCAAATTCAGCCAGAACCCTAACTGCCTCTTAAACAGCGCCTGGTAAAGCTTGGGGGGGGGGGTGGGTGGGGTGGGCACCAGGTTTCACTACCTTTAATATCAGAG
>JANZLQ010000100.1:675781-705076 GCA_026212715.1 Elanus axillaris
ATAGAATAGAATAGAATAGAATAGAATAGAATAGAATAGAATAGAATATTTCAGTTGGAAGGGACCTACAACGATCATCTAGTCCCACTTCATTTGCTTTTGAGCACCTTGCTAGGGCTTCCAGGAGAAGACGGGGCTGTTGTGCTCCTCTGCTTGTTGTGTTAAGTTTAATTGCGTATCACATGAGGTGTTTTGAGCATTAGGGAATCCAGACAGAGCTGAACAGAGGGAAGTGGCCGGTGGAGCTGGAGGGGCTGAAGGCGTTTTGTAAGTGGAGAGCTGGCTTGCGGTGGTGTGATATGGAAGGAGATGTCCCTAAAATGAAAGCGTGGCAGGTACCTGGAGGGGCTGTAGGACAGCTGGGGAAGCAGCCACCCTGTGTTTCACTCTGGGCTGCATGACTTGATAAAATATTGCCACTGGTGTGTGTGAAATCCTCGGGAAAATCAGGTTTTTAGGTTTATCCCAAACTCTGCCTTGTCTGCACCACTCAGAGCAGCATCTCCCGCAGCACTGGAGACACTTCCCTGAATCTTGACGGTGCCTGAGCTGGCGGCGTGGTCGCACCTTGCCCCAGCACTAAAGCAGTGAAGGGTTTTTTTGCCTTTAGTGGTCCTAAATGCTCTTTTATTAACAAAGCGGCTCAGGTGCTTCTGTTAGCGCTGGGAGGTGAACGTGGGATGGAAAAATCTCCTGTCGCTGCCACTGCCCGGCTCTGGGGCCAAGGGCAAATCCTCTCCCCTTCACTCTGCCCCCCTCCGATTGAAAACTGGAGCCTTCACCCTTTGCTTCCCTTCAAACGCTGGCGATGTCCTTTTCCAAGGGGCATCAGGAAGCCCAGGGAGCCTCTGTATCCCCCTTTTTTGCAGTCTGGAAGCGTTTTGAAGCAGAGCAGCCACTGGAAATGAGTCCAGGAGGACAGGGAAAGGGGCTGCCCTCTAATTGCAGCCTCGTGTTTCCAATCCTGCCTTCCCCTTGGCAGCCACCGTGAGCCCCAAATGGCATTTTTTAGGGGGGGGGGGATGCGGCACAAGAAGCCATTTGTATCCCCTAAAGCTGATCCCTGACCCCGACAGCTCTGAGCTGGACCGGTGAGAGCCCGACTGCTGGCCACCCCCTTTCCTTCAGCATCTCAGGAACAAGGGATAAGCTGGAAGAGCCTGAAGGGAGGTGCAGGATCTGCCCCTCTGAGCAGGACTGTGAATGATGAACCAGCACCGTGGTCCTCCGGTCTGGCTGTGCCAAGCAAGTGGCATCGCTCCATAGAGCCGGGGCAGGGTTGATCCTGCCCAAGGTTATCTCTCGGCATGGAGCGCTTTGATCATGGCTGTAAAAAAATGGAGCTGCTTCCATGCTGGTTGCTGGCTCCATCCATGCTGCAGCATTAATGCCATGGCACCAGGCACCGAGGAGACGGACTGGGCTCAGTCAGTGGCCCATGCCGACGGTGATGCTTCCTTGGTTCTCCTCTTCTGCCGAATAAGCATCTCCTGTGGGCGCAACGCAAACTGCTTCCTCGCGCTCCCTCCCAGCTCATCCCTCCTGTGCCAAGAATTCCACTGAAATATTAGGGGGGAAAGAGCGCTGCTGCCTGGAAAGCCCGTGTCTGGCTGTGACTTCCCGAGGCTGGTGCCGCTGGGAAGAGCTGGTGACACGCAGACATCCAAGGATGCCGGGAAGACGCTCCATCAATTCCCTGAAGTTTGGCAGCATCCTCTAAAGACTTAACGGTCCAATCTTATCTTCCCTGCGCTTCATAAAGGAGAGCGCAGCCTCCTCCTGGCCACTGACGCAAGCGCTTGGCAGCGATGGGAATGGTAATAAAAATACCAGGGCTTGCCCACTTCCCCAGGGTGGCTGGGAGAGGCAGGGACAAGGATCCGGGCAGGCACAGACAGAGCTTGACGTAAAAGGGAAGGACAGGCTGCGTCAGCACGGCGGCACCCGAGCCGTCCCGGCAAAGGGCGAGCGTCCCAGGACGCTTTGAAGCAAAGGAGGTGGACGGCCATAAGGTCTTGGCTTTGGCTGCTGGGCAGGTAGGCAGGAGCCAGGCGCCCGAGTGGGTTTGACCACTGTGGTTAAGAGTAACCAGATAAAAACACAGTTGCAAAACCAGTCTGTGAGGAGCACCGTCTCCTCTTCCTCCAGGCAGCCGGGGTGCCTGACCCCGAGGCCAATGACGGCATTTCCACGTGGAGAGCCCTCAGCCTCCAACGTTGCTTTTTTTTTTGCTATTGAATTTGGGGCAGGATAGCACGGTCACGCTGTTTTTCCTAGCACCGTGCCGCAGGTAGCTGCAGGGCTGCAGACCCCTGGCACGGTCTGCTCCATCCCGCTTCTGTGCTCCAAAGTATCTCGGCCAGCTTCAGAAAGACCCTTCGGGTCTCCAGCTCCTTAAATGCTTTTGCAAGTTGGTGCTTCAGGCACTTCGGAAGGCGTCTCCGCTCAGCACCTTTGTGCTTCCAGCATGGGAATTTCCAGGGAGGCAAACTCTCAGTCCTCCTGTTTGGAAATCTCGTCCCCCAGAGTATTCATTCTTGGCCTTGACTTTCCAAAGTTCGTGGTTTTGGCCAGCGATGAATCCCAGACTGCAGAATCCAGTGTCGCCCTGGGCTGCGGCGTCGACCGGGGCTCGCAGCGTGGTGACCTGGAGGGGAGACCCATCTGGCATTTATTCCTTCTCATGTGAAACTGCGCAATAAGAGGAAAATGCTTTAATGGAGAGATAAGCCAGCAGCTGCAGCTGAACGTGGGGGAAGGAACGGGCTGTTGATCTAGAGATGAAATGTTAAGCCTGAAGATGGATGTTGTTCTGCAGTCCCTATCATATAAAACCACAGTCTGAAGGCTTTTGTGAAACTCTCCTCTTCCCCTTTTGCCTGGGGCCCAGCCAGCTCTCCTGTGCTTTGCTCAGGCACCTGCCCTGTAAATCCAGCTCCGGGCAGCTCGTGTAAATGCAATGGCTCGGGAGAAGTGGGGGGAGGAAGGAAAAATACTCCTGAACGATGATAGAGTGGCTGCAACGGCCGGGTCCTGGGCGCCTTGTTTACTTTGAAGTTTGTTTTGTGGAATGACAGGCGATGTGGGGGCTGCCGGGGAGCTGTCAAGAGGGATCTGAACCGCAGCCCTGCGCTGGCAGCCTTCCCCCTCTCCTCCACGCTCTCCTTTTGCCCATGTGGAGATGATTTGCTTGTCCTCTGTAGAGATACGGGGTGAACTCGGCTCGAACCTGACTTGCAGCTTCTCCATTGCCGAGCGGCCGCCGGCACGTGACCGGCACAGCTGAGCACAGACCGAGTCCTCCGAGTGCCCTCACGGTCCCCGGTCTTGGCCCGAATCACCATGGGTTCTCCATCTGGTTGTAGAAGGGAGAGGGTTGAGGAGGGCTTGACCAGCACATCCCACCCATCGGCTCTGCCTGCAGCTTTTTTGGGGACCTCTCAGAGCTATCCTCAGCCTTGCTGGGTGAGACGCGCAGAACCGAGCGCTGCTCTGAAAGTCCAGATAATATTCCTAGCCACGAGGGTTTTGAAAGCCCACAAAAGGGTGGCCAAGGTTTAGGGAGATCCTCCTCAGCCGAGAGCAGCTCATTTGCCTTTTGAAACCCTCCGCCGATAACCTCAGCTACCACCGCGTGTCGAGCAGGGACGTTCGGAGAGCAGAGGTAGGAAACTTGGGCTCCGAGCCCAATTTGGCTGCACGGCTGCCAAATTGGTACTTTGGTACCCCGGAGTGCCATCCAGCATCGGGACCTTTAACCGCTTTGGCCAATTTTCTGGGCTGTGCCGATGAGGAAAAGCCCAGGAGAGAGGCGAGTGCTGTGATACAAATGGATTTGCCCGAGAAATGGGAAATAGGAGCTGACTTTTTTTATCGGGTGGAGCAAGCGGGTTAAAGATGCGGGCGCCGGCTGGGATGTGGAGGGAGGGTAGAAGGTTCTGAAAGTCTCTTGTGCGTGCAGAGAAGCAGTGCGGTGCAGCCAAGGAGTAGCCGGCAGCCCTGCTCCTCCCTGGGGAATAGGCAGGGAGCGAGGCAGTGACCCTCCCTGCCTGAATATCAGGGACTGACCCAGACCGAGCACCTTGGCAACTCTTCTGAGGGAGCTGGTTAATGTTTAAAACCATGTGGGAGGGCTCCCCTGCGAGGAAAGATCTCCTGGGTAGGAGAAGCCGGGACACGAGTTGGACAAGAGTGAGCCCAGGCACTGTCTCCAAACCCCTATTGCATTCCAGGAGCAGGAGTCAGGCCCTAAAGATGATGAAATTGGTGTTGGAACCGGAAGGATTTGCTTGGGTGTTTTTTTTTCTTGTGGTGGGGGTTGGGTTTGGCTTTTAAGGAGAAAAGCTTCTCCTTCCCCCCTTGCTGCACTCGGGACGTTCATAGTCAGCTCAGAAATTATCAGAGCGCTTCCTAGGCACGAGGACGTCAAAAAACGGTGCTTTAGATGTATTCATAACCCGAAAAACAGGGACTCGAGGACAAAACAGTGCCAAAACATGACGGTTTGCAAGAGCTGATGATAGCTAATACTCTTAAAGCCTGCCCAGCCTCGCTTCACCAAGCACGGCCGCTCCTGCCCGTGCTGGGCATCCCAATCCTCTTGCTCTGAAGGCAGCGGGCAGGGACCCGTCCTCCCGCCCCGCTCAGCCACGGGCAGCTTCTCCGTCTGCTGGGCAACGGCGTCCGTCCCCCCCCCCCAAGTCTTCTCCCGGCCCTCCCTCTCCGTCAGGCTGGCGGGAAGTAATGAAAAGTGACGGTGCTCTGAAAAGGGAGCAAATAAATGAGATAATGAGCACCCTTGACAAGGCGGTGATGAATGGAGCCCGCGTGCCCGGCTAACAGACCCCACGGGTCCCTCCACGAGTAGCACGACGGGAGACGAGGGGACGGAGGAGGTGGGAAGGAACTGCGACTCCTTCCAGTTCCTCATGGGCTGGGTGACGGGACCGAGTCCGGACACCCTTTGACAGCACCCATCGCTGGTCCTCCGAGGAGCGTCCCGAGATCCTTTGCTCCTCCGAGCTGGGGAGGTCACTGCAGCCACCCCTGCTCCACTGGCGAGGACCAGTGGGACCTCAGGAGTGCAGGGATTGGGAAGCTTCAACCTGGGAAAGACCCTGATGTCCTGGTTTTAGGACAGCCCCGGTGGGTTTGCGGCTTTGTATCTCCGCTGGACACGGCGTGACCGCTGCCAGGGAGCAGGATGGGTTCCCCAAAGCTTCGGCGAACAACCCAATCGCAAAAGCTCGCGCCTCTTTCCCCATCCCAAATATTTCCTCCTTCCTCGTTGGGTGGGTGGTTGAGCCCCATCTCCCACCGAGAGCGAAGCCCGTCTGATGATTAATGACGTTAATTACACAAAGCTATTCCTGCCCCAGTTCTCACTGTTCCCTTGCATTGGTTTGTTCACAGGGCCCAGGAAATTAAACACTAACTCTATAATCGCTGCAAAATGAAAGAAATATGCAGATGCGCCTTGAGCGTGATTAAGAAACCAGCCACCACGTGCTGTCTGTTCCCCATCGCTGTTGGATTGTTTTTCTAACGGGGGGAATACATGGGGGAGGAGGAACTTTTTTTTCGTGGGCAGCACATTATTTTCCTAGTTTAATTAAATGTAATTTACTTTGATAGATACTCTTTCTCTTTGGGGCTGGTTTTTTCCTTCCATGTTTTGCGTCCCATGGCTTTGAGCCTCTCCCGGACCCCATGTCACCAACTTTCATGCTATTACTGGGCAGAGTTTTCTTAAGCACCCAGCTCCTGGAGCCCTGTGACCACAGTCTAATATCAGCCTGTAAAAATAATTTGCTTTCCCTTCTGATGAGGAAAAGGAAAATATGAAGCCCCAGAGACTTAGATATCAAAGTAAACAACCATAACTCAAGGTATCGTCTCCCCCCAAGCAGAGGACAGAGATGTACCTTGAGAATCGAGCAGTTGTAAATGTTTTGGATCCTCGGCACTTCCAGTGGAAGACGTTTCTCATCCCTTTCAGGCTGCCGGTGACGTTACGGGCACAAAGCGGGTATCGAGGATGCTGGCACCTGGGCTTGGGGAGGTGGACGTGGTCCAGCGGGCAAGCGGTCCCCGAGCAGCAGAGGGTCCGGCAGCCTGCTCTTCGGGGCTGAGCTTATTAACGTGATGCTGATAGACGTGCTACAGCTCTACCTCCCTGCGCTCACAGCCTTCCAGCTCGCTTGCAGAGCTCCCCGAGCTAGCTCTGGGGTTGGCCATGGGTTGCTGGGCTGGGGAAGGAGGAGGGAATTTTTGCTCGGGTCAGCGGTGGCCGGAAGGGCGAGGGTTTGCACCAGACACGGCACCCGGCTCTGTTCCGACAGCGTGGCTGGCAGTATTTTCCCGGGAGTAATTCAGTATAGGCGCAGCACTACTTCCAGCTGGGCTTGGGGGTTCCCACCCTGGAAGAACGGGCGTCCGGGCGAGTGGGTGGCAATTGCGGCAAGGCTGGGCTGGCAGGCAAGGAGCAGGGTTTGAGCTCTGGGTGCTGATTCTCATCCCGGCACCTCTGTTTCCCTCTCAGTGCCTGGAGAACCGCTTGCCCTTTGCAGAAGCGGGGTCTGGATGTTACCCGCCCACGCTGGGCACTGCAGCAGGAAAGCCGACGCACCGCTCCGTCGACTTTCCCAGTGCCACCTCCTAAAGCAGAACAGCGGGAAGGGTTCTGGGACCGAGACTTACGGTTTGGAAGGCGCTGAAGGGTTGGAGACTGTACCATGCTCCTGCTTCTGGACGCAGCATCTCTCCGAGTCCAGGACCAGGGACCACAAGAGGGCAGCCGCGAAGGCAAAGGTGCCAGAAATAAACTCCTGAGAGCCAGTTTCCAGCAGTGCCAGGGGCTGCAAGGCTGGGAAGAGACAGGCAGGCAGGCAGGCGGGCGGGCAGGAGCTGTTCCCATGCGGCACAAGCATCCTGACAAGTAAAGGGGAGCCCTGACCTGCTAATGTTTTAAGAAACCGGTTTTCTCCCAGGCTAGGAGATTCCTGGAGCGTGGCAAGGGGAGCCCAGGCCCTGTTCTTCGCGATTATAATCAGCGGTGGTTTAGAGAGGATCTGCTAGAAGGTATTTACAGGCACTCGGTCTCGTGGAGAGCCCACGGCTGGCATGAGCGATTGCGAGGATTTAAGGGAAAGTGAAATATTTATGAAACACAGAGGTGCCACCGTCCCCGTGTTACCACGTTTCTTTTATTTCTGAACTTGGCGAACGCTGCAAGTCCAGCACTCACAATCTATCACCCAGTTTCTTCATCCTCTGTTTCCTTCTTTCAGAAGTCTGTGTGAAACCAGACGCTAAAGAAACAAGGGTGACCGCTGGAAATGTTGAACAAGCCTTGTTGGTGTCACACACTACCCTGAAAATGAGATCCTCCGACCTGTCCTCCCAGTCATCTGGGAGGGGTGAAGCTGCTCTTTCTCTCTTGTTTCTCCCAAGGTATTTTCCTACCTTCTGCTTCCCGGTGTCCCCTCTCTTTCCCTCTGCTGTTTCTGCTCACCGGTCATCTCGAGAGTCCCGGTAGCTCCATGCCTCCTGCGTTGCTAACACGCTGCTGGAGAATGTGGCCCCTTCTTTCCTAGCTGTTGCACAAATTGAATTATAAGCCAGATCCATAATCTGCTTCCAGCTTTCATTTCCCTCTCCCCCTTAATGCAATTAAGCTTAAATATGGTTAATTACAGTTTATCCTAACGATCTTGGTGGCAGCTTCACGCATCTTTGACTGCTCGCGCAGTTTTTTCCCCCATTATTGGGGTCTTGCTGATACAGCCGCTGTAATATCGGAGCTGGTCAGCCTTGCACGGAGAAGCAGCGTCCCAAATCCCTTTCCTGACTCCTGGATGTGGTTTTGCTGGTGCCGGGAGAAAGGTGAAACGAGAAAGAAGCTTGGCCTGTAAAAAAAAGAAAGATGCACAAGTTTAATTAACAATATGCTTTTAAACTGGTTACACTAATCCCCAACAGCAGTGTAATTCAGGGCTACGGTAAATTTAGGGCCGCAGCTGAGAAATGAGCAGCCACGCAGCGCTGCGCCGTTTGATGAGCTTCGGCATGACCGTGCAGCCTTTGCTAGGCTACTGCCGGAGTGGAAGCAACCTGGTTAATCTAGACCCGGGCTTAATCCCCAGTTAGTCTTGGAAGTGCCGTAAAGCTACCGCGCTCCCTTTGGATCACAGTCCGCTTGCGTACAACTTGCTGGTGGCTTTGTGGACTAGGAGAGTCTACGCTGGAGTTTGTGACCTGGTCCTTGGGGCTTTGGCTTGCTTGTTCGGGCTCTTCTTTTCTTTCTTCTCAAAAGTTTTAACTTCCCTTTTCTTTTTTAACTTCCCTACCGCCTCCCTCACAGGGCAGGCTGGTCTGTACACGGAGATATCCCTCACTGTTAAGCCAGCCAGTTCCTTGAGTCAAATGGGTGGGCTCCTGTTAAGTGACAGTTTAACAGCTTTCAGCCTTTAAAAACTCTCTTTAGATTTTTAAAATCTGGATTATGTTTAACTGGCATCTGCCTTACGAGCATCCACGCAGAGGGATTCAGAAGCTGACTGCGCTAGCTTGGCGCGCTCGCTGTAGCAGATCACTCGCGAAAGCCACTTTACATTCAGGTTTTTTTCCCTAAGGTCGCTGTTAGCAGAAGTGCACCTTTTCTCTTCTCAATCCTCAACGCAGGCTTAGGTTTTTTGCTGAAATACTGTCCCGGCCACCTCTTGGGCCACGGCTGTTTTGTGTGAGCATTTTAAATTTTTTCTGAAATGATTCCTGCTTGAAAGGACTTGAAATCTCAGCCCTTGCAGTGAGGATGCTCTGTTATCCCTAAGCCACAACGGGAACCACGGCACAGAAAGGATACGCCCAGCGCTATCCAAAAAGTCTAGCGGGGCACGGACAGGGACTACAGGTTCTAACCGCCAGGTGCCTTTCTCCAGCTTGTCACCTGCCCAACTCAGTCCCAGGGTGCGGAGCTCTGCAACCCTTCGGAAGGTACCGGAGGCATTTTGCCGGGAAAGTTGGCTCCGGTCGCCGCGGTAGGATGGGATGGAGCCAAGTGTCGCTCCTGGCGCAGGCAGCAGCCCTGCCCAGCCACGGTGCCCCGTTACCGCTGCGTGCTACCGACTCGTCCCCCGTGCCACCGCACACCCCCCTCCTCATTTAAAACAGAGAGAAGAGGGAGAGAGCGCAGAGTTTAATTTAAATCACATCTCCCAAGCTTGTTCTTTTCTCAATCAATATTGCTTTTTACATCATATCTAATCTCTTTCTCCCCCCCCCTCCGAAGTAAAATTTAATTAAATAATTCTAATGAATGTTTAATGATGTTCTTTTGTCATTATTAAATCTGTAATAAAAGTGTCTGCAGCCCTTCTACCTCCCTCCCCCGCACTTCCCCCATTAATACCCCCACCGCCAGCCCTCCCTCTCCCGTGCACACACTGTCCTGCTGTCTCCCTTTTTCCCTGCCTTCCCCCCTCTCGCTGTGACAACGCCAGCATTCAGACCTGCAAACAGGAAATGAGAAAAGGAGAAACAGGATATTGAGTTTGGATACTATCTGGATCGGTAATATCACCCCTAGCTACTAAGCGAAGGAACCCTTCTCCTGCCAGGCATACTAATGGAGATGCGGAGCCCTCCCGGAGCCATGCAATAAGGCAGGACAAAATCAATATGAATTGATAAGTCCCAACTTTAAACCCGCGGACCTGGAGCGAGTTTTTGGGTTGTGCCTTGTTGAGGGGAGAGGAGGGAAAAACAAGAGGAGAGAGAGAAAAGGAGCTGAGCGTTCCCTTCTCCGGGGACAGCAGGAAGGTGCTGTCGTGGGGATACAGGGACCAGAAACTTTTATTTCTTCCCAAAGAGGTGGGGTCCCCATAGAGATGCAGTTCCCATTTTTTTTTTTTTTTTTTTTTTGAACCAGGGATTGGAGCTTCCTAAGAGCTCAGCGTGGAGAAAGAGCCAGCTTGAGTCCGAAAGCGGGGCAGCTCGCCAAGGCACTCCACCAGCTCTCTGCGCTCGGAAGGGAAAATAATTTGAAAAAGCAGAGGGCAATGCCGATCCCTGGGCAGAACCCACCTCCTCTATCCCGAGCAAGAGGCTTTGCTCTGTTGTTCCTGACAGTTTGCAGAATATCCTTTAAGGAGCGCCCAGTGCAGGACCCCACAAGTGCTTCTGAATTACAGCAGGAACTTTGCATGGGCTCCAGAGAAATAAATGCCGCACCTGCTGACTGTAGCGCTGCGCATCCCACAGTCGGCTGGGCCCGTCCCCGCTCAGCTCAGGGTGGGATTCCTACTGTCTCCCGTTGGAAATATTCAAAAAAAAAAAGCATTTGCAATATACTCTAAAGAGCGTAAACCCAAACTAGTTCCAACCCAGTGCAGGTCTGCAGAGATTCAACAGCTGAATCCCACCTTCCTACAGCTCCGAGACAGCCCAACGCGGGATGAAAGCGGAGCAGGCACATTTTTCCCCTCTGCTTAGCAGAGGTGAGGGCGATGGCAGAAGCTGAATTCCCCTCCGCCGCACTGCCCCAGCGACGGAGAGTATTTTCGGCATAGGTGAGCGCTTGCGCAAGGCAGCTCGGATGTTAAATGGGGTGTTAGCAGCTCCAAGCGAAGGGCAGGAGGGAACCACTCAAGGTACACGTAGTGCTGTCATCCCTCTGTTCTGGATGTGTTTGGAAGGAGTCTGCTCGTTTTCCTCCTCGGAAGGAGCGGTTAGTGCTGGCTCCCGTCGAGAGCCACGATACCCGACGAGCGTGGTCCTGCCGTCCTTTTTCCGTCACGGCAGAATTCCCCTGCCCGGGGGACGGCCGGCTTTGGGAAGGGATGCACGCCGCGAGGTGCCCCTCCAGAAAAGAAAGCACCTGGGGTAACAGAGACAGGTAAAAGCAATTTTTGGGGACCTGTTTTCCCAGCCGCTGACCTCGGTCTGCAGGACACGGCCGTGGGGTGCGGAGGGGGATGGTTTGGGGAAAGGGGGGGGGGACACGCTTGCAAAAGCAAACAGCCCCCTTTTCCCACTGTGCTTTAGCCAGTAGCACCGTCCCTCCCACCTCTCCTTCACCTGACGGAGACACAATTCCTTGGCAATAGTCAGGAAAAAGGAGGCAACGGGGCAGGGGGGGGGCAAAAAAAAAATAAAACAACCCACAACCCACATTTTTTGTTAGCATTCAGCAGTGATATGACAGGCACCCTATGAATTCTGGGAGATTTTAATAAAGAAGACAGGCCTGTGAAATTTAATAAAAGAGTTCATCAGATTATATGGTGATGGCTCAGTGCCACCGTGCTGGCAGTAATATCCTCGCAGTGGGGGGTTTAACCCCTTGAGGGACAGAGCAGCAGCACTGTATTAAATCTTTCAGTAGCATTTCACTCGTGTCACTTTAATATTTATGAATCTCTCTGGCTTTGGGAACCTCTTTGGTGTTGTTTTGCTTTTCTGTTTTGCTTGTGCTTTAGGTTTTCGGCAGCGGTAGTCGTTGGGTTTTGTTGGGGTTTTTTTTTTAGCGTCGGTTTTCACCGCTGACATGAAGAGAATCAAGCCCAGGGAGCAGAGCTCGTAACACCTCTTACCTTCTGGGTGGGTGCCAAGGGCATTTACAAGGTCCAGCCAAGCAGGACCACGCTTAGGAGAGGCAGGTTTTTTGGTTACTTTTTATAACCGAGCGCAATTAGATGAAATGCTGCTCCTGGTGCTAGGTGCAAAACTCTGGGGACATCTCTTTGCTGCGTGCTCTGTCCCAAAATCCATCTGTTCTACATGCCCGTGGTGCTGCCCTCATCCTTGTATTTCCAGCGATGGATGGAGAAGGTCGGGTCGTTCCCTCTGGGCGACTGTGAAGATGCAACAGCACAAGTGCCACAGTGGCTCTTCGACTCCTACCCCATCCTCCTGCCTTTTAATGAAACATTTAAGTGAGATGGCTAACACCTGTTCTTTTAAATTTTTTTCCGCTCCTCGGGGGTGAACTTTGCATGCAGTTTGGCTTTGGTAAGCTTTGATTTCTGAAGACTTCTTCGCCGGTGTACGCACTCACATTAGGGGAGGTCTGAGGACGTTTGAGTCTTGGCCATTTCTGACAAGAGGCACAATCACATAATTACACAAAGTTCCTTTCTGGGGGTAACTCTATTCACGTAAGCCACAAAGGGCTTTGCAGGGAACGGCGAGCAAAGGTAACTGTTGCCTCTGAATTCCTCCTCCTCTCTCTGACCCAAACGTTGCTGGAAGAAGTCAGAAATCAAGCAGAAGGAAATTTTTTTCCCCTTAGTCCCCCCGTGCCACTCTGTATCGCTGAATTGGGGGAAACGGCTGCGGCGGTAGGGAATGAAAGAGCATATTGTGCTGGAGCTGCCTCCTCGTTTCCCTTGTGCGTCCCCGTCCCCGTCTCGGCCCTAGCCCCCAGCCCGAACTCTGGAAAGAGGCTTTGCAAGTTCCACTTCAATATTTCAGACGGCTACAATGGATTTTGCAGCTCAATGTTAAGTAAACAGACCTTGCTTAAGCCTGGACCGCTTCATTTTGACTAAACCCTAACTAAATAAGCTCGTTCCACGAAGCACAGGCCTCCCAGCTTATTCCTTGCTTCATTAACACCTTTTAATCCCACCGAGACAATCGTACGCCCCCCAAATTACCCTTCCCAGGCCTGGGTCAGCGTCTTCTCCGTGCCATGATGGGTCAGAGAGGTTCTCATAGAACTTGCTGCTCAGCTCATCCCCAGCCGGAGAGCCGGGAGCCGGGCTGCCGCTCCTCCAGAGCCATCGGCAGCGACAAGGGGTGCTCTGCAAGGACTAATAGAGAGTTAGGCCTTGGGGTGCTTTCCCAGGACTCAAGTCTGATAAATTAAGTCCACAGAATGCCTGAAAAGATGTAGAAAGACCTCAGAGCTCCTCAGCTGGGCGCAAAAGCCGGACAGATGCACATGGTCGCTTTGCTGTGATTCCTCTTCCCGCTGCTCCACACTTCGAAACTTTACTGAACTTCTTGGGCAGAAATTAATCACATGCTGGGCCCTCCCCGACTGTTTTGCTGTTAAACGAAAAGCAAATTGTTAATGGTAAAAAAAAGAGACGGTCGAGCTGTAAGTAGGCTGAGGGTATCAAATAAAGGAATTGGTTTTCACCGAGGACGTAACTCCTTGCTACAGGGACCGAGATTTCAGCACGCGTCAAGAAGATGTTGGGCACTGCCTTAGGGTCCAGGCATAAAAGAGAAATAGAGAAATAGCGTTGGGACTTTCGGGGCATTGCTGCCTGTGCTCCCGCAGGCAGTGCGCAGCCTTTTCCGCAGATGTGCCAGCGGTGCAGCCCCAGAGCTGGCCTCAAGTACCTCCCGGCAGGAAAAGTGTGGGCAGCCGGAGAATTTGGCCTCCAGCCCAGCATCAAAGCTCTCTTAAGATACCGCGTATCTTCATCCTCGCTCGGGTGACACGTGCTGTCTCCGAGTTGGCAAACGGTACAGATGTGCTTGCCCTCTATCAGTTCTTCTGCCCGAAACGCTGCTTCTCTTGCCTCGAGTGTCCGTCCGCGTGAAGAACCGGCTGCCAAGACCCGTCCCTGTAGCCCCAAGCCTCTCTCCCTACGCTGACTTGTGAGGAACGATTCCGCTTGCTCCAGAGTCACCTTCTTTGCAATTCCCAAAGACGTTCCCACTCATAAGCCCATCTGCCCTCCCGCTACTGACACTTTTTCCATCAAGGTGAGCCCTCCCCTGGCAGGAAAATCGAATTCCATTACTTGCAAAGGCAATTAATTTGAGGCAAGCTGGTAAGAAGGACGTGGGGTATGTACCTGTGTGAACATACCTGCCTCTGCTTGCTGGATGGTTTCTGAACATTCCCAGGAATAAAAGCCGATAGCCTTAACCCACCTCCCATAGGGAAATCTTAAACAGAAATCAAACTCAGCTGGGATTCTGGGGAGACAAGTGTGTTGAGTAAGGACATGGGGAGACTTGGTCAAAATACGAGTGGAGGCACATGGACTAGGAGGCTTAGGCAGCATAAGGGTCTTTCCAAAAGATGTGGGATATAGTTGCCGTGAGTTACAGGCACTTAGAACTGGTCCTGCTGCCGCCGAGGCTCTTCTCCTCTCCGGGAGCACGCAGAGATCTCGCCCGTGTCACTGTGGTTCCTAAAAGCACTTTTCATTATGAACCTGGGAACCCACTTATTTTTCGGGCTGTCCCTCAGCACAGTTTTTGCAGGCAGCCACTTCTAGACACGGTGTGGCCGTGTCCGCAGCCCAGGCTCCCAAGCCTCCTTGTAACCCACTGCCAGCAAAGGAGATGTATTTTGTTCCTATGGCAACCCAAACAATATTACCTTGACTTAAACGGATTCAGGCAATATTAAAACCAGCCTCTTTAGGAATTCCTGGTGTTGGAGGGGCTGAGAATTTTAATTTTGTGTAATGCGAGCTGACACCGTGTTTATGAGCTGCTTGCTGAATGTTTTCTTCAATTAGTACAAAGCAGAGCGGATTTGTTTTCGGGGCTTAGCTGGGAGATGGGAGGGTGCGGGCCTTGCGATGCCAAAAGCGTTATTGAGTTACGCCGCAGTAACAGCGCTTCCCTCACCTGATAGCTGCAAAAAAAGCCCTTTTCATGGAAATCTGGCAGATGACAGCATCTTTAAATAAGGCTTGCTAACTGCCTCGTCCCAACAGCAGCGGGAGGAATCGGCTCGGTGCCTTGCAGGTGAATAGGTCTCCTTCCCCAGCTCTGACATCTGTTTCCACGTTTCCTTTTTCTGCTCCATCCCTCTCGCTATCAGCCTGCCCGCAGTTAGAAGCACATCACGCTCAAAGCCTTCCTCTACCTGCCTTGGCTGAGCAATATTCTGGATGTTTCCCTCGAGCAAACAGTCGTATCACTGGGGTTAGAAATATAAAAGGACCCAGGGAATGCTCCGGTATCTATATGGATAAAAATAATTAAGAAAACAGAAGTGTGAAATAAGATAGGGAGTTTTCTATGGGGGTCTTCCTAAGCTGTCCTGTTCCATACTTGGAGTCAGGTCAGGATATTGAAGTAAAACTTCTGTCTGTCAGGTCTATGTTCTCGATGTGTCTGTCCCTGGATTTGGGGCTCTGGGGCAGAACCAGCTTGGCTGGGGCGTGTTACAGGAGCAAACCGCTCTCTGAAAGAAACGGCAAGACCAGATGGGAGCTTGGGGCTAGCTTGTCTCCCCGTCAAATTACATTTGTGTCACTAGATTCAGCTACATGACAGCATATAGTGAAGCCAGGCAGGTCTTTTTTGGGGGACAGTAATTCTCCCAGCCAAGATGCAAAGGAAAGTCGCTACTCACTTTTAAACTGGTTGTTTGGATGATAAGGGACAGAAACCTGGAAAGAAGAACAGTTTGATTACCTGAACTGGCGTAACTACTCCTAAGTGGTTCTCAAGAAGATAAAGACACAACCAAGTTTACTTGCTGGGCATGAAATAAAGTGAGATTCAAATTGGAAATAAGGAATGAGGAGGAGCTAGTTAGCCTCTGGAACCTCTTCCGAATGGATATGGACAGATCCTCCTTCACTTGGAGCCTCCAGACTGCGACTGGCTGGCCTCGGCTGTACATCCAGCACCAGCAAACAGGCTTGAGGAGGGAACCCCTGGGCAAGATTCTCTGGGTTGCAATGAATGTGGGGTCAGACTACACCACCGTTACCTTCCGGCTGGGCTTCAAGTCCAGGAACATTAATAACTTAATGTTTAGTAACACGTCATATGTTCCTGACTGATCGCAGACCGCCACGATCCTGGACTGGCTCCACTGTTGGTTCTGTTTTATTCTTTTACTATTTCACTTCTTGCTGTAACAGAAGGACGTTGGTGTTAGAAAGGGACAGATTTGGACTCGGCCCAGATTTGGACTGGGATTGTGCCTGGAACACGCTCCCAGTTTGCTCCTTTGTTAAGGCAGTGAGAGGTTGTGGTTAAAAGGCTGCTCTTCACTCCCAGCTTTTTCAACTCAAATTCGATTATTATTTTTCAAGTGTGAATTACAGAAGGACAAAGAGGAAGAGGGGAGAGAAAGAGAGACAGGGAGGGAGAGAGGAACATGCATGCAAACACACCCACACAAAGGAGAGAGAAATCCCACACCATTCCAGTTGGAATGTCCCAGACACTTCAGCCGAAAGCCACCGCACAGCACAAATCCATGGTGGTATTTGGAAGGGATGAGCCCACCCCTGTAAGCCTCTTCATCCTGCTCCACAGAGTTTGCCAGGAGGATTAACCCAGTCTTGTTCTCAATCCCAGTTTATGAGTTCCCTGCTGGTGGGGAAGATCCTGTGTGTTTAAACAACAGCCTAATTAATCCCTATTTTATTACTTTCTCTTGTCAAGTGGCTAAATAGAAGCTGTCAGCCGGCAGCCACCACCGCTCACATTTGTTTAGATCCCAAATTACTTCATCAGAACCATCTGCTCTGTACGTGGGGTGCTCAGCAGTTGTTTATTTCTCTCTCTGGACATGGTGTGGGGCACAAACAGCCTCCCCCATGGGACTCCCCCTCGTAAGGCTCCTTCAGGCCCTGGGGACAGTCCTGGACGGGTCCATAAAGTCCTCTCACTAGGAGCAGCCTAACAAAGCCAGGCAGTGAACAGCCCCAGAGAGGAAGAGGGGACATAGAGCTCCATCCTGTTGGGCCAGGCAAGTTCGTGTTCCTCCCTGGGGCTATGGAAAGTCAGAAAGTCCCAAAACCCAGCTGGGATGTACATTTCTGGCTGCGATGTGCTAGCACAGCTCCAAGCATCCATCGCCCTTCTTCCCTTGGCTTCCTGAGCCTCAACCCAGGCCTGATCTTCCCTGACCAAGTGTCTAACCCCTGGGACCTTCTTTGCAGGCTGTTCCAGACCAAGTGCAGCAGCTGCTTGAAGGCGATCGCTCCCTCCGAGCTCATCATGCGGGTGCTGGAGAACGTCTACCACGTTCACTGCTTCTACTGCTGCGAGTGCGAGCGGCGCCTGCAGCGGGGAGACGAGTTTGTGCTCAAAGAAGGACAGCTGCTGTGCCGCAGTGACTACGAGAAAGAGAAGGAGATGCTGAGTGCTATCAGCCCGGCACCCACCGAGTCTGGTGAGGGGCCAGGGCTGGAGCCGTGCCGAGGGTGGGGAACCAGGGTGAACCTTCTAGAGGGCAGGTACCGCTTAGTCCCTAATTAACTATGGGCAAGGCTTCAGGGGGAGGAGATGTAGGTAGGAGGAGGCTGCAGCATCTTTTCCTTTTGGTGATAGGCAGCCAAGGGGGTACCAGGCTGCTGAGATCTACTCGGCTGGTCTGGAGAGGTTTGGGTGGGCTGATCTAGGACATTACGGAATGGATGATATGGGGGCCAGGCTGGCCCATCAGCGCTGTCTCTGAATTGACAGCGTTCCCCTGAGCCACAGCTCGGTCCATGAGCCTTCCTGGCTTCGCTCTGTGCTTCTGCTCTAAATCGCACCTTGAAAGGGGCAAAACTCTGACAAGTTGCTCTGAATCCTTGCCCTGGGAGGTGGCCCAGAAAGGCCGCGCTCTGCTGAATCACCGTTCCTGATCTTGCATTGTAGTGAAAAGCGAGGACGAAGACGGCAGCCACTCGCACAGCAAAGGCAGCGAGGAGAGCAAAGACCACAAGCGCTCCAAGCGCCCGCGCACCATCCTTACCACGCAGCAGCGACGGGCGTTCAAGGCCTCATTTGAGGTTTCCTCAAAGCCTTGCAGAAAGGTATAAGGAGGCCACTCGGTCCTACTGCTGGCTGGGAACCTTTTAAGTGCAACTTAAGTTCTGATTCAGCTCTCTGGGTTTTGGGGACAGGTGAGAGAGACCCTGGCAGCTGAGACGGGCTTGACTGTGCGGGTGGTACAGGTCTGGTTCCAGAACCAAAGAGCCAAGGTGAGTGATGGTTCCCGGGCCACAGCTGGGTTCTGCATACTGGTGGGATATCACACACGCTTGTCCAATTAAAAGGAAATGTAGAACAGCCTAGAAAAAGGAAAAACAGTTAGGAGAACGGAACAGCTATGCAGGACTAAACCACAGGTCCACCTAGTCCTACAACATGTATCTGGTGGGAGCAAAAGCTTGAAGAGAAATACAAAAATCGATTAATTACAGGTGTTTGCAGGGCTTAGCATTTTTCACGTTGGGGGATTTTTTGATTACTCTTTTTCCACCTGCTTTTTACCCCTCACTATAGAAAGACTAGAAGGATTTCCCACTTCTAGAAGTTGAAGCATTTCTACTTTTGCAGAAATTAAAGGGTGAAAACAGAAAATATGTGGCTTTGAAAACCTCACTTTAGAGTAAAACAAAGCCCTTTGGTTTTTAAACCGCAAATGGCATTTCCCACAAAGGTAATAGAGCCTTTTCTGTCACGGCAGCGCTTGGTCTCTGTGAAAGGCAGGCGGCAGTTGACTGCTGCTGTGTTAAATGCAACCCACTCCCCTCCTCTCTCAGTCAGAACCTCAAACCCAGGGTCTCCGTCTCCTTGCAGATGAAGAAGATTGCTCGCAGGCAACAACAACAGCAGCAGCAACAGCAGGAGCAAGACCAGTTGGGCAACCCTCGCTTAGGGACCGGGAGAGGGACCGGTCGCAACAGCAGGCAGAGTAACGACGATAGCGAAGGTGAGGAGCCGCTGTGCACGGTGACAGCTCTGGGGGCTGCAGGCTGGGCTGGAGGGGATTGACTTGGATGTATGTGATTGAGAAGGTGCACAGGAAGAGATTCGCAAAAAGCACGCAGATTGTAACTGAATTGGTATGTCCAAGCTCGAATAACTAGGTGATGTTCTGCAAGACTCACGGGTACTCATGACACAGCACGTATCTCCTCTTTTTGAGAAGACGACGGGTTTTTTAGTCTTGCACGTATGCACAGAGCCGAGTACTGTGTGGTCGCTGCTCCAGCGTTAGACCACCAAATACCACTGCAGCAATGCAAATAAATGTTATTGCGACCCCGCTCTGCCCCGCTGCTTGCTGCGCACCCTTTGCTTCAACCCATCCCACCGGTTGTGTCTTTAGACGGCGCAAGCGTTCACGGCCTGGATGGGCTCATGGTCCCCTACCCCAGGATCCCCCAGCAGCAGCTGCTGCCCTTGGATCAGAACGGCTACAGCACAGATTTGTACAGACAAGGGCTGACGCCGCCCCAGCTGCCAGGAGACCATCTGCACCCCTACGGTAGGAGAATGGCATGGAGATTGTCCCACCCCTGCGCACCAGAGCTGCACGTAGCAGTCCAAGTCACAAAAAGCCAACTCTGCTGCGGCTGCTGAAGAAGCCGGCGGCAGCGAGTGCTCCGCAGGGCTTGGGCTTTGTGCTGAGCCTTTCTCAGAAGTTGGGTGAGGGCAGAGCCTCAGACTGAGCTCTGCTAGGGGCCGGGGAGGGAGGCTGGGGTTCTTCCCTCCGTCCAGCGTGAAATATTTGGGTGAGGGAGGAAAGAGTTACCCCTAAAGCTGGTCCTGTGTGTGGGGCTCACCTCCCACCAGCCCTGCTGACCATTGCTCCAGGTGCAACGTGGTCCTGCTGTCGCCCTTTCTCTGTGCTGCACGCAGCTCCCCACGAGACACGCTCATGCCGCATTCACGCTCATTTCCTTTTCCTTCCTCTTCTAGACTCGGAAGGAGTTTTTCACGATATGGACAGTGACAGCATCAGCCACCTGGGAGACTGCCTGCTGTCAACGGCCGAAGCCAACCTCCTCCAAGCCCGTGTGGGCAACCCCATTGACCGACTCTATTCCATGCAGAGCTCCTACTTCACGTCCTGACCATAGAAAAGCTCCCAACTCTTCACGAGTATCCCAGATGCTGCTTCAAATTCAGAATGGGGGTGAGGGAGAAGAAACAAGACTGAGACCTTCAGAGACATTCCTTGAGCACTGCACAACGGAGGAGGCAACTCAGTCCGCCACACACATAAGCACTAATCCATGGAGACCTTTCACAGCCTGAAGGACTTTGGATCGCCTCTCTCCTTTTTTCTAGCCATGAGTAGATCGATGGTATGATGTTGTTTAGCTGTAACTTTAGCAGTTTGTCCAGTGTTTAAGCTTTTGAGCATTATGTCCTGCAAACAAAGACTGGCCGAGCTAACCAGACCTGCCCCTAGAAGTAGGAGATGCCCTTCCCCTGAGAACTCAGTTTATTCAAGTCTTGGTTGCAGCTGAGCTGCGCGCTGTGCTCTTTTGCCTCATTTCCCTATCTGGATGCAGACTTCATGGGACAAGATTAATTTTCACCAGTAAACGCCAAGGTCCTGAGGCATCTCTAAGCGATGCCACTGCTGCTTCAGAGATTTTCCATGTGGCTGTCGGTCAGTTGGCCCAGGACAGTTTTTTAACGTTTGACATTTCCGAAACGCCCAGCAGTTTGGCCCCTGATTGAAACAGCTATGCTCGGCTATCGGCTTCAAGAAAGAACAGAATATTGATACTCTGGCATGTTTCCCTGCCAAGTCACTTAACTTCAAGAGGCTACGTTTGGTTTTCACTTTGAGGGCAACCCAGGGGTGACATCAGGACTCGGCCGAAAGAAAAGCATGCCCCCGCTGTGGATAGAAGGGAATAATCCATTTCCTCCATCCATCATCGTGCCATGAGGCAGGCGAGTCAGGAGAAGCAGGTGGGCACCAATGTGTGTACCCACAAAAAAGGGCAAGAAAGAGAGAGCAGAGAATGGAAGTCTGAATTATTACCAAAGGGAAATTCTTTATTCTCCTGCCTAGGACCCAAGACTGGGATTTTGTTCTTTATATACGTGAAGGATAGCCGGTATTCCTGGAAAGGTCAGGTTTTCCCATGAGCCTGCTTACAGCATGCCAGCTGAAGGAATATGGTCCTCCAGAACTAACCTTCCCTCGTCTATTTGAACTGAACAACTGGCAGACAACTCCAAAAGGAAATAATGACTTATTTTTAAATCTTGCATCTCCAGAGCTGTGAGTCCAGCAGTGCAACCCGAGAACCTGGCTGACTGATGTTTCTGTATGTGGTGTTTTCCTTCTAAGCCTCCACAGGCTTGCCAGCCTGATTTTAAAGGCATGTAGCCTCTCAAATGAGAAAAAAAAGAAAAAAAAAAGAAAAAAAAACCCTAAAGAAATGGCTAATTTTTGTTGTCTGCAGTTATGGAGGAAGATTCCCAGGAACTAAAAAATCCTGGATTTGGGGATGAAAGGAGATGCACTCCTGATGCATTCTGCTTTTTATCAGGAATTTTTCACCTTCTCACCTACTTACAGAGAACTGACATAAAGAATGACGTGTGGCGGAACCACAGCCCTTACAAAGATCACTCCACCGTTGCTTCACCTTTAATAAAGCTGTGTGAACGTGACACGTGCTGATGTGCAGTCACTTCCCGTTGTGTTTACAGTGCCAGGTTCTGTGGCGGGACTTGCCTTTGCTCTCAGTATCAGCCAATGTCTCACCCCAGAAGGCAGTCATGTACATAGTTTACAGACACTCTGACATTTCTTTTTACGAGGGAAGGGGGAGCCTTTCGCAGAAACAGCTATTTATGACGTATGCTTGCCCAGACAGACAAGTTCTAGAGCAAGCTGCTGCAGCTGGGTGACTTCCACCTTTGTTGTGTGGTCATCCAGCCCTAAGAAATGAAAACGGAAAAACTCCTAAAGCTGTATATTACTTTTAGAGGCTCTTGCACCAGGGACAGTCTCAGTTTAGATGAAGTTTTAAGAGAATGTTACAGTGAACTATGTGCGAATTGATGTTTCTCCCAAATACCAGAGCCACCTTCCCCCACTGAAACCCACCCCTTTCTTCCTTGTGATCTAGTGCTGTGATGTGCCAATGGTTTTTTTGCATGTACGTTTGAAAATAAAAAAAAAAAAGCAAACTGTAAGTGGAAATCTGGAGCTTGCCTCAGCACAGTCAGACCAACTGTACGCACAAGCAGTCAGCTGGCTCCCTGCAGTCTCTCACAGGCTGGGCTCAGCTTCTCAGGAGCTCGGCCCATCCGTTACCTTTTCCAGGATCTAGGTATCCTGGAGCAAAGGAGCAACTCATGTTGGCGGCTGTTCATACCTTAATAGAGTCAGCAAACTCAGGAGCAGGAGTCAGTTAGTTGCAAGAGGAACTAGAATCCCTACTTGAATAAATAAATATGGGGAAGAGCTATGCTAGACCTGGAGCTACTGATGCAAAGGAGTCTGATGGTGACAAGAGAGTTCAAGTACAAGAGCCAGGGATGAAATTCATACCCTATAAGCTAAGGAAAGAAACGCCCACCTGTTAGGTTGCAGGTGCTCTCCAATTTGAGTCCAGATTCTGCCTGAAATGAGCAGAAATCAGAAAGGTGGACACCAGCACTGCAGCTGACAGAGCCCAAAAGCTACCAGACTTGCCAAGCAAGTCCTGCTGCTGCTCTCACCAAGGGATAGAGCTGCTTTTAGCATCAACAGCCAGGTATCAGAGTTCAGTGACTGCAGGTGAAGCTGCTCCCAATTTTATCTTGCAGCTGGAGGTCTTCTTGTAGCGACAAGAGACTCGGGGAAACAGTGACAGCGAGCATGAACTGGGAAGAGGCAGAAGTAGCTTCGTGTACACAGGCCGAAGGGATCTGACCCTTTGGCGACCGCGGGGTACCAACGTGCATCCCAAAGCACCTATGGACATCACTGAATTCAGTCTCACGGCTATCATAGGACTTGAGGAACGTATACTTGAGAGGAAAGAGCAGAAAGAGGCAAAGCTTGCTCTGCAGCAGTGAAGAACAGAATCACACGCACCTTGGGCAACACCCAGGCTTTTTGGCTTTTTGCTCTGCATGGCCAAGAGACAAAACAATTGCTTTCAGCAAGCAGGGAGGTGCAGGTCCTTGGCTGTGACATGCCAGTGTATTTGCTGAGAAGGAGGGGTGGGGAATGCCCATTGCTCTTTGAAATGCTCAGATGTGTTTCTCCATCTTTGCAGACAGGAGAATAAAGGTGAATAAAAGTGAGTAAGGTGACAGACTGACCGTGAGATGAAAAACGTTCCCCTCTGCCCACACAATTTCCCTCGTGCTCACAAGTGACTCAAAAAATCATCTGGACAACAGCCAAGTAAAGCAAACGTGTGTGTGAATGGAATGTGGCTCTGTACAGCTCTCTGCCCTCGACAGTTGCCCATTTCAGACCCAGGCCTGCCAGCAGCACTAAATCTCTCCCTGTGACTGCAAACACCAAAGGAACACACTGATTTATGGTTCCTTTAAGTAAGAGAAGCAGAGTGTAAAACAAGAATATTTTCTGGATGAAAAATTAAAGAGATGGTTTTGTTAGTTCCTCATTCTAGGATCATGTGTAATTTACCTTACTGGTTTTAAAGTTCCACTTGAAAGGAAAAGTGACATCAACAGGAGTTAAAGCAACAGGCTGAAAAAAGTCCTGACACACTCAATTTCACATTCTGAGAGATCTAAACCAAGAAGAAATGGAAGAAAAACAAAGCAGACAATTAACTAACCTAATGACCCTTGGCTTTCTCTTAGTTAAGGACCTCAGAACTCCTTGCATGCATTAATTAATTATCCCTCATTACTCCCCAGCCCAGTAGGTGTTATTTCAGAAGTGAGTAAACAAACAGAGGCATAGAACATGTCACAACTAGCTTCTGAGGCCACACAGAAAGACAGTGGGTAAGTTAAACCAGAAAAAACCTGACATCCAGTTTGCTTAACTACCAGCCAAAATGTTCACCTACCGAAAAACGAGAGTTGAGAACAATTAGAAGTGGAGAAAACACAGAACCAGGAGATGGAAAGCAAGCGGAAAATGGCAAGGCCCGTGCCGGAACACAAGAAACAGGACTACAGTGACACAAAAAGACTTGCGTGAATGAAGGATCTTTTACAAGAAGTAAGCCCCAAGCGAGAACGCCTACACAAGTCTGACACTGCTTTCTTAACAGTTCTCAACCTCCTTAGAACTTGCTCCTTTGGGTTCTCTTCCTTGGTACTGCGCGGCTTTAGTGTTTATTTCGGGTCTGCTTTGTGTTTGGGAGGGTGTGAGAGGACCAATCTGTCCGAATCCTGCTCTAAATCTTCCCCCCCGCCCCGAGTCTCCCACTCTGGGAAATACAGGCTTATTCCCTTATTGATTTCAGCCACTTGGCATTAATTTAGCTGAATCTCTTTGCAGCCTTTGGAGATAAAGCTGAACCTACCAGTTTGATTGACTGCCTGAGGACTTTTTCCCCCCCCGTACAGCTTTATGCCAGTAACCGTCCTACTTCTAACGGCTCCCTGCACTTGCTTCCGTAAGCCTGTCCTAATCAAACTAAGAGGTATGAGACAGTATCGTAATCCTGTGGTACAAGAAATTGAGAGGCAGCTTCCTGGGTTCCCAATCCTCGTTTCATTTTCAGGTGTTCAGACATCTCCCTTGCCAGTTTACACCTTGCGAAAGATACTGGAGCAACCGAGGCTCCTTTTAGCTTCAATTGCTAAATACGTTTCCAGTGACAGGACCAAAAAAACCAACAGCTGGATTTGGAAAAAACAGCTTTTCCCAACACTCACAGGGACACTTGCTCGCCCCGTGTATACGCTTTGCCTTAATTCCAGCTGCTATCATGCATCCAAGCAAGTCTGATCCATAGCAGCCCTTCCCTTATGTTTGTCAATGCCATAAATAGCTGTAATTGCCATTCCAATTTTATTCCAGCAACCAGCAAGAGCAGTAGCCCATGCAGTTCGAAAGAAGAGGAAAAAGAACTGCAAAACTCCTTCTCCATGCTTCTCACTTAAAGAGCTCTTAGGCCCCTCTGCCTAAGTGAGAATTAAACTGATGAATCATGCAGTCCTGCACATAGAGCTACAGATTCCTTCAAGGCTAAGAGGAAAGCAAGAGAATACTCCCTGGTTTCTTCTAGCACATCCAGTTGAAGGAAAGAAAATTGTTGGTATTCCTTTCACTTTTCACAAAGGAATTTGCCAAATTTGCCAGGGCTACAAGTTGATTTAACCTAGAAGCTTTTCCAAGGGAGCTGGTAAACTGAGGAAGGCAACAACTGCAGGTAGCAACCATCACCACAATACTTCCCTCCACAGGAAGGTTCTGTGATTCTCTGCTACGCAAAGTTATTTTACATTTACATTACACATGTAGTGCAAGATGTGCATTCTTTATTCAGAATAAAACCTGCAGCTGCCTCACTAGTATTTTCTCAGAAAGCATTTCTCTCCTCGATTGCACACAGAAACGGGACAGAGCAGCACCTTCCTCTTCCCCCTCTCTGTAGTAACAAGTGAACTGAACCCTGTGAGAGTTTGGCTCATCGATGACAACAGCAAGTGCCTGGCAGCTCAGTGGTTAATGTGTTGGAGCAAGTAATAATAGAGTGGCTCAGGCTCCTGAGAAGGAGGAGGCATAACTGGGCTTAAGAGGGGGCCCCATGCACCTTAAACATAATGAAAAATGGCTTTTCTGCTGACAGGCTGACATTTCAATACAATGTCAACAACATGTAAAGCACCTTTGCTCCTGTATAACGGCATCCTTAATAAAGTTATTCACACCACAGACATTTATGACTAATGGGGTGCTGCCTGGTATAAATAAAACTCAAAAGACTCACTAAAAATACTTTTCTGGTAGCACTTGCCCCCTCTCTAAATTCATCTTGAAGCAAAGCTACTGTCACCTTTTTCTCCCAACTTTTCTGCCAGAAGACAAAACGTCTCTTTATGTTTCAAATGCACGGCATTTGATAAAAGGAAACAAAAAGTTTCCTGCAAGCGTGCAGATATGTTTTTAGACATGACCCCAGCATCTTCACAGGTTCCCATCACTGCTGAAATGCAGCCACCTCTGCGAGACAGACAACAGCAACGCCACCAGCCAGCTTTGTGATTTGGGCTCTGCTAGAGGCTGGAACAGATCAACTTAAATCTGCCATCCTTCTCCCCAAAGGAGTTAAATTTTGCCCAACTGGAAAATGCCAAGCGATGTTTGCCAACCACCACAGGCTCAAAGGCGAACGCTTGGACTTATGCCTGGCTGAAACACGAAGAAGGATTAATGTGTCCCAGGAAGGGGGTATGAACCCCTGGGAACCAGGTCAAAGCCAAGTTTCCCGGTCCATGCCTCACCCTCTCTTAGAGGTACAAAAAAAACCTCACACAAACACAGCAGAGCCGTGCTGCGCTTTCAAACAAAGACTCTGCTGGTGCTGTACACAATAGTTTCTGTGTGTCATCTGCTCCCTGCACACTTCTGGAAAATTTTGGTTTATGGTTCCCGGTAACTCTTCAGGAAGACCAAGTTCCTACTCCGGACAGCTGCAAAGCTGTTCCTCTGAAGCTGCATTTGTATAACTAGGTCATAGAAGCTCATTTCTCCTTCCTTGAACCCGGACTCAAGTACCCCAAAGGACTTTCCAAGGTTTAAACTTTTCTGAGAGAGATTCTCAGTCCCACTTAACAGATAGTGCGTTAAACAGACTCAGGCATGGCACACTGGAGTAGACCCAAGGGCCTGAGCTCACAGCACCCCAAAACTCTCCCTCCGCAGACGTGATCGCAGGTCTCATGAGCCCTGGGTCTTAATCCATTCCTCGTTAGACCATCTAATGTTTCTTTTATTAATTTTTTCCCCCCCTAGTTACAGCCCAGAAACCACCTCTCCTTAGAGCTGGGCTCTTTGTTCCCCTGTGTAACATCAGAGGTGCTCCCCCACCCCCCTGCATTGGAAGATCTCTGTTGTGCTGTCCATAGAGCAGTCAGTGCTCTGAAATCTGCAGTTTTTCTGCTGTCTCTGCCGGCGGGAAGACTCCCTCTGCTGTTCTAAACCAGCAGAAGGCCCAGGGCTACAACCCCTCACACCACCCCCAAAACTGGGAGCCATATAGGATGTTTTCACATGGGTCAAGCTGGCACATTTACAGTCAGAGAAACGTTCCTGTAGTCAGTCCAGCTCAGAGAGCAGCTTCCATCATCAGTGGGAAAAGCCAGAACTGGCTTTGGATCTTGTAAAAGTGGGTTTTTTTATTGGGACGAAGGAAAATATCGTGCTTAATTATCAAAGGAACTGTTGAAGAATACAGACTGCAGAAAAAGAGGTAAGGGCTGATTTTAGTTTTCGGTTCCTGCTCAAGCACATCTGGAGGCTGCTGCTGATCCTTTGGTGTCACTTGTCAACAAACACAGTTCTATAATTTACTTATAAAGTTTTTAGAGGCAACTCGGCAGACAAAACCCAGCATTATCAGCACACGAGTGCCGATGGATCAGGAACGCTCTGACATCCCAGAGTTCAGCGCTCTGCTGGAGACAAGCGTAGCGTGACCAGAACCAAGAAAACCACATCACAGGGCTATGCTTCGTTTTTCAGAGGGGAAAAACCAACCCAACCAAGCATTGGAATGATACTCCAGAGTACAGAAAGACTTGTCATTCGCTCCTGAAGAGGAATTTTAATTCCAAGGCTCCCCTATGAAAAAACAGCACAAATAAAAGCATCAGGTAGGCTCTGTGTGTGCATAGCACCCTAGTTATGAGGTACAGTAGGTTACCACATCAGGTCATGCGAGTATGTCACATTCAGGTGACTTCTACGTGTTTAGTAACATCTTATTTACTTTAACGTTCCTCCACAGAAGTTTACAAGCTCTTTTGCAGAGCACTGCAATCTGACCTACACCAACACCACCATTCTGTATGCATTACTGTACAAAACCGATGACCAGATGTGGATGAAAATCATTACTTCAACTCAGAAAGATTACTTTCCTCCCACAGGGTATCAGCTTAGTGCCACACTGAGAATGACCAACCCATCTGGAGAAATACACTGTTGCATTCACACCCATAATGGCCACACACACATCCCTTACAGCCCCTGGCAATCCACGCCGATGAATTACCACACCTCTAGCCTAGATGAACTTCCTGGCTGCGCTCTGTATTTTTCTGAGACAGGAAGGGAAGGTGGGCGAGAGAAAAAAAGCAGGTCTACATGTATGCTGGGCTGTACTATTCCACTCCAGCTGCTTAAATGAGCAGATGTGGTGAGCAGCCGTCAGCAGGAGGGCTCCGGACCACAGGTCTAGAAAGAAAGCAACTCCGCTCCACAGCCCGATGCTTACCTCACGTGGAGAGCTTCACCTGGTCAGCGCAGAGCAGGAAAGCGTTGACGTGATCGCTGCAGTTCATGACGGAGGCTTGGTTCTCCTTCAGGCACTGCTCGAAGGCGGCAAACGGCTCCGCACAGTCCTGGCGAATCTGCTGCACGATGGGGCTGCGAAAACAACACCGTACCCTCAGCTCCCGGTCTGAGATCCAACCCGAGAGGCCTAGCCCGGTCTCAGCCCCATCCCTGACCCCATCCTACCCCTCCCATACTCACTGAGCGGCGGCGCAGCGGGTCATACTGAGGCGGAGACGGTGACAGTCGCGTTGCCAAGAGGCCGGGCTGGCTGCCACGCACCGCCCATACTGCTCCATCTCGTTACGGCAGTACCGTGCCGTAATCTCCAAGGCCGCCTGCCTACGAGGAAACGGCAAAATTAATACGGCGGAGGCAACGCGGCCTACCGCGGCCTAGCCCAGCCCGGTCCCCGCCGCCGCCCGCTACTCACATGCCGTCGAGCACCGGGAGCTCCCAGCGCTGTACGCATGCGCGGCCACTGTTCTATCGCGGCTGCGCATGCGTGGAGCCACGGCGGAAAGGGGGTCGTGGCTCGACGCATGCGCAGCTGCGGCGGCAGGGGGGGCGGTGCGGAGCTCAAACTGAGCACTGCGCAGGCGCTGGATGCTGCGTGCGTGCCTCCGCCGGAAGCGGAAGTAGGTCGTTGCGGTTTCTCGGAAGATGGCGGCGGCCGGTCCGGCTCCCGGTCCCGTGGACGAGCTGGTCTCGTCGGTGACGCTTTACCGCCGGCGACCGAGGCTTCTTCACGGCACTGTGTTGCCCTTCGTGGCGGGGCTCTACCCGGCCTGGTTGTGGCTGTGGGGACCGCGCGTATGGGCAGCATGGGGGGAGGCGACGGCCGCGACGGCGGAGGAGGAGGATGGCCCGAAACCGGGACCGGGTCCCGCGCCCCCCGAGGCCGCATTGCTGGCGCTTGCTGCCATCGGCGTCGTCCATCTGCTGACGGCTCTCTCGGGACTGTGGTCGGTGCACGCTCACTGCGCCCTCACCTGCGTCCGGGTGAGTCCCGGGGCTGGAAAACTCTCCGGGGCTGTCCCCGAGCAGCGCGGGGAGGCTCCTGTCTTTCCCCGCGGGCTCCCTTGTCGTGCGGGGACGGCTGAGGGCGCGGAGGGGTGCGGTTGGTTGGGGGG
>JANZLQ010000100.1:705176-721236 GCA_026212715.1 Elanus axillaris
GGGGGGGGCGGGCGGAATATGTTTCTTGTGATGTGGCAGAGTTGCATCGGCCACGTAAGGAAGCTTTGCAGGCACGATGAGGGAGAGGGTGAGGGGCTTGAGGAGACGCTTTGCACAGAAATGCATCTCCCTTGAGCTGGGCTTGGGCAGCGTGGCTGCATGCTGGCAGGGGGGAAGGAGAGGTGCGTGCCTTTGGCAGGCCCCAGCAAGGTGTCAGGGAGTCCAGCAATGTGTCTGTGCGCAGGCAGCCTGGGGGGAGCTGAGTGTTCAGAGCGGGGGCCGACTGCCTTTGCTAGTGCTGATTGTTCCGTCTTTGGACGATGGACTCGCTGGTTCCCATTTTTGCTGTTGTAACTGTGTCTTACTGGCAGCTATATATATCTTAACTGCCAGCGAAGTACTGAATATCCTTTTGGTGGTAGGGTGCGACTTTGGGGATGGATTGTGATGGTGGGAACGTTTTTGATTCTTGCAACAGCTCCACTAAAGCACCTGGCTGCAAAGAGCTCTTTTTTGCGCATGTCTTAATGTGATCTGGCAAGGATTCCTCCTGACTTGTTGAAATTCAGGGTCTGTGATCTGCTTTACGAAGCGTGTCTTGTTTGTGTTTCAGGAACCTTGTCCTAAGAAAGCCACATTGGCTAAAGTTGTGCCAACCCCAAATAACGGATCAGTAGAACTAGTGCCACTTCACCGAGACCAGGTAAGAATCTGGCTGTCGGGAGCAGAACCAACATCTGTCACATGCCAGGGAGGTGCTGCATTGTGCTACCTCAGCCTGCAGTTTGTTAGCTTTTAACTTAAGTAATTAGGGAGAAATCAGCTGCAGTCAGTCACAAGTGGGGATGTTAAAGATTGCATGGTGTTCCCTGGTGAGTATACCGGAAGCAGAGTCGTACAATAACTGAAGATGTAAGCGATTGGGGTTTCTTTCCTTCTTCAGGCCAGATTACATGAGGAGCGAAGCCTTTGGCTTGTGTTCAACTGGTTGTTTTTTTTCCCCTCTTTCTGCAGGGTGAGGGTGGGCAGGAGGCTCTTTCCTTTGAATTTCAGAAAATTAAATACTCATATGAGATAGACGGCAAGAAACAGTTTCTTCCTGTAGCTTTCCCTGTGGAACATCCCCTTTGTTACTACCAGAATGCCCGAGGCTATCAGGAAGACAAAGACATTAGAGCAGCTGAGAAGAAATATGGTACAAACAAGTAAGTTTTCCAGGCACAGACCTCTCTTTGCCAAAGTATCCCAGCGTGTCAGGAACAGTGTTTTTGAACCACAGTTCTGGTCCTGGTTTTTACATTTCAATTACTCCCAGCACTTGCTTCAAATTCCTTTAAGGACAGAGAACAATGTCGGACCAAGGGGTTTTCTCCAGCGTGGGCTATAGATGCAGATTAATTGTGTATAGCAAATTAACTGAATCTAAGTTATTGAAAATATGGAGATTGTGGACATTCTAGAGTAGAACCTCCTCTGACACCTGCAGGAGGCTGCAGATGGCTTTTGGGTTGGGCTTTTGCTGAGAATCTGGAATGTTTAGGTTAATAAGGATTCAATTCTTTCCCAGGGCTGAGATGGTGGTGCCAGAGTTCTTGGAACTCTTTAAAGAAAGAGCTACAGCTCCATTCTTCGTCTTTCAGGTAAAATGAACAAACAAAAAGAGCTATAAGTACCTCTCCCTGCTAAAAAATGAGAGAATTCCTTAGAATCCTGGCCTGAGAGCCATAAATCAGCTGGCAGCTTTCTAAAACCAGTAGATGCTGTTCTTACACTGTAATATGGGTTCTACTGTTGGGAGTGATCCTCTTTCTCCCTAATGCCTTACTGTGACTTTCTATTTTTCTGGCTTGCTACTGTTAAATGTGTACCAAGTTAGCTTAAAAAAAAATGCTAGAACTTGAAGGCTTTTGTTTTCTGAGTGACATTAGAGTAATTTCTGTGTCCTCCTCACAGGTATTCTGTGTGGGTTTGTGGTGCTTGGATGAATACTGGTATTACAGTGTTTTCACCCTTTCCATGTTGGTTGCGTTTGAAGCTTCTCTGGTCCAGCAGCAAATGAGGAACATGTCAGAGATTCGAAAAATGGGCAACAAGCCATACATGATCCAGGTAATTGGAACCAGAGAGGATTATGCATGAAATTTTTGATGTAGCTGTCTTTTAGCTGACTTGCTGTTCCTTTTTCCCATCCTTTTCCCCTGAAGCTTTTCTGATGCATGGAGGGCTTCTCAAAGTGGTTTGTTTTTTTCTACAGGTTTACAGAAACCGCAAGTGGCGCCCCATTTCCAGTGATGAGATTATTCCAGGGGACATTGTTTCCATTGGTAATGGCTTGCATGATGGTTGTAATCAAAAGCTTGTTTAAAATGAGATTTCTTCTGGTCTGTTAAGTTGTGCAGTGAATTGAATTAGGCATAAAAGTCTTAACGGTCTTGGTTGGGTGCTTTTGAGGACTTTGATTCATAGGTGTCACAATTCAAGGGTCCAAGAGATTTAATTCTTGGGCTGGATCTCTTGGACCTGCTAGCTGTCTTGAAGAAAGGTAAATACCTAGACAAATTGTCCTTCAGCTTAGGATTGTGAAGATGAAGAGTTCCCTTCTTCCTGACAATATCTTCCTAGAATGGAAAGGGGAAGGGCAGATCTCTCTCTTAACCCTGCTCTCCTTTTTAAGGTTGTATTACCCCAGGATGTGGTGCTAGTCTTTGAAGCCTGAATGGCAGTGAGAACTAAGTGACTTGATTTTAAACTTTCCTGGTCTCAACAGAGACCTAATAACCTTCAAAGCCTTTCGGTTCTCAGCAATGCTGAGCGGGTGTGTGCTGTGCTAGACTTGGCAGCCCATGGGAGGTTTGAAGCTTTAGGAATCTCCTGTAACTGGGCTAAACTGAAGGAGAGCTGTGCCATGCCAGACAAATAGTCAAACAATAGTCACTTCTTGCTTTGAGCTTCTTCTCAGTTTTAATGTATTAATTGCAGGCCGATCTCCTCATGAAAATCTGGTGCCGTGTGATGTGCTGCTGTTACGTGGAAGGTGTATTGTAGATGAAGCTATGCTGACGGGAGAGTCTGTGCCACAGATGAAGGTCTGTGTGAAGTGTTCCCTGTGCTGTCCCTTTGTTGCAACCTGGAAGAGCAAAAATATTCCGGCCGCTGCAGCTTTTGAGAGTGCAAATTAATCTCTCTGTGTGAATGTTGGCCCAGGCAACCTGGTCTGTTTGTTGTCGGCTCCCTATCAGTGATTGATGGTCTCTGGTAAATGAGAAACAGAAGTGTCTGTTTTGTCTGGCAATGTCTTCAGCCTTTGGGCCTGAACTCCGTCGTGTGGGCATGGCATCGCCCTCCTACACATTCCCCAGTCTGGATTCCTTTGGCTGGGTAGAGGTGGGAGGAGGAACAAGTGTAAAGCGCTTCAAACCCCTGAATCTTCCTTCTTTTTGTGGCAGTGGATGACTTAAAAATGCTCAAGTAATGCTTGCAGAGCCTCCTTTGCTGAATTCAGTGTGCCAAGGGTGAACTAGTCCCCCTGAAATCAGAATTTCCACAGGTGCCAGGCTCTAAACCCAGACCGATCAGGAGATGAATGGCATATTAAGGTCTAGATTCAGTTCAGGCCACCTTCAGCTGAAGTGAAGCTAAGAACATCTTGCGGGATAAGAACAGAAAGGAACTCTTGAAGTTTACTTGTTGATAGCTGTGAATCTGAGACCTGAATGTTGTTCTGCAGGAGCCTGTGGAGGATCTCAGTCCTGAGCATGTCTTGGACATGCAGACAGATTCCCGATTACACATCATATTTGGGGGAACAAAAGTGGTGCAGCACATCCCGCCCCAGAAAGCCAGCACAGGACTGAAACGTATGTACCTGCACAAATTCCCTCGGAGAGGGTACATCATGCACTCACAGATTTATTTTAAATGGCTTGAGGCAACTTTTGGAGGATGGCATTGAGTGATTCTCCTTGGCCCTGTCACTTAACGGGTTACTGTGATTGTTAGACTGCTGTGATGTTCTGTTGAGATTGACTATGTCCCCTTGTAAGTGAGAGGAGGGTGTAGCTTTGAGTGTATTCTGTCTGTGATAAGCCTATAAAGGATTTCCAGTAAGCTTACTGTCTTCATTCCTGCTCCTATTCCAGCTGTCGATAATGGGTGTGTAGCATATGCTCTGAGGACCGGCTTCAACACATCTCAGGTAAGATGTGAACGTGCCTTCTCACCTCTGCCTTGTCGATGACGTTGGTTGTGTCATTCAGCGTGTTGCTGTCAGGAGATCCTTATGAAGTTCCGCAGTGGGAAAATATAAATCAGGGCATTAAAATTACTCTTTTGTTTGGAAGAGGAATAAATAAGGTTGGTCTCTGCTCTGTGTGTCAAATAAGTAGTCTGATGTTTGGTGCAGAAGCCTGGGAGTCAGGATTCAGTGTTCCCATTGTGACTGGCCGCACTATGTGTATACTACAGCTCCCGGTTTTCCCTGTTTCTGTAATGATAATTGTTAGGAAGGGGCATTACAGTGTGTTTGTAGAGACTGGAGGTGTGAACGTGAACTTTTTCAATTAAAAATTGAAGACTGTTTCAAAGAAGTCAACTTAAGTGACTTAGGAACAGGTTTGGGGTTTTTAACAGATTAATTACAGGAACGGGAATGAGTTTCAGGCTCTGGCACCAAACCACCAGAGTGTAATTTTAAAATTGGGTGTCATACATATTTTTAACAAACTACTGCATGCTGCAGAGATAGCTTCTTGCACTGAAGGCTGTTCTTCTCAGGGGAAATTGCTACGTACAATCCTCTTTGGGGTGAAGAGAGTGACAGCCAATAACTTAGAGACCTTCATTTTCATCCTGTTCCTGCTGGTCTTTGCCATTGCTGCTGCATCATACGTCTGGATTGAAGGTGAGATTTCTTCTTGCCTCTTTCCAGGTCTCTACACAGGACTTGTACCAAAGCTTGTGGGAAGGACAGTTGACGTAATTTCTGAGAGTTACAATAGCTGGGTTGGGCTGCGCCAGTGTTTCAGTGTAGGGGCCCACACTGCATTCTGGATGCTTTTCTTGCCCTCCCACAGCCCTTCCTAGGTAGGTGAGCTTCTTTGTGGTACTCATCTTAGTTCTGTGGGGCACAGCCTGAGGATGAGGAGGTATACAGGTCTCCCGTCTCGTTCCATAGGCACCAAGGATCCTAGCAGGAACCGTTACAAGCTCTTCCTGGAGTGTACTTTAATACTGACTTCAGTCGTTCCACCTGAACTTCCCATTGAGCTCTCTCTGGCTGTCAACACCTCCCTCATTGCCTTGGCCAAGCTCTGTAAGTACCAAGCCTAAACACAGAAACAGAAATAGGACTGCTTTCTTGTTTCTGGAACTGTGGGGAAGTTGGTGAGGAAATGAGTGTGAAATGACTGTGGTGTCCTCAGTTTCTAGCCAGTGACAGTATGGGGTTTGGAGCTGGTATATATACGCCAAAGAACTTAGGAGCTGTGTGCTTTGAAGTGGGTCCTAAATCAAGTGTAGGAGCGAACTGCTTGCTCAACAGTCCTGCAGTTCTGCACTGAGCAGGCTCCTTTATATGGAATAGGGAGGCCAATGACTTCTGTGTTGGACTACATCATTGCTACAACTTGGTGTCTGTTCTGGTTTCAAATGCCACAGAAATTCAGAATGGGGAGTTCTGAGTTGATTAACTCTATCGGCACCGTGTCAATAGCTCCTGTCTTGTGGTTAAAGCCACTGAGCATCCTGTCCTGGCCTTGTTGTAGCTGATCTCTCACAGAATTTCCTCTCCTCTCTTTTAGACGTGTACTGTACAGAGCCCTTCCGCATCCCCTTTGCAGGCAAAGTTCAGGTTTGCTGTTTTGACAAAACCGGCACATTAACCAGCGATCACCTTGTAGTGAGAGGAGTAGCTGGGCTCAGGTAGGTCCTGGGTGATTTTCTTTATATGATTTTCTGTGGTCTGGGCTTTAGGCACTGTGGGAGCTCCTCAGGCACAAGTGCAATCACATTCCAGTGAGGAACAGAAGATGGAAGAGAGGTTCAGAGAGTGAAAGAAGTGGATTGAACTGCAAGGAGAGAGGGTTGTTGGTCTCTGGCAACAATACTTATGGGCTCAGGACTTGTGAATTTAATTGTCTTGGAGGACTTCGTGCACAGGATTTTTATGTAACTGAGATCTGTGCAGTAGCGTCCTGCCTTCTCATGCCACTGGTGTAATGAACTGTGCTTGAAGGCTAGATTCCACAGCGGAGAGATTTCTTGGCCCTTTGATTCTGCAGTTACTTAAATGTGTTAGTTCAGGCCTCTACTTTGAGTGTTCCACTTGAATCAAGCTTGCTTTGGAGGACTGGCAGAAATTACGGGCTTTGGCACTGTTTGCAGTTGAGACAGCGCCAGATTTTCTATGGCTTTGATCTCACCATGAGAAGCTCCACTGTTTACTGTATTAGAGTAGGAATTTTTGGCTGGGAAAAATTCCAGAATTTGTCTGAGATAATGTGAATGGGTCTGTTAACATGGGCAGTCTTTTTTATGCTGCAGGGATGGGAAGGAAGTGACACCAGTATCTGACATTCCTGTAGAAACCCACCGAGCGATTGCTACTTGTCACTCGCTTGTACAGTTGGATGATGGGACTCTGGTGGGAGATCCGTTAGAGAAGGCGATGTTGATGGCTGTGGACTGGACACTGACCAAAGGTAAAACCTGATTCCAGCCCCTCCCTGGTTGATACCTGAGCCCTGTTTCTCTATGCAGTGGGTTGTGGGGTGGGGTTTTTTGGAGGAGGTGACAGTGATAACACTTTGTCAGTTCTGAGCTTGACATTATATAGTCTATGGATGTCTCCTATGCCTCATGCCAGCTTTCTGCACGGAGTAAATTCTATCTGGTATGATCCCAGGAACTGGTTTGGGGCAGTGGAAATCCTTGCACTGCATGTCTGAGGGACAACAAATAGTAGGAGTCTGTCCCTGGACTGCAGATACTGCATTCTGCAACTGGCATGCTCAGTTGGTGTCTTTTGGTTCTGATGGTGCAGACTCACTAAAATCAGGGCACGACTATCACAGATCGCAGTAGTGAAAACATGACAGAGTAGGTTTTAGCTGGTCTGCTGGTAGTATCTTTGGAGGCTTTCTACTCTACTTTCTCGTCTTTCACAAACAGGTAACTAAAGTAGGAATCTTCCAGAAATGCTGTATGCCTATCCCACTGAAATCCATGCTGTTGTGGTTTTTGTTTCTGGTTTTTTATCTGCTACAAATGACATTCAACCTGCTGTGTACCTGTTCGTACTAATGCACACAGGCATTCTGATCAGTTATATCCCTTAATTGTTGGCGTGAGAATTTCCAGCTCTGTATGCTTGCATTTAAAGAAAGGAAATTCATATTATCTCGGTGACCTATGGGTTCCTTTGGGACCCGAAGGGAGGGATGTTTCTTTTGATACCGAGAAACCTTTCAGGATTTCCTGATCTGTTTGTTTCCAGATGAGAAAGTTTTCCCCAGAAGTATTAAAACTCAGGGACTGAAAATTCACCAGCGCTTTCATTTTGCCAGTGCCCTGAAAAGAATGTCTGTCTTGGCGTCATACGAGAAGATCGGCTCGACTGATCTCTGTTACATTGCAGCTGTGAAAGGGGCCCCAGAGACGCTGCACAAAATGGTGAGCGCATCTCTTCAGGAGAGGAAGGGCCTTATCTAGCACCTGTGCTCACCCCTGTACATCTCTGCTTGTCCCTGCCCAGTCTGGAACCTGAATGCTGAATGACATAGGGATTTCATCCTGCAAAAGAGCACAGCAAGCCCATGCCTGAAAATAAACTCCGCTGGGGAGTTTCAGTCGAATCCCAGTGAGATCTGAGTATCTCACCATATGTGTTCCTGGCCCTGTTGCTTTTGCTGACAGCAGAGGGTTAAATCTGGGGGATCTCCTCTTTTGCCCTTGATGTTGAGGGACACTGCCAAAGGTGCCTCTTTTCCCCTGTCTGCATATTCAGTGTGAAGTCCTGGAATGTGCTACTGAATTGTGTTTGGAACGGGGTTCATATGATGCTTTTCCCCTCGCCTTCTCTAGTTGTCTCAGTGCCCAAACAACTACCATGCTGTCCACACGGAAATTTCACACGAGGGGGCAAGAGTGCTGGCCCTTGGCTACAAAGAACTGGGGCACCTCACTCACCAGCAGGTATGTCTGTCTGTCTAAGCCTTGAAGTTGAGCTTCTGTTAAAGGAAACAGAGATGGTGTGAGCAGGGCTGGGGAAGAGGGGGTCTCTGGGGATGTGGTTGCCCAGAGCTGCTGTAACTGCGTTGCTTTTACAATCTGGATCTTCTGGGAAGATCGCAGCTTCTGCATCGTGCTCCCAGCTTTGAATTCCTGTGCATTATTGATCAATACTTCTGTTTCCCTGTTTGTAAAGCAGGGTCAATTCTTTCCTTGTAACAGCTGAGGAGGCTTAGCGCTGAACTTCTTAGCTGTAAACCTGGTTTTATGTGAGGATGAGCATTTATAACTGTTTTCAGGGCTGTCTCTGTGGAGCTTTGTGCTCTTTCTTCTAGAGCAGCTGGGGACGGTCCAGGGTTGCTCTGTGCATCTCAGAGCACCAGTTGTGTTTGTAGCGATGCTCTGATTTCAAGGAGGCACCCGCTACAAAGCAGCAGGTAACACTCAGCTTGCTGATTTGCTTTGGCAGGTGCGAGAGATGAAGCGTGAAGCTTTGGAGTGTGATCTTAGGTTTGTTGGATTCATTGTGGTTTCCTGTCCTCTCAAAGCGGACTCTAAATCTGTCATCAGGGAGATCCAGAATGCATCACACCACGTAAGCGTCAGCAGCATCCTAGCCTTACTGGTAGCCATGGTGTTTGGGATGTGGAATTTCAGTACTGGAAGCCTTTGTGGAGCGAGGGCAAAGGCTTCTCCACGGTGAAAACAGGGAGACCTTGTGGATATGATGTTACTTTTGTGGTGGGATTTGCCCTGGCCCAGAGAGAAAGCATTTCTGCAGGGTGCTGCAGAGAGCAACACCTCATAGGGAATGTCACCAGGGTCTAAGCTAGGCAGAACCCTTCAGTGTAGAGGAGACTTGCTGTGAAGTGCCGCTTGCCTACCCAGAACTGATTTTTCACCCCTCTCACTTTCCCCCCAGGTAGTGATGATAACAGGAGACAATCCTCTCACTGCCTGCCATGTGGCCCGGGAGCTACACTTCCTCCAGAGGGAGCACACACTCATTCTACAGCCTCCTGTGGGCAAAGGTAAGCAACCCCTTGCAGGAAACTGTTCTGTGTTTCGGAGGCCAACAGCCAAAGCCCTGCTGGGGCATTGTATCAGTTAGCCACGTGCTGTTAGTGCTGCTGCTTGATGCTGATAATGGAAATGACTCACTTTCCAGAAGCCTAGATAACCCTCTGTCCTTTTCCCCTCTCTTTTCTGGCTTGGAGTACCACGCAAGCGACATGCCTTCCTCTGCCAGCTACGAAACCAAGCCATCTGAGCACCAAAATTAAAAAAATAACAGCAGCTTGAAGGCCTCCTTGCTGTGCAGGTTCAGAGGCCATCCAGGGAAGCTGAGAGCCATGTCAAGGGGAGTCCACATAAAGACCATACCTAGATGGGAGGTGGGCATGTCACTGTTGTGAGAAGTGGAGGGCCTTGCATCCGTAATGCTGAGGGGCTGCAAACATCAGGGTCAGCATCTGTAGAGTGGCTGGGAGCATTTCTCACAGCCAGGCACCTCAGGCATGCTCACGTCAAGCTTGTGCTTCTCTTTCCAGGCTCCAGCTGGCAGTGGCAGTCCATCAATGGTGCTATCATGCTCCCGATCTTGCCAACTTCCTTGCGAGAGCTGACGCACCGGTATGACCTGTGCATAACTGGGGAAGGTCTCGCTCACCTACAGTCTGTGAACAGACAGCAGCTGCTGAAACTCATACCGCACATCCAGGTGTTTGCCAGAGTGGTGCCAAAGCAGAAGGTGAGAGATTTCAGCTGCTGGTAAAATCCGGTTTTAGCAGGGCTCATGTGGTGCCTAGGAGCCACATAGATACTCATGGATAGCACGTGATTAATGCTAAAGCTGTTTAGAGCAAACAAGCGTAACCTCTCCTGGTACCCAAGCCAGCAGGCAGCAAGGATCAGAGCTCAGGATGTGCCACGTTGTTATCCTGAAGAGTCCTGAGCCCGTTAGCCCATTCTAGCTCTGCATTCCTAAAACAGATCCTGAAGGTGAAGCTTGTGGAGTCTGGCTGTGAGGCCAGCGAGTTCCTGCAGAACAGAAGCACTTGACCAAGATGTGTAACCCAGCACAGAGAGCAGCGTATCAGAGCACACAGGCTGCCCATTCTCACTACACCTTTCTTTTTGCAGGAGTTTGTAATCACTACTCTGAAGAGCCTGGGCTATGTCACACTGATGTGTGGGGATGGGACCAATGATGTTGGAGCTCTGAAACACGCAGATGTGGGTGAGTCCATATGCAGGACTCTCATGTGTGCCCCTCTCTGAGTTTGGCTAGTGTTCCTAAACACAGAACCAGTGTTTCTCTGGTGTTTTGAGGGCCGGGGTTGATCTGACCAACATCATTTGGTGGCATAAACTAACATAAAGAAGGATCTCTGTGCTGGTGGAATACTCGCTGTGTGTGCATCAGCAGGCAGTATGAATTAGCTGCCAACATGTTTTCCTGGAAGAAAGATTCTTCCTAATGTGGCTTTTTTGTTTTGGTTTGGTTTGGTTTTTCCCCTAAGCTTTACTTCAGCATGTATAACATGTCTGAAGTCCCTGTCTAACTAGCCTGCCCACCTGACTCCAGGTGTAAATTGCAGTTGGGATCCCTACTTGGTGAAAATGCTCTGCCAGGAAAGGGATTATAGCCCTTTTTCCCTGCAGCTAATGTTTTTACACTCCTACAGGAGTGGCACTGCTGGCGAACGCTCCTGAGAGACTGCCCGAACGGAAGAAGAGAACCCGAGATGGACCCAGTGATGGGAGGCCTGCCCTGCCATCGATGGGGAGTGGGACTGTGAAGCCCACCTCCCGTGGTGCCAAGCACAGAGTCATGTCCCAAAGAGAGGAACAGCTGGCCATCCAGAGGGTTGGTAACTACATGTTTAAAAGCCTGTTAACTTATCCTTGCTCTTTGTTCCTCCTCTGGTACGCTGCTAATTCATGAGAGCTGGAAATGGCAGGATGTACTGGGAAACAACCAGTTTTTTTGCTTCTTATCCTGAAAGAGTAAAATGGATTTGAGCAGAGAAGGTGCTGCTTTTCCAGCCAGCCATCAAGCTAAAGCTGCAAGCATGCAGGCTTCTCAGCTCCGTCCCCTTAGAACAAGGGTGTGGGAGAGGATAGTATGAGATCATCTTTGATCCAGGTTGTGGTAATGAGGTGTGCCTTTGCGTCTTTCTCCTATTTGCCCCCAGGAGCGGATCAGTCAGGTCCTGAAGGATTTGGAAGAGGAGCGTGTACCAGTCGTGAAGTTGGGCGATGCCAGCATTGCAGCCCCCTTTACCTCCAAGCTCTCTTCCATTCAGTGCAGTAAGTGCATGGTGGGAGCTGAACGGTTGGTGTCCATCTCCATGTGTCCCGTTTCCCCAAGGGGAATTAGTCTAGATTTGAAAGAAGCCAAGGTAGAGCATGGGATGGTGAGAAATGTCCCCAAACTCATGGCTTTGACGGCTTTTTGTGTGGAGGAACCCCGTAGGGGTTTCTTGGATGGGGTGGGAGCAGTGAGGGGTTAGCTTCCCTCTGTACTGCTTCATAAAAGGAAAGGACTGAGGGACAGAGCCCCAGAACCTGTTTTGTTTTGTTTTGTTTTGTTTTGTTTCCAAACGCTGCTTCCTCTTGCTCCTTAGTCTGCCACGTGATCAAGCAAGGTCGTTGCACGCTAGTGACAACACTCCAAATGTTCAAGATCCTTGCCCTGAACGCCCTGATCCTTGCTTACAGCCAGAGTGTCCTCTACTTGGAGGGCGTGAAGTTCAGTGATTTTCAGGCAACTCTGCAGGGTCTGCTGTTGGCTGGCTGCTTCCTTTTCATCTCCAGGTCAAAGGTAAGGGGAGGGAAGTGCGCTGGGACAGTGGCTGGTCAATGTCAGTTGTATCAGGATTACTGAAGGAGTGCCTCTCTCCAAAAAAAGCCGTTTATTTTAATAAGTTAGCAGTCCACAGTGCTGGAGGGGGTGGGGTTTTTTTGTTCTCCTGGATTTGGAGAGGCTCCTGAGGCCAGCGCTTGCTTAAGGGAGCATCTTGTGATTGCAGGCAGGCAGCTTTGTTCAGGTTACAGGAAGAGCAGGTGGAAGAGGTGGGAAGGGTAGTGCGAATAAATGGTTCGGTTGAGGCTGTTACTTGCACCAAGCTGTGGATCTCATGTACGTGTGAAGTGAAATTCTCGCAGGCATTTTCCAAGAAACACAATCTTTAGTTGGATTCTGCTGGAAAACTGCCTAGGGATGGTCAAAACCATTCCAGTCAACCCTGCTTGCTTTTCTCTCACAGCCTTTGAAGACACTTTCCAAGGAGCGCCCGCTGCCAAACATCTTTAACCTTTACACAGTCCTCACAGTGCTGCTGCAGTTCCTCGTGCATTTCCTCAGCCTCGTCTACCTGTACCGCGGTGCCCAGGCACGCAGCAATTCCAAGTAAGTGTCTCTTCCTCCAACACCGTAATTTTTTCTCCAGTTGCTGCTAAGCAGGAGGGTGGAGAGAGGCCTCCCCCACCACAGTGCTCTTTCAGTGAATGCTTCATAAAGCATGCCAAGCGTTAAGAGTTTCATGTGTTAGACATGTCCAGAAAAAGCCTTTCAGAGTTGTGCATCAGCAGGCAGCTCACCGTGGCATGGATGCGATGGAACCAGTGGGAATATGGTCTGTGATACATTGCAGTTCCCACATCTACTGTTCCCACATGGAGAGGGAAAAGGAAATAGAAATAACACCAGTGAGTGGATTACTGGAAAGCTTAGAAAGAAAAACACAAACCCCCTAATTTTTTTCCACTTGATTTTTATTTTGTGAAAGAGAACCCAATGATTACCTGCGTTTGCAGAATCCGCAGCTCTGCTCTCACCTGAGCCAGCATGCTTGTGTCAGAGGTGGGACTGCCACTCATGGGAGCCACCAAAGTTTGTGAACAAACTGTTGTTGCCTCGCAATACTTGCACATAGTTTAAATAAACCATAGTTTAAATAACCTGGTGATTCTGAGTCTGGTCCACTGATCTCCAGCTTTGTTCCCTTTTAGACAGGAAGAGTTTGTGGATCTGTACAAGGAGTTTGAGCCCAGCCTTGTGAACAGCACTGTCTACATCATGTCGATGGCAATGCAAATGGCCACGTTTGCTATCAACTACAAGGCAAGCCATGTTTAAGTTACATATCCAGCAGCACCAGAGAAGTCATTCTGTAATTCCAGGTGCAATAATACAAAACGTTCTCATTTTGTCAGGGCTCTGTGGGAAAAAACTCCTTCTTGCACCTAGTTGGAATGAGCCAACTGTGTCACAAATTGCTTTGCATCCCCTAGTGTGAACGAGTACAGCCTTAACCTCTGCTCACCGCTTCTCCCTGCTGTGTTTCAGGGCCATCCTTTTATGGAGAGTCTACAGGAGAACAAGCCTTTACTGTGGAGCATCGTCCTTTCAGGGCTTGCCATCGTGGGCCTTCTCACAGGCTCTTCGCCAGAATTCAATGAACAGTTTGGCTTAGTAGAAATCCCTACTGAGGTGAGCAGGCAGGGTTTCTCTGCGCCTACTGAATTTTAGGCACAGTTTCCAGTGGGAGAAGAGGTCTGAGCCTGTCTTCAGGAACCCTGGAGGAATCTCAAGGTTTTTAGCAGATAATAGCTCACAGGAGCACTAACTACCCACGTAGTTCTAAGGGAGAGGATGGGGTAGCAATCCTGCTGAAGCAGTGGGGATTTTTTACAGCATGCTGTCATTCTTTTAAAATGTAGTGACTTTTACAGCGTGCTGTGAAAGCCAGAAGTTCAGGCTCTAGTTCAGCAGTTGCTGCAGAGGCTCTGGTCTTGTGGGGACAGAGCAGCTGAAGAGGGACTAATGGGTTGTGTTTGTTTTCCTAGTTCAAGATTGTGATCACCGAAGTGTTGCTGGCTGATTTCTTCCTCGCCTTGCTAGTGGACCGAATTCTGCAGTTTCTGCTGGGGAGTGCAAAACTTAAAGTGCCTTCCTGAAACGGATTCCAAGGTCCCTCACCCCCAGCAGCGCTATACAAAGGACAGCACCCAGGGCTGTGTTTTGCCATCACAAGAAGAATCATCCTTAATTCTTTTGACAATAACTGATCCTGTTCAGAAACAGGCATGGGGAAGCTTTCTTCCAAGTCATGTGGATGCCACCTCTGAAACAAGACCTGACTTTTTAATGTTTGCAGGACGTACCACCAACTGTCGGGAGTTTTGTACTGCCCTACCGTTTAAGGAAACGTTTACAGAATTTGGTAACTAAAATCAGAATCGATGTATTTTGAAACATGTTTGGAATTTCCTTTGTGGGGCTGAAAGCTTTGTGGTGTTTTTAATAGACGGTGACACCGAGTGCAGGAATAAGAACGGCAACAACCTAGAGGTGAGGACAAGGGGTAGGAGTTCTTACACAACAAACACTACAACCGCCCTTGCAAGAGGTAATGTTCAGAATAAAGACTTGTAGCGTTGACAAAGCGTAGGAGAACAAACACTGCCAAGAACTTCTATACATTATGATGCTGTATATGCCAACCCTGAAGCCCTGTATTTCAAAATCATTACAAGAATATTTTGGCAGGTGAGAAGAGAAACACATTTTATTTTTTTCCCTAAGCAATTCCTGTAATCAGATATTGATTGCATTTCTTCAGCTATCCTGAAATTTAATCTGAGAGAGGGAGAGCCCAGTGTGATGTTTGGCTGTAGTTTATATCCTCAAGGTAGACTCCAGTGCTAACAAACACTGGGTGGGAGCCTGGCAGCGGCTGTCCTTTCAACTACAAAAGCGTAATTGTACTGAAAACAAAACAACAAGTGGTCAGGACAAGACAGTGGTATTTGAGAAATTCCAAATACAACTGCTATGCACCCTAAAAGAGGTGCATGACCAAAGCAGCCCGCTTACCTCTTTCTCGATATCAGCAAGTGACTTAACATTCAGGTCTGCAAAGATAGCCTAAAAAAAAAAGACACAGAATGTTTCTAATTAAAACTAGTTATGAGGTAGGACTAAGAAGAGCAAATTAAAAGGAGACTCACGTTACTGCCAGAACTGAGCTTGCTTTCGAATTTGGGGTGTAGTGTGAAAGGCACTCCATCCATAGCTGGGAAGAGAAGCAAGAGATGCTTTAAGAACACCCCAGGAGCTGCTCTGAAAACACACAATTACTTAATTGCTGCATAAAGCCAATGAGTGGAAGGGGACACCTTAGCACCCAGAGAAGAGTTTGAGCAAGATGGCGGTGCCATCTTTTAATTCAAGCCAGGACTAACTTCCAGGAAGGGAAAAGTCTTTAAGAAAACCTTCTAAAAATTGAACTCAGTTCCAGTCTTTAAAGGGAACAACTGTGTGCAAACCAACTATTGGCCTATATTTTCATTGTAAAGTACTCTTTAAACAGGGATATGCTTGCTTTATGCAGCTTCCTCGTTTGATTCCAGATGAAGAACCACTTTACCTGAGAGGCCATAGATGTTGGAGGTGGCATACAGCGATTCATGCTGAGAAGCGCGTTTGATGCTGCACCGAGCCACGGGTGACCTGTAGCAGATGGGAATAATTAATGGTTGGAGGTGAGATGCTCAGGCGGCAGGTAACGAGCCCCAGACCAGGGCAACGGAAATGGTGAGGTGGTACCAGCAGTCGCAGGATTTATTCCCAGTCCTGAACTGTTTCAGGTAAGACTTGGGGCAGAGAGGGGAATAAACGGAGCGTGTACGTACTTGTGGTCTGAGTCGGGGGATTGGAGCGAGAGCTGCTTCAGGCCTGCGCTGATGGGCTGTGCCTTGGATTTCAAAACTGGCCCTTTTTTACACCAGATGGCAAAATTACCTATTTCCCTGGGGGGGTGGGGTG
>JANZLQ010000100.1:726698-741177 GCA_026212715.1 Elanus axillaris
AAATAAATTGGGGGGGGGAATAAAAAAAAAAAAAAAAAAAAAAGGCTTTGGAAGTTTATTATCTTTGATAAAATCTCAACTGAAAAGAGTGGACTCTGCATTAACAGCTGCAGAAATGCACAAAAACCTATTATCCATGGGGAAGTCGGGGGTTTTGTTGGTTGTGGGTTTTTTTTTTTTTTCTTTTCACTAGACATTAAATTAGAATTACGTGGAATGATACAGGATGGAAGGTCCTACCCAAGAGCAAAGTCCAGTGAGAGTTTTGGTAAAGCAACGTTCTGATTAATTAGCTCAGAATGAATTCTAGTTAAGAAAAGCTTATTTTCCTATACAAAATTACAATACAGAGAACGCATACAATTACAATACAGGGGGTTTAACTGTTAGTAGCTATCAACTAGAACAGAAATTTCATAGTAAAAAACTTTATGGAAATTAAAATAAGTCAATTTTCTTAAGCTGTAAAACTTGAGACAAATGCCAAGTTCTAGAAGAGACACTTTCAGATTCTTACCATAAAATCCATATTTTAAAAAATGAATTTGGTTAGGAAAATGAAGCAAGTTCTTTTAAAACAATTTCACATCCCAATGGGCATAAGAAAAAAAGAACTCAACTGCGTGAGGCTGAGAGGTAGAGAGGTATCATTGTAATCACAATCTTCTATTGGTTCCAGGGTTTTTTCTGAGGTAATTAGCTGTGTGTCAAGTTGTATAAACAATAGTATTGGCAAAAGAGCAACATTGACAAATTACACTAATGACCTCTTTCCTCTCATCAATAGGTCCTAAAAACTTAATTAGACGCATCCGAATTAACACTTCCAGGATCTCCAGCAGGTGAAGTGATTGATGAAGGGGTGGTAGCATCCTGCCAGCTGCCATTAGCCTGAAGGGAGAATAAATATATCATTTATTAAATCTTTAAGAAACCACTTGCAGACAACAAAGTATGCCTTTATGTTTACACCTTGCAATTGACAGTGCTTTTGAAAGAAAATAACTACATATCAGCTCCAGCAAAGCACAGTCCACAAATACTCCCATAAAACCTCCTCCCACCCAAGATTTTACAGTGTTACTCTTATTCCTAGTGCCATCTCCTTATGGCAAGAATTAACCAAAGTGCACAGATTTTCTGGTGAGCAAAGCCAGAATTCTAAATCAAGTCTCCGGGAGGGAAAGGCTGCTGTATTAAACGACACCTTTTCCGGCTTCTTCCTATCCCCACATCAGATACATCGCAGGGAATAAGAAGTGAACATTTATTCACAGATTGTTAACCAATCTCAGGCAGAATTTCTGTTTCTAGTAAGTAATACCTCAGTACATCTTACATCTATGCGCTGTGTCGTATATAAGGGATTCCCGACAATTGTGTCATATCTTCCTGTCTGGTGTATGACATGATGTAAGGAATCCATCTAGAACAAGATACCACAGAATGAGAATGGTAAGGATAAAAACTCAAGTGAAAGAAATGCAGTAGTACATGGTACGTATCTATTGGGCTAATAATTCTGTAAATAAGAGGCAGGTTTTCTTGCTGGAAGACAGGTTTTCTTTGCAGCTTCTTGCTATTAACAGAGCTATACATAGCTACTTCATAATCAAGCAGAATTAGAGCCTATCACTTAGAGCTTTTTTAACAGAGGAACAGACTTTATGCAGTTCAGGTATGTTCAGAAATTCAGCAGAAAGCTTAAAATGAGTCTGACAATACTGTTTAACCACAAATCCTAAGCACAGTTCTACTTATATGGAGAGAGGCTGACTTTAAAAGGAGAAAACACCAATTCACTAATGTAAACTTAAAGGGAGAGAAGAGCAGTAGCTTAATTTAGGTATCAGTTAATTCTGTAAGAGAAAATTCCAGTTCCAAGAGAAAATACACACACGAGCAGGTTTGTTTCTCAACTCATTTGAGAAATTTTAATTTAGTCAGTTCTTGCATCCTAGCCAGGGCTGGCCAGAGACAGAAAAATCCATCCCTGTTTGGCATTAAGAGAATCTACTGTGGAAAAAAAGAAAACGAGATTGTCTAATCCAACCCTGCTGTTTGAAGCAGGGTCGATTACAGCCAGTTGGGTTTTAAGTATCTCCAAGGACAGAGACTCCGTAACCTCCCTGAGCAACCTGTTCATACTGTATAAAGGACAGAGAAATGAGATTTTAACATTTATCTCACTGCTGAAAGTACCTTTTTTTTTTTTTTCCTTACTGACCTGCGACTGCACATTGGCTCCCACTGGGGAGCTCTGGTAGGAAGTCAATGACTGCAAGTTTATAAACGAATCTCCGGAATTTGTCATCTTAAAAGAGCCAGAGGAAGCTGGGGGGGGAAAAGAACAAACATGTTTTAATGAGAAATAAAACCCACCAAAAATGGTTCTTCAATAAGTATTACATTCTTTTAAACTTAAAGAAAAAGAAATCCTGCAACGGTTTCAAACACAGGTATTCCATGGTATTAACTGTCACAAGAAATAAATCAGAGACTTTCGAGCAGACAGACTCTTCACTGGCGCTCTCACTCACCTGAATTTGGTGTAGACGGAGAATTTGCCTGGTTGCCTTGAGCCACGACATTAGTTGCATCCACTGCTGTTTTTGCAGCATAAATATTGGCTTCTTCTTGGAACTTCCCCATGTTTTTTTTGTATCGAATTCTTTTGTTACCAAACCAGTTGGAAACCTGGAGACATACATCCCTGTTAGCATTTGATCAAACTATGATATTTTCTACTATGTTTGGAAGTTACCAGCAAAGGAGACATTTTAAACTACGCTTCAAGCAGAAAATACCTACTACTAAACCCTTCAGAATAACTTAAATCCTATTTAAAGTACCAGTAACTGAAGCCTGTTCCCAAGTATGGGGAAAAAAAAAAAAAACATTGTCCAAGAAAAAAAAAACTCAATTCCAGATCAAACACTTCATACCTGTGAAACCGTGATGCCACCTTTCTTCGCTAGCTCTTCTTTGGCCTCTTCACTGGGGTAAGGATTACTCAGATGCGAATAGAAATACTCATTCAGTACTTCTGTTGCCTGTTTGCTGAAGTTACGTCGTTTACGCCTATAAAAACATTAGTTATTCCTGTTTAAATGGTGTTATAAAGTAGACCGTTGGCTTTTTTTCCTCTAAAATATATTTGGTTTGAAGGAGAATGTAAGAATTGAGTGGAATTAAATAGATGTCGATGTCAAAGCATGCACAATGGGTGGCAAATTCTTAAATGTTGAAACAAGATCGACACTGGGAATGACAGACTTGAGACTTCTTATGCAGTCATTGGCATCAAGCAACAAAAGAAGTTCAGGCTTGAACATCTGTAATCGCTAGATTGTGTTTTCTCGTACCTTGCATCAAGAAAGCGTGAACGCAGGATCATTACTGCCTCACACGTGCTCTGCTTCAGTTGCATCTGGATGGTGCTGAATTTGCCATGGATTATATTCACCATGCGCTCTATTTCTTTTGGCGAAATTGGTCTCGTTCTACTCTGTTCCCTAAGCAGGTTCATAACGTGGGTGGTGAACTCACTGCAGGCCTGAAAATACACACATTTGTATCGACAAACAATAATATACCCTAGAATTCGTTTCCCCAACAAGAATATATATATATCCGAAAAACTTTAGAGGAGTTTCCATGTTTCAGCTTTACTCTATTTACTCTTAAAAAATGGCAACAAAAATAAACGAGACATTTATTATCTTTAGTTTGATGTCCAGTCCCTCTATCTTCACCTTACTTCTGTAACACTAAGATAAGTTTTCAACTGAATTGGATATCCTCGCGTTCACCTGAATTCATTTTACTTCCTGTTCTGTTCTTAAAACCAACACCAAAGGAAAAAACGGTTATGTTTAATTGAGATGATAAAAACTCTTCCATGCAGAAAGATCACCTGTTCATATTTCTCTAGCTCAGAGTGGTATATCTGTCGGATCTGTGACAGCTTGGCCCTGTAGTCAGAGTGTTCAATGCTATTGTCATTTGGACAGCCACCTGATGTTGCTGCTACAGCCATCGGTCCTCCTCTTCCTCTTTTCTCGGGCCCGGAGACACCCTCTGCCAGCAACATGTTATCTAGTCTCATTAGTTGAGCATCTGGGGGATCTTCTTCCTGAATACCACGAATACTTAACACTAGATAAATATAAAGAGGGAATCAAAAGATTATTTCTGAAACAGGAAAGAGCATCCACTTCAATTCCGGCAAAGCATTTAAATGCCCTTCACAGGTTTTAGCAGGTCTCGAGCTCAAGAAATAAAAGGGAGCATTTAACAAAGCCAGGAGGCAACGAATCAAAACAAACAGGACATTGTTCCAACTGAGAAACACCAAAACACAAGGCGAGTTTTCAAATGCATGCAGATGAGAAGACTACTCGGGGTCATCTAGTTTATAACACATTTAGAAAGTATTTTAGCAGTCTATAAAAGTTAGAACGAGGTTCTTGCAGAGCAAATGCCCCCGTATCAGCCTGCTGCCTGGCTCCTTGCATGGTCCTCAACAGCGTTCAGCATGAGCTCGTGCAGATGGACTACGATGGACAGACACGAGGCCTGAGCCGCTGGGAGAACTACTACGCCTCTACATCCAGGACGGAAACGAGCACCACACTAGCATAAGATCCCACTGAAATCTGTACACAAGGCATGAGTTTGACCTCGTCTGCTTTATATGCCAAGGATACAACCACACTACATAGCAGCAGGCTACAAACTGAAGTCTTAACAGTGCTGAATTTTAAAATCTATTAAAATCTATTTAAAATCTATCAAAATCTGAAACAACATGAAAAAATGCACCAGAAGCTGGTTTCCTTAAGCTTATATTCAACAAACCCAGATAGCAGCAGTCTGTATGCTCTGATTATTCAAGTTTGATTCCAAGCAAATTTATTTTAAAAACTTAATTTCCCAGTTTTTTTGACAATTTATTAACTTCCTTTTTTAAAAACCGTAACGACTCATGAGACATTGAGTCAATACAAAAGATGCCAACAGCTTTTTGGCTTTTAGTTTTTTTTTAAGTGCTAGACCACTTTAGTTTGACAGTTGGTCTTAACCTTGTGAAGCTACCAAATTCAAATGACCTTTTCCAAATCGTAATTGGCAGGTTAACAGGATATTATGTTCCGTACCAAAGATAAATACAAAAGATCTCTCGTTACGCAAAGATTCTAGTGTGAGGCAGGAGAACAATGTATATGTACAGAGACGTTAAACGTACACATTTATAATAACTTTCAGCATTTTGTAGGCAGAAGAATAACTCATCTAAAAAACCTCAATAATAGTTTTGAGCACACAAGCAGCCTAAACTTGTAATCACATTGCTGAACTTCAAACTTTGCAGGCTATACAGAAACAACTGCACAATTCTGATGAAGAGAGAGCTTTGGAGTGGCTGCAGACCCAAATTTGCTCTGTCACAGCAATCCAGGTCTCCTCCAGAATATCCCCAGTCTTTCTGCAAGTGGAAGAAGGTAAGGCAAAAATAGGTATAATGTAGTACATGGGTAACTGTGGAACTCAAGCTAAGACAACAATAAGGAAAGTGTTGACTATTTTAGAAGTTAGGGGCTTTTCTAACTCGTTATGGAGTTAAAATTAATACCTTTTTAAAAAACATTGCAGACCATCTACTGCATACACCTTTCACTGAGCAAACGTTACCAGAAATGGAACAAACACAGTAAAAAAGAGGGGGGTTTTGTTTTTAAAAATCACCAGTTCTTTTTTCTGGGAGACCCAGCACAGAGTTTACCAGCAGCCATTTGCTTTTAAGTCTTTTTGTTAAAACTCACATTAAACTACTTGGACCAGCGAGCGTAAATTCAGCGAAACGGATATTTTGGTGTCACCTTCTTATTTGAAAGTGTTTCTGCCAAACATCTTTTTATGCACATTATGATGCATATCAGAGTACCTCATGTTGAAGTCAAGCTCCCAGCTGCAGCTTAATTTTATGTCACTTGTCTAATTATGGCAATTAGACATTAGTTATCATCAATTACACATAAGCTCATCTCAAGTTGACTGCTGAAAAGCATGTATAAAGCACCTTCCCAGTCTCAAGGGAAGACTCAGGTTGGTTGGCTCTAGTAAGTCACAAGAAACTAGAAAGGAGTCAACCATCATCAACGCATCATAAACTGCATTTCCAACCTAGTAGTTCAAACTTTTACTTAATAATCTCTCTCAAAGGTGAGCAGACCTAAGAATTGATGAGCGCAAGAAGCTCAGTCTGTCCGATCTGCTCCATCAGGTTGATTTCAGACTTTTGGCAACTCCATCTTAATAGGTGTGACAGTTAAAACACAAGTTCTATGGAAACCATTAGCACAGATATTATTTTTAAATTAAAGCCATCATCTCCTGGAATGGATAACTTTTTCTCAAACTTTATTTTTACTCCTAGTACCTTCACCTAATGATAATATTTGTACAGAACATAAGTTACATCAGATTCACTCAAAACTACCTATTCAGTGAATAAATAACTGTGTTTGCTGCAAGTAGCAGCCAGTTCCGATTTCCGAGTACAAGAGCTGCAGTTGTTCAGCTCCCAAACTTCCAGCGCTGGTAATCTCAAAAGATGGCGCAATGGAAGAGCAAAACCATCACAGCTGCGAGAACGCTGCGCTCTCATCAGCTTCTGCAACTCCCTTTTGACAGTCTGGTAAAAACAATTCCAGAAATAAGTGCTGTACCACTAAGAGAAATAACTACTGTACCACTAGCAGCATCTACCCTGCAAGCTTTCAGCATGCTCTGTGGGTCAGGCATCGCCCATTTCTGTGTAAAATCCTGAAAACTACGCCAGCAGGAGTTTGCAGTTTGCAGGCCTTCTGGAAGAACTAGACTTTGTTAAACAAAAAGGATTCCAAAGGGGAAAAAAAGTTACTGCAATAGAAAAAAGGATCTTGGTCAACATTGACTTGTTACATATGCCTGTCCTTACATGCTGCTTATTACCTGCTGGCTCACACCACTTCGAGGAGAATGCTTCCTTCTCTATAAAGCTTACCCCTTTCAGTAGGCTTCTGGCCATCAAATTTTTCAAGTTCCCACAATAGTTTAAGAACATGTAACAACTCTATTAATATGCAAGGATTTGAGTCAAGACGCTAAGAGACTGGAGTTAAGGCATAACCAGTTACAGCATAGTCAGTGTTTTAAGCATGATTTAGAAAGTCCTTGGGTAACAGTAAAATCCTTCACATTTAAATCCTTCATAATCCATCACTTTTATGGATGTTTAAGAAAAACCCTACACTGGCTCAAAAAGCCTGAGGAGTCACTCCTGTCAGCTGTACCAATATAATAGTGTGCATTCTCTGGCACATCACCTACCAGATACTCATCAAATATGCAAAATAATTATACTAAGCAAAATGAAATTCCCATCATTTCTAATTAATCTTTAATTAAAATACATCACAACCTAAGGTGCTGAAGCCTCACTCAGTATGCAAATGCAATCATTACAATATATTTACATCTCATTAATTAAAGAGTTGCAGTTCTGTAATGAACTGTACAAGATCACTGGTACCAAAATAAATGATACACACTTTGCTTAGACTTGCTTTCCTTTCCAGATTTTCCTTCAGAGAGCATGTAACGCAGAAAAGCATGCTAAATGCATCTATTTGGTATAGAATACACCAAGTTAGACCCCAAACCTGCCACATTAGGGCCAGAAAGGAACGGCCCATACTCTATGAAGTATAAAATACCTATAGAGAGCACAAGGAAGCAGGCAGTTGGGTGCTGGACCTGCACCCCTCCTCAGCCACATCTCAGTTTTTCCCAGATGATCCTATGCCCACCCTATGTTACACTTGCAAATATTTATCCTATAACTCATGCTAAATACTGACTCCTGACATTTTATTCCAACAGAAGGGTTTCCTCCATTTGGCAGTCCACAAATCAAACTGTTAGATGAGAAGGCAGGGGCGCGTTTTTTTAATAGCAGGTCACCTAAAGCAATCATGAACCCCTTCTGAACTACTTCTTAATGCTACCAAAATACCACACACACCCCCTCCTGTAGTACCGAGCAGATTTTTTTCACCCACACGAGACACCCCATTTTTCAGTTAGCAGTCCTCCATGGGGACACCAGCCTCCCAAGCACCCGGCTACAGAGAACGACATCACTGTTGGTTCAGCTGGTCTCAAAGCACTGTCACAGGAGAGTGCTTTCTCCAAACCCAAGACAGTCTCGCACATTCGGGGAACGAGGAAAGCGAATGGAAACAGAAGACAAAAGCCAGCAGGGCTCGGAGCGCCGAGGCTACGTAAGAATGTCAACAAACTCAGCAACAAAGAGAAAGTGTGTTCTTCGGCCACGCCGCTTGCCAAGTTTTTTAACCGAATGAAAAGGTACGCATTGAATTAACCTAGCCAAGTGCCAGCACATGAAAGGAAGGACAGAGGGCTGCAGCTAGCAGCGACGAGAAACAATAAAAAATGGCACTCCATGTTACGATGCTGCAACAAACACATTCCCTACCAGAAATACAGAATCAGAGTCCTGCTGTGCAGCATGTTCCACAAAAGTGGGTAGAAATAGACTTTCCCTGCCCCAAGGGGCCTGAAGCCCATCACAGACTAGGGTCTTCCTAGCATGGTTTAGTCAGCCAAGAAGAAAAACTCTGAAATTTAAAATTCAGCACCAAAAGTGTGCATCTTTAACACTACAGATGTTTAATTCTGATTTTAAGATAGAATTATGCCACATTTGAATTCATACAGCTTGAATCATATCTAAAGTGTAACCCAACCAGCAAAAATCCTATCTGCTGCACAGATTAAAAATACTCTAAATGATTCTGTGAGTTCTCCAAAAACTAAGTAGGCTTTACTGGATTAGATGCCTCTTCAAATAGCTACCTATGCTCCAGGCAGGTATTTAAGACTTGAAAATAAAATACCTGTTCTTCCCATAACTGGTTTAAAATTAAATAAAAATAAAAATTATTGGGGGGTAGGAGCAGAGAACAAAATATTAAATGCAGCCAAATCTATTTAAATTACAGAGAGTCATCTGTAATTTCTTTTTAATTAATAAATGCTATTGGGGAGGATTTTTCAGTACCTTTCAGCTGGCTGCCCATTGCAAAGGCGCACGGCTTATCCTGAGCCATTGTGAATGATACCAGAGCTCCAACAAAGAACGAAAGAAAGATGGGGGGGGAGGAACATGTTTGAAACTGATTTCTGAGCTAGAAAAGAAGCTTGTGTGCCTGGGTCACAAAGAAAGCCCAAAACCTTGTGCTACAGTATGTCCAGGCTTTTGTTTGCTTGAAGCCATAACATCTGCTCCCCATAATTTAAATAAGGAATAGACAGACCATCAGACATTCAAAAAACCTATGAGACCAAAACAAATCCAGCATAACCGAGACATCGGAGCCTGTTCCTGCAAGTGTATTTAGCTCAGAGAAGTCATAGTTTCAATCAATAAAACGCAGAAGGCAGCTTTCAGTGTAGAAAGGAAAAACAGATGAAAGACCCTCTTTAAGGACAGCAATCCTCGAAGGACAGACAGATGTAAAAGCACACCCAGACAGCACACATGCACTTACTACCACAATGTTTCTCTTCAGAAGCAAACTGCTGTCCTGAGAACGCAATATATGCAACCAAACTCTCCAGAAACGAATGTGTAATGTCTGCCTCAAAGCTGCCTTCCCTGACAAGGGCACCGCAGAGGACGGAACTGTACAGTCCCTCATCTGGCAATACAATGAGGAGCACTACAAGTTTCGGTGTTTTAGAAAAAATAACACAAATGTAGGTAGGTTTAGGATGTAAAATGTTAATACAGCTGTAAGTTAAAAAAAAGAAAACAAACCATTTTAATTACATATAATGAAAGTTGTTATTCTCTAAAAAACCCATCAAAATTCACTATAGTTTATAGAAATTAGATAAACAACATCGCTTAAGTGTCCATGTATGAGCAATCCTGGGTAATTCAAAATCGAAATCCATTTGCCCTCAGTGCTTCTGCTCCTCCAAGAAAGCTGCGTGATCACCAACTCCATTTCCTGCTACTTCTGTGTCTTCCAATATCCCCAAGCATTCTGCCTTACTGTCTCTTTTTCTCCATAATACAGTTATTTGTCAACTTTGACCTCTTACTACCACCACAATTTTGGTACCAATTGCTTCAAGGAAAAAAGAGCATAACAACATAGCAGGATTATTCAGGGTTCTCCAGGTACCTAGCCAGACATCAAACCCCCCCCCAAACCTACAGATTCTTTACATACACACAACCAAAACACTTGTTCAAATAAGCAGCATTGTTTTCTCCAAACCTGCACACTGACAGCATTATAAAAAGCACATCAGAACCACTTCCAGCTTACAGAATATGATGTTAGAAGTCTTTTCCAACCTAAATGATTCTATGATTAAGCAAAAAAAAAAAAAAAGAAAAAAATAGCCTTAAGTTGTAGAACCTATCGGGGAAAATACAGGCCACGTTAAATGAGAGCCGAGCTGATGACTGAATGGGGTTTTTTTTTTGAAAGGTGAGGCCAGAAAAGACACCAACACACCTGTTTTCTCCTTGATCTCACACAGCACGCTGAAAAGAGCAGGCTTCATTCTGTGGCAGTTCAAGGCATGTTTTCTGAAACGGAAGAAGAAAGAATGAGTGAACGCCAACAGGAAAGGCAGCGAAAGGTGCCAAGACTTACAGAGGACTGGATGGCGCTTCAGTAATAGCAGGTTAGTGCTAAGACTAAGAAAAAAATGTTCAAGTTCTGGTGATGTATTTCATTCAAGTGCCACACTTGGTCATCACTAGGAGCAAACTGTTGTAAAAATACACAGGCCTTAAAATTCAAAATTCTGCATTGCTTATAGGAACTGTAAACACCTTCAATTCTACCAAAAGTGTATTTTATACATGGGGATAAAAAGTTCCTTCTTGAGTTAGTATGCTTCTGTAAAATACAATAATGGAATTGAACCAAAAGGTAGAAAAAAACCTGGGTTTAGAGTGCATAGATCCTGAACAGCAGGAACAACACAGAATCCAAGGACCACTCACTGACTCACTCAGCTCACACAACGAGCGGCCGCCTGATCCAGTGAAATGCAGATTGTATTTAACAGCATTTTAGTACAAGTTTTACCACACGTGCTCATTTTGCCTTTTTGAAGCTCTTGCAGTGTTTGCTGCTTTGTTTTCCCCCTTCCCTCCAGGAGAAGACAATGTTAATTACATCATTAACACAGAACCCATCCTAACGTCTAATCAAAACAGAGAATTACATCTTTTGCAGAGTTAAAAACACATTTGGAATGCGGTGAACACCGTATAAAAGCAGGAGCTGAGGTTCCCCTCGGAGGGCGGGCGGTGTTTTACCTAGCCATTGCCAGTTTTGTAGGGCAGGCAGCAGTTTGGTGCCCAACTTCCACTGGAAGTCAGTGGAAAGAACTATCTAGCTGCAACGTACGCCTCCAAGAAAGTCTTTTCTGCTTCTTGTGACCCCTTTCGTAATTTAGAAATAATAATTAAAATCGCCTTTATAGCTAGGTTTCAATGTGGTTTTTTTACATAAATACAAATTGGCCTTCCTTCTGGCACGCCAGTCAGTACTCCAGCTATTGGGAACAGCACGAATACAGGTGCTCGGCTTCCTCGCAACCCGTGACGCTTACAGCTACTGCTGAACAGCCAGCAAATATCGAACACAAGCTTTTAACAAAAATCGCAGAAGCTGAAGTCGATGGGCCGCTTTCCTTCATGACACGGCCACAAGAAGTATAAAACCCGTTCAGCTCCAGAGATGTTTGATAACATCGACCCCAAGACAAACAGCCTGAGAACAAAGGCAGCTGAGAAGACAGCCTAGTGCAGCCTATTGTCCTTGCCTGATGAGGGAAAAAATGGGAGAGAGGGGGAGACAGAATGAATTCCGAGCCTTCAGACCGTACTCTCTACCCAGGTCAAAAAAGCGGTGTTTAGGTACAACGCCGTAGACATACCAGAGCCAGAGATAATTGCATAATTAATATGGCCACTAACTCTTGTGAAGACAACTGAGGTCGTAAGGTAACATGTTTAACAGCAGCGTTAAACTCCTCCTGGGCAGATTAATTTCCTTTCAATGAAACTTTCACCCAAGTCTTCAACTTGGATTTTAAAAATTCTCGTTGCGTGCGCTGAAGAACCCTCTGACATTCACTAGGTGTTAAAACAATAAACGCAAAACACACCAACAGCCATTTTTAATACAAAAGAATAAAAGCAATCCCCAAAGAATAAAGCGGTTACTGAGGTGTGAGAAGTCCCGGGTCCCCATATCACTTGCACGATGGGTTTAACCAGGCCTGAGTTTTACTTTCTCAGCAGCAAGTCCTCTTACGGAGAACTAAGTAAACCCAACAAACTTCTTGTCCAGAACACAAAAGCTTCCTTAATGCATATATACCTGAAAACACAGCAGAAGTGCTTTAAGATTTGGGGGCCTTCAGAGCCTGCTGTGCTTTGGCTGGACTTTGACAGCATTTCTGAGGCAACGTTAAAATAGTTTCCTTTAAACAATGGCCAGGCCCATTCCTCAACTCTTACCTGAAAACTAAAGTTCCTGACAAGTTTATTCTGCTCAAAATCATCTTACATCGGATGCTGTGAGAGAAAACTGCAGCTCTTACGCAACACACAGGCAAATCCACACCTATAGAATCCATACAGGAGCTGCGGGCAGTTACTTCTGAGATACAGCGCCAGTCAGAAAAGGAAAACGTCAAGTTTCGGGAAGACGCAATGGTCCTACACAAGACCCAGAGCAAGCACCGCTCGCAGATTTCAACGCCCTACAAGCTGCAGCTGAAAATTACCTGAAAGAGTTGACTTTAAACCCAAATGATGACCTTCTTAGAGTGCACGGTTTCTCCTTACACTCATGTAATCGACTCCACCATCAGGAATCTGGTACCCTCCCTCAGTAACACCGCAGCTTCGGCACACCAGTTGCTGCTGGCGCACGATAGCAACAGGCGCACCCAAAACTGGCTAAACTTTAGGCAGAGATAAAAAAAAAAAAAAAAAACAAAAAACCAGCGCGGTTTTATTGGCACCGCGGCAGTCGCTGCGATAGGGAAATCGGGGTGTGGGCAGGGAAAGGCGACGGCGCACAACACCCAACTGAGGGGCGAGCAGCGGCACCACGTTAACCGTGGGGGAAAAAAAGGCCAGAAAACCATTTTGCTGATTTTTATAAACCCGCTCTACGAGTCTCCACCTTCTCCCAAACCACCTCATGGCGGGGCTGCCCACCTCGCGCACGCCGAGGAAGCAAAGCGTGTAATTACGTGTAATTACACCGCACCAATCAGGGCCGGACGCAGCTCCAGGGCAAGGAGAACGCACCAGAAGATGCCGAATCCTGACGATTTCCAGGCTGGTTTCGCCATATAATTATTTACGTCCCAATGAAGTCAACAAGCCAGGGAGAAAAGGAACGTTAATTCTTTCTTTGCTTTAAAGGTGATTTGGGAGAAACTTCTTGACGGGGGTGAAAAATTGGCCGAGTCCCTCGCGCCGTCAGGGGCCCGACAGCCCCCCGGTTCCCCTCGCTTGCCCTCCCCAGCCAACTCCGGCCCTCGACGGCAGCCGTCGTGTCCGTTTGCCCGTTCCCGGTGGCAGCAGGCAGGCGGGACGATCCCGTTTTCCAGCGGTTTCTCTTATTTACATCACCCAGGCAATTTCTTAACGAAGGATGGAAAATTAATCACGAGGAACCGGGGCGTCCTCCGGTACTGAAGCCCTCCCCAGCTGATGGGAGACGAAGACACGGCAACACCGGCAACCGGGGAACCACCGTGGAACTTTTTGCCTCCCGTGGGCTATTCCCCCACCGAGCCCCCTTCCCCCGCCGGAGCCGCGGCCACGTCGCACGGCGGGACCGCGGCCCTCCGCCTCCCCCCCCCCCCCGCCGCCACAAGCCCCGGTAACGACGGCAGCAGCGGGGCAGAGCGTGTCGTTCTCCCCCCCCTCCCCCGCCAAACGCCGCGCAGAGCTGAGTCACGGCGCCGGGCTGCGCGGGAAGGCGGCCGGTACCGAGCAGCTCCGCCGGCACCGAGCCCCCTCCCCGCCCGCCAGCCGGGCCCGCCGGTACCTGGCCTGGGCCTCGTCCAGGCTCTGGTCGGTGATAGCCATGATCTGCTGCAGGACGTCGCCCGTATCGTGATGCGCGGGCGGTGGCGGCGGCCCCGGTGGGGGCGCGGTGGCCGAATCCCCGGCGGCGGGCGGAGGGGGCGGTGGGATTCCGCCGGGTAGGGTCACCCCGCCACCGTGCGCCGCCGCCAGCAGCCGCGACGGATCCTCCATGGCGGGGGGCGGCGGGGCCGGTTCGCCGCGGACGGGCAGCGGCGCGGCCCCAGCGGCTCCCACACAACAGGGCCCAGCGCCCGCAGCCCCCCCCCC